>OX421498.1:17532303-18107303 GCA_949126835.1 Anisus vortex | reverse complement strand
CAAGTTTTCTAATCATGATATGCGGCTGGATAATAATAACATAATTGGTCATTTATATAGCGCCTCACTCCATGATAATGCTAGCATGCTCAGCGCGCTCATAAAAACGAAACAATGACACTCTACAATAGTTTTAAACAAGGTCTCGGCCGATGAAAGCACGAAGCGACAAATAACATTTTAAAATAGTTTTAAACAAGTTTATTTTTGCTGATGGAGATGTACTTGGTCAACTTATGGTTGATGGTGTTGAAATTGTGATAAAATGTCCACCTCTAGCATTTTGGGAGTCCGGTCATTCGTGACATTGAGCACAAGGCAGAGGTTGGTTGGTTAGTTTTATGAGGCGATACACAAACCTTTATTTTAGCACTCGGTATCTTACGTGTTTTGATTTATGTGTTACATTACAGTTACATTATGCTATATTCGTGTAGTATTAGTAATGTATGTTATCAGTGCAAGAGTGTGCAAGCTTTTGAAAGGCTAAAAAAGTAGACCGGCAGGTACCCAAAGACAGGCAAACAAACACACATGCAGATACCCACAACTATGGAAACAGAAAGGCACCCTAAAGGCTTATCGTTCGACACAAAAAAAAGACATAATTAATTTAGTATTTTCTTACACACATTCTGTGTGGCCATTCATCCCTGTGGAAGTGTGTTGAAGAACTCTTTAAAACACACCGTTCTCATTTGTACAAACACACTTACACACACGGCCGTACACACACACACAACCTCCGTAGAGCCACGGATATGTCCACCCCTGAAACCGGATCTCACGTGACCTCTTTGGAGGGGCGACTCCCCTGTGTCAATACGGCTTTTAGTTGAAAGAAAACTATAATTAAAAAAAACGCCCATGATTTACACAAGAAATAATTTTAAAAAGCGAAATGTGAGATAGAGAGGGGGTAAATGTGGGTGCGAGGGGGAGGAGGTAGGTGTGGTTGCGAAGGGGGGGGGGAGGTAGGTGTGGGTGCGAGGTAGGGGGGGGGGGCGAGTCTGCTTATCAAGTTCAGAATGACGCTAGTACATCAATCTTGTCTGACTCGGCACATTCTGTGTGTCTGGCGGACTGTCGGTGTCCGAACAAAATTGTAATCTTCTGAAATATCTTACATTTACAAAAAATATATAATCTGGGCCAGTGGGCCTACAGTTCTGTTTCCTGGAAGTGTTTATTTTCCATAAACCTTTTATTTTGAGTAAAGCCTTTAGGCTACACAATTTTTATTTGAATTAACTTACACATAATTTATCTAGAAGTATGATTGTTGATTTTTAGAAATATTTTTTGTATAATTTTCGGATTGAATTAGACTAGTTATCTTTGATACAATTTGTTTATCTTTGATTGAAATGTTAGGATTGAAAGTTTCCCTTGTTGATTGAAATGTTTCTTTGTGTTCCAGGTTACTGTATTGAAGAAAGATTTCTATTTTCTCAGATTCTTTCGGGCCTTTTCATTACCGCCACCGGCACTTACACATTGCACTTTACACACTACACATTGTACATTACACACTACACATTACACATTACACATTGCACTTTACACACTACACATTGTACATTACACACTACACATTACACATTACACATTGCACTTTACACACTACACATTGTACATTACACACTACACATTACACATTACACATTGCACTTTACACACTACACATTGTACATTACACACTACACATTACACATTACACATTGCACACTACACATTACACATTACACACTGAACACACACAATAAAGTCCGGTTGTTTTGTTTTAACGAGTGTGCTTTCTATCTAGTATGACGCTCCTTCCCCCATTCTCCCTTGTCACGCTTTCTACACCCCCGCCCCCCCCCCCCCACATTGCACTTTACACACTACACATTGTACATTACACATTACACATTGCACTTTACACACTACACATTGTACATTACACACTACACATTACACATTACACATTACATATTGCACATTACACACTACACATTACACATTACACACTACACATTACACACAATAAAGTCCCGTTTGTTTTGTTTTAACGAGTGTGCTTTCTATCTAGTATGACGCTCCTTCCCCCATTCTCCCTTGTCACGCTTTCTACACCCCCGCCCCCCCTCCCCCACCTACCCCTCCACTCCGTTTCTTTACTATATTCACATACGCGAGCGTGAGTGTTCTCACAGATTCCCCGCCCCTGTACGTTGGACGGATGGATGTATTGTGTATGTGTAACATGGGGAAACAACACTGAGTGGGTCGGTTGAGTTGTGGCGGAGGGTATGGGTCTCGAGCAGGGGCGGGGCAAGAAATGAAACGGGTCCACACGTGAGTCATACCTTAGGGTCACCTTTTTTAAAAACCCACCCGCACCCCTCACTTAGCGACTCTTTCTTCTCGACCCCCCCCCCCCCCACCATTGTAGAGCCCTTTGAACAAAACTACCCACGATCAAGTCTTTGTGTTGTACTTGGGGGAATGGGGGGGGGGGCGCGTCGCTCTTCTTTCTTCTTCATCCCTGACGAGTTATTATACTGTAAGTAACGGGACTCTCTAACGGGAAATCCCAATAACCGTTTCATCACTGCTTTATGTAATACAAGCTAAATTCCCCCGGCGTCGCCCGGGGAAAAATTAAATATGGGCCTTTATAAGCTACACATAAAAAAACGTTCATAAGATACAATGAACAGAAAGCTATAGACATCTAGATCTAATAATTTTAAAATATAGCCTAATTATTTAGATCTAATAATTTTAAAATATAGCCTAATTATTTAGATCTAATAATTTTAAAATATAGCCTAATTATTTAGATCTAATAATTTTAAAATATAGCCTAATTATTTAGATCTAATAATTTTAAAATATAGCCTAATTATTTAGATCTAATAATTTTAAAATATAGCCTAATTATTTAGATCTAATAATTTTAAAAATATAGCCTAATTATTTAGATCTAATAATTTTAAAAATATAGCCTAATTATTTAGATCTAATAATTTTAAAAATATAGCCTAATTATTTAGATCTAATAATTTTAAAAATATAGCCTAATTATTTAGATCTAATAATTTTAAAAATATAGCCTAATTATTTAGATCTAATAATTTTAAAAATATAGCCTAATTATTTAGATCTAATAATTTTAAAAATATAGCCTAATTATTTAGATCTAATAATTTTAAAAATATAGCCTAATTATTTAGATCTAATAATTTTAAAAATATAGCCTAATTATTTAGATCTAATAATTTTAAAAATATAGCCTAATTATTTAGATCTAATAGTTTTAAAAATATAGCCTAATTATTTAGATCTAATAATTTTAAAAATATAGCCTAATTATTTAGATCTAATAATTTTAAAAATATAGCCTAATTATTTAGATCTAATAATTTTAAAAATATAGCCTAATTATTTAGATCTAATAGTTTTAAAAATATAGCCTAATTATTTAGATCTAATAATTTTAAAAATATAGCCTAATTATTTAGATATAATAATTTTAAAAATATAGCCTAATTATTTAGATCTAATAATTTTAAAAATATAGCCTAATTATTTAGATCTAATAGTTTTAAAAATATAGCCTAATTATTTAGATCTAATAATTTTAAAAATATAGCCTAATTATTTAGATCTAATAATTTTAAAAATATAGCCTAATTATTTAGATCTAATAATTTTAAAAATATAGCCTAATTATTTTTTTTACTGAAATCATTTACGAGAGTAATATTTAAAATAATAGGGCGTTTGCAATCCCGTGACAAAAAGCACGTGATTTGTGTTTACTTTGAGTAATGGTGTACAATTAAATATGGCCGCTGTATTAATAAAGTTTCATATAGGCTCGAGCTTTTTTTAAATGATGTGTTGTGTTTTAAGTCTTATTAAGATTTAAGCTGTATTATGTATGTTAAATAAAATAGGCTATTTTATTATTATCATAGACATAGATCATAGACGATGTGAGCCTAATAGTTACTTGACTAGATAGCCTATTCACCAACAATATCGCTTGACATCTTAGCCTAGCCTACGAAACATTAAAAGTGTAGGCCTATAAAGTGAAATTGAAAGTGTAAATAGGTCTAGCCGGCCCTAGCCTAATCACATTAATCAATTAATCTACAGTACTACTATTTACCTCCTTATTTTTGAGTAGGATAGCCAATATTCAGATGTGAATTTTGCATGATAAAGAAGTACTTCACTTTCACCACGTTACGTTTGTACCTCAAGTGGGTTCTATATTTACACAAATACGTCACTAAATTTACACAAAAAAACTTAAGCTCCGCCTACTGAGAACGCTCTATAGCCTAATTATTTTTTTTACTGAAATCATTTACGAGAGTAATATTTAAAATAATTTGTGTAATCAGACACGTCTTTTTATTTAACAAAACGCTTAATTCCCCGGCGTTGCCCGTGGAAGGACTATCCATGTGGATGAGAACAGAACACCCGTATTCCGCGTGCGTCTAAAATATAATTATTAGATTTAACTTGCTGAAAACATTTTAGGAAAGCTTTACGTCCTAAAGTTATTTACAATCTGGCAGTCGAAGACGCTAACCACTACGCTAGGGAAGACACGACATGTCAGAAGCGAGATCGCAAAAGTAAGATATAAGACAATAATATCACGTGTCTTTAAATTAGCCAATGGGAATCGGATATGACACATACGAGTTACTTTATATGTATATATATATTTATCTGTCCATATGTCTGACTATCTATCTCTCTGCTTGTTTATGCCGATAATGTTCATAATATTCACACATAATACTGAAAAATCTAATTTGAATTAATTAAGCAAAATTCTCCGTTGTTTAGATCAATACAACATTCTATCATGGTTTATCTCTCTATCTATTTATTTATCAGTCTATCTATCTATTGTTTTTTTTTTGTCTATCCATCCATACACCCCACCATTCATTGATCAATCATATTATCTATTATCACGATCTTATATACCTATGTTAATCAATATCCCTTTCTTCATATATCTGCCTATCATATGTTCTATCAAATCAAATTTAGTTTGTTTGGGTCAAAAAAACGTTCTAATCGTATGTTATTTATCGATTTATCCTTCCATCTATGTATCTATCTATCTATCTTTATATCCAGTATCCATTTATGACTCTATCTATTTTTACATCCAGTATCCATTTATGTATCTATCTATCTTTATATTTTATATCAAGAATCCATTTATGTATATATCTATCTTTATATCCAGTATCCATTTATGTATCTATCTATTTATCTTTATATCCAGTATCCATCTATCTATCCAGTTTCAATCTATGTATCTATCTATCTGTATATCCAGTATCCATCTATGTATCTAATAATCTTTATATCCAGTATCCATTTCTGTATATATCTATTTATATCCAGTATCCATTTATGTATCTATATATTACCCAGTCCCGCCCACTTCGTTCGGCATCTGACGCGCTTACTCTGCGGATCCCTCGTGTGAGGCTAGTGTCCGCTGGCGAACGTTCATTTTCCTACGCAGGACCGTCCGCTTGGAATAACCTCCCACTACAGCTTCGCCAGAGCCCTAGCTATGACACCTTCAGGAGCCGGCTGAAGACTCACCTATTTCGTCAGCAGAATTAGTGTATTACTACATATTTCGTTGTCTGTCTGTATTCTGTAACTGTCGTCTGCGCATAGAACTGTCACCAACGGGATATGCGCTATATAAGCACCGTCATTATTTATTTATTTATTTATTTATCTTTATATTGTTACGAAACGACGTATTAATACAGATGTGAGGTGTTATATTAGTGTATTATATGTAAATGTAACGCCGTAGGATTCAATCGTTAGACGCTATCGTTTGGTTGACCTAGATAAATAGATGTCACCGTTCTAGCTGAGTGTAATTTGACACTTGACCTCGTGTCGCTTCTCTAGAGAAGGAGTGTTAGCCGAGATAATTAACCCCCTTCCCTCCATTTCCGCTATCATTTACAAACATTTACAACTCTTCAACTAGGGTGGTTAAGTTACTTGCCCTGCCATCTACAGGTCGTGACACTGAATTGTAATCAGTAACTACAATTCCCCCCCCCCCACCTACACCTTTTTTACAATTATCTCTCTCTCCTCCTATCCCGCATTTTTCCCTGAAGAAAACACATATACGCTCACCCACTTGCATAGATACTTTAATTGGAAGCGTCTCCAATAGCGCCTTAATGTCTTTTTTTTTTGCTAAGGTTTAAGGGCACCCTGAGGTCTGGCATGATTGTTATATTGTGGGAAGTTTAATCAATGTACTGTAATTAAGTAAGATTAATGTTTCAAGCTAAACCCTGACCTCGCCCTATCCGCCAGTTTCGAACAAAGAGAAATTGACTCTGTTGTTCCATTAAATAAACGACTTTCTAACCAGACTTGTGTCTGTGTTTTTGGGAGTGGAAGTTTTTCCCCTAGTTACGATTGGCTGTACCTTATGCTATAAAAGAGCCCGCACGAGGTTGGACTTCAGTCGAGAGTCGAGGGTCTAATATTTTGTAAGGAGTAGAACATGTTATTAAAGTACTTATTTTTCTCTATTATATAGTCATTCAGTTTAACTTGGAACTTAGTCGCTATTATCTACATTATTTTTATACTTATATTTGGAACTGTGTTCATCATGGCTATTCTTACTTTATTATAATAAAGATTTATGTTATGAATTCATCACGGATTTGACTGTTATTATTATTTGCATTGTGGAACTATTACATCATAACTATAGTCAAGAACTTTCTTATTCCACTAAGAATCTACACTATTTATTTTACAACTGAGCCAACTGCAAGGAAGTAGACTGTTGCATTCGTATGGAGTAGAATCCGATTGATAGGTCTTCACCATCAATACTATCCTGGACTAATAAATAAATAATATATATATATAATATTCAAATCAACAAGGTTCTAATAATCTGGAGGCCGTTCCGGCTTCGTAATAAATTTGGGGGCAAATCGTCCACGATATTGCACTTTCTATCTTGCGAAATAAAGGAAGATTCTACAAAAAGAAGATTTATCTACAATATTGTCTGAATTGGAAAATTTCTATCAAATTATGTTCCAGTTATACTCAACGTAATAGTGTCAATTTTGTGTCGAAAAGTGTTTTATTCAAAGGACAAAAGTAAGTTGACCACACTTTATCTTATCTTTACCAATATTAAAAACAAGATGGAAGCATCAACTAACTTTACTTCAGATCAACTTAACAAAATGACACTCACACAACTAAAAGACATTGCTCAAACGTTAGACATCCAGATAACTGAAACAACACCCGAAAGAAATAAACTTATTAAAGAAATTACTGATTGCTTAAAAAGGCAAGGTACATTGATGGAAGAATATGAATCGATAGTACATACTGCTAGTGAAGACGAATCAATTGAGTCAAATTTATCTGAATCACAAAAGACCAATCACACTGTCACGGTTCGTGAGTCAAGCATACACAATGGACTTAGTGAAGAACTAAGGTTCAAACTAGAATTAAAGAAAATGGAAATGGAATTGGAAATTGAAAAAGAAAGAATTGCTAGTCAGGAAAGAATTGAAATAGCACGGGCTCGCAGTACCAATCATGTACACTCAGAAATCGAATTGGAACTGTACAAATATCGAAAATACATTCCAGAATTCGATAGCAACCACGTCGAAGAATTCTTCATGATGTTTGAGAAGCAGGCCGCAGATTATCACTTTCCAGAGAATAAGATGGCTGTATTATTACGTTCAGCCTTGACAAAAGGTAAAGCATTAGACGTTGTCTTGAATCTTACCGTAGAGGAAGACAATGACTACGAACTGATTAAGAATCGAATCCTACTAAGTTATGCTTTGACTCCAGAAAAATACAGAAAGATTTTTAGAGATTTCAAGAAGGAACCAGAACAATCACACGTTGATTTTCTGAGAATCAAAGAGAAACATTTTGATCGTTGGATCAGATCTAAAAATGTGAATGGCGAATATGAGAAACTGAGAAATCTTATGTTGACAGAGGAATTTAACAATTGCGTTCGCAACGATGTAAAAATTCACTTATCCGACAAAGGTGTTGAAAACATCAAAACAGCAGCAGTATTGGCAGATGAGTACATCATTATTCATCAACACAACCGAACCTTCCAACCTGATAAATCCAAATTCAAGAATCAATATGCAGTAGTGGAAAAGAATGCAAAATGCACAGATGAATACAATAAGCAAAAAACTGATAAGCAGACGACTAATAGTTCCATGCAAAAGAAACCTACGTGCAGCTTCTGTAAAAAGGATGGACACGTTAGGGAAAACTGTTGGAGTTTACAAAACAGACAAAGTAAAGAGAAAAAGAATATAGTACTAACATGTATCGCTACCAATCCTAAGACTCGTTTATACCAATCTGACAAGAAGGTAACAAAAGCTAAAACAGAGACATTTAGTGTTAGTCATGAAAATACGACAGAAAGCACAATGACATGTCCAGATATTTCAAAACCTAGAGAACTCCAGAAATTAGAGACCATGGTTTTTGAAAACTCACATCTGAACTCTACCGTGAGTAAAACAGATGGAACCTTAGCAACAGAAGTGTTCACCTCTTGCAGTAATATAGAACAGGTTGAAGAAAAAGATCTTATAGACACCGATCTATTCAAGAACTTTTTACCCTTCATTACTGAAGGATATGTGTCATTTATTGATGATGAACTCAGTGAACGAAAGATTCGAATCCTTAGAGACACGGGAGCATCGACTTCATTACTACTCAAGGATACTATTCCTATTTCGAAATCGACTTACACAGGACAGAATATCGCACTGAGAGGTGTAGATATGGCAACAATACTAGTTCCTCTACATCGTATTCAGCTGAAGTCTGAATATTATAATGGACCTGTTACTATTGGGGTGCAGACAGCACTACCTATTAATGGCATTTCTCTGATATTAGGAAATGACATTGCTGGAGACAAGGTACGCCCTGTATCCAAAGAAATTCATAACCCTGACAGAAGTGAGACTACAGACAATTCTGTATGCGTCCTTACCAGAGGTATGAAAAAGAAACCAGAGTCTGACGAAACCACAGCACAAACAGAAAATGAACCAGAAATTGATCTACAAGCGACATTCGTGGCTGACATTCTTAGTGGTCCCTCAGTCGAGACTAAAGGAAGTAACATGTCACCAAGACAATTACTTACCTTAGAACAGGAGAAAGACATGGATATCGAAAAGCTGAGAAAGGAAGCAGTAAGCGAGAAGGAGGTGGAAAAGATGAATATAGGTTATTACCTAAAAGATGGTTTACTCATGAGAAAATGGAAAGAGAAAAACACTGACAACGAAAATTGCAACGAGATACACCAGATTGTAGTACCAACCGTGTACCGAAAGGACATTTTACATATGGCTCATGATTCGCCATATGCTGGTCACTTAGGTGTCAATAAGACTTATGACAGAATTCTTTCATACTTCTACTGGCCTGGACTACACAAAGATACTTCATCGTTCTGCAAATCTTGTAATGCATGCCAAATGGTAGGGAAACCAAACCAGACCATTCCGGTTGCTCCATTAAAGCCTATACCGGCATTCTCTGAGCCATTCAGCCACATCATCATAGACTGTGTCGGACCACTACCTAAAACCAAGGCTGGCCACCAGTACCTCTTCACGATCATGTGTTCTGCTACAAGATTTCCAGAGGCTATTCCCATGCGCAGCATCAACGCTGACAAGATCTCCGACGCACTTATCGGATTTTTTTCACGATACGGACTCCCTAAGACCGTACAATCCGATCAAGGCTCCAATTTTACATCGAAGTTGTTTCGCCAAGTTCTACAGCGGCTAGGCATCCGCCATGCTATGTCGAGTGCGTATCATCCACAAAGCCAAGGAGCTTTAGAACGCTATCACCAAACTCTCAAGAACATGCTTCGAACATACTGCTTTGAACATGGAGGAGATTGGGATCGTGGAATTCCCTTCGTACTCTTTGCAACCAGAGAGGCTGTCCAAGAATCCCTCGGATTTAGCCCTTTTGAGCTGGTATTCGGTCATGCAGTTCGCGGACCCTTGAAATTGCTGAAAGAAACCTGGTTGTCATCAACTGAAGAAACTGGTCTACTCACCTATGTGGAGAACTTTAAGACTCGGTTATATAATGCATTAACCCTTGTAAAGCTTAATCTTTTACAGGCACAAAGCAAGATGAAGGCTTACTATGATACCAAGGCAAAAACCCGAAGCTTCAGCCCTGGCGACCAAGTACTGATGCTGACACCCATGATTGGTCAACCCATGAGTGCCAAGTACACCGGACCGTATGAAGTGGTAGCCAAACTTAGTGAATTAAATTATATTGTGAAAACCCCTGATAGGAGGAAATCACAGAGGGTGTGCCATATTAATATGTTAAAGCCTTACATCCCCAGACTAGTGCAGAGCGCCATTGCGCCAGTAAACACTGTCTCAAAGGTTGAGATCGAGTTGCCCAAAGTTGAGCGTAAGCTGGCCGAGAGTAAATTACACAATTCAGAATCCCTTAAGGACCTGGATAACAAACTGGCACACCTACCAAATTGTGAAAAGTCCTCTATCAAAGGTTTGATTTTTGAGAACATTGACCTTTTTAATGATATTCCAAGGAAAACTCACTTAATCAGGCATGATGTTATTATAGATGAAAATGTAACGCCTTTTAAACAACATCCATACAGAGTAAATCCGATCCAGTTGGAGCACATCCGCAAAGAGGTCGACTACATGCTCGAGAACGACATAATCACCCCTTGTGACCGTTATTTTGTAGATATTATGTTAACAACTCTCAGGGAGATCACATTATACAATAATAATCAATGAACAAACTGCCGGCTTTTAGTAGAAATGAGAACTCAATATTTAATGCAATTTATGTACAAGATGAATTCAAATACATCACAGTTTATATAGCCTAGTCTAAAACACGTCTTTCCACTACCAAATTCTTAGGTCGTCTGTCTTTATCTTCAAATGTACGCTACGTTCAATCTAACTCCCACGTCATTGTTTTTATCGTAAAACGTCACTCGTTTATTCTGTACATTAACACCGGGTTAGAGATTATACAAATTATGTCCCCCCAAAATAACTATATATATTTTAAATCATCACATTCCCCCATCGACCCTTTAAATTTGTCATACAAATTTCTATATAAAAAAAAATTCTTATCTCCGTCAAATAGTCTGATAAAATATATATCTCTTCAATAACTAGAACTATATGAAAAATTACAATTATCCCAATTTATATCAAAACATGTTATGCAACACAAATAACATATAACAAAACCAACGTATTCACCAATATATGTTAACCAATAACTTTCACTAATAGGTCCATAATACATATAATACATATAGGTCCATAAGGTTCCACAGTATATCCTGTCCTGTATTGATAGAATACACAAACCCATAGTATAAATATCATCAAATCCGAAAACATAACAGTTCATACTGGTCCATGTAATATCATTGCAACCTTCCTCTTCTGAACGTCCAACAATACATTCATTGAATATTTCATAGGTCCTTTGTAGATTATCCATCCTGTAGAGTTTCAACACCTTGATAAAATAGTTCCAATAATGTCACAACAATAATTACAATGCATTTACCATTTAATACTTAACCACGAGCTATCTGTCTGTAATCAATATAGTGTTGAATTGTTCATAAACCCAAAAAAAAAATTTATAATGTTATCAATAATGTGTTGATCTGTTGATTCCTCCATATGTTGATGACATGACCTTCATTCTGCGTTGACAATGTAAATGTACCTTAATCATGCAACGACATGACCTTGATTCTATGTTGATTATGTCAATATACCTTGATATAGCGATGACAAGACCTCGATTCCATGTTGATAATGTCAATATACCTTGATATAGCGATGACAAGACCTCGATTCCATGTTGATAATGTCAATATACCTTGATATAGCGATGACAAGACCTCGATTCCATGTCAGCACCATAAATGTATTCTTCATATGATGTCTTCATGGTTGCGTTTGATATGGTGTCCATAAAAACCGTTCACGATAATGTGAGGACGTGATAGAACATCTCTCACTTACAAATGGTACGTTGTGTTTGAATCACCGTGCTTCAGTTGTAGAACCATTTCTCATCCAGAACCTTTGGAAAAAATCAATATTTCATTAACACCGTATCTATACTTTATATTTACATGAAAAATAATTTTTAACCGCGTTTCAAACTGGTGATTACGTATCAAACAACACACCTTAAACACCACATCTAGACAACAAATCAGCCAATATATTATCAACCCCAGGTATATTTTCCACAGTAAAACTGTATGCCTGCAGGATAAGTGACCATCTTGCTATTCTACTGTTGTTTAACTTGTTCTGATTTATAAAGGACAAAGGCTTATGGTCAGTCATAAGAATAAACCTTGTTCCCATCAAGTACCTTGCCAATTTAGTAATACACCAAACCACACCAAGAGCTTCCCGTTCTACTGTTGCATACCTAACCTCAGCCTCACTTAATTTCCTGCTAATATACTGAATCGGGTGTAAGACATTGTCATGATATTGTCCCAAAATTCCTCCCAAACCAACCAAACTTGCATCAGTCAAAACCACAAATCTTTTTTTAATGTCTGGTAGTCTTAATATAGGTTGTCCAGAAAAAGCAACCTTTATCCTATTTAATGCCATTTCACACTCCTGAGACCAAATTATTTTAATTGGGCTTTTCTTTTTAATAAGTTCAGTCAACGGAGCTACCATCTCTGAAAAATTAGGAATAAATTTCCTATAAAAATTACATACACCTAGAAGACTCCTCACTTCTTTTTTATTTCTTGGAATGTCAATTTTTAGAATTTTAGTAATATTCTCCTCCAATGGCTTAATGGTGTTATTGGATATCTTGTGTCCCAAAAAAGTAATTTCTTTCATGCCTATTTCTAATTTGTTAGGTTTAATTGTCAAATTATGTTTTTCTATAATTTCAAAGATATCATTAAGACTTTTTAAATGATTTTCCCAAGTATCATTAAAAACACATATGTCATCCAAATAAAATATAGTATCCTTCCTATGTCCTAAAATCATACCCATCATCCTATTAAAAGTTGCAGGAGCATTCACCAATCCAAAACTCATCACCTTCCATTGATATAACCCCAATGGAGTAACAAAACTTGTAAATGGTTTAGCTCTATCAGTTAAACCTACTTGATAGTACCCTTTAGCCATATCCAATTTAGAAAAAATAGTTGCATTAGATAGCTGAGCCATAATATCTTCAGCATTGTTCATAGGATATGGGTCAAAGAGAGTAACATTATTCAGCTTCCTATAGTCCACACACAACCTTATAGTTTTATCTTTTTTCTTAACTAATACTATTGGAGAGGCATATGCTGAATTGGATGGCTCTATCAACCCCATACTCACAAGCTCATCTATCTCTTTTTGCAAGTTATCCCTCAAATGAATAGGGATTGTGTATGGTTTTAGCCTCACCGGCTTATCATCTGTTACAATAATGTCATGTTGTATGACATTGGTCTTACCAGGCAAATCAGAAAATATACCCTTATGCCTGTGTATTATTTTTGCCATCTCATATGCCTGTTCATGTGTCAATTTCTCTAAATTCACATCTTTATATGTTTGCTGACCCTGTGTATTCACTGTTGCTATTTCTTCAATATCCTCTTTAATTTCTTCTGATATTATACTACAGCATATATTGCTTTCTACTGATTGATCATTATACTTTTTTAAATTATTAATATGAAAAACTTTAAGTTGATCCTTAATTCTTATCTCATAATCCACATTTGTGACCTTTCTAACCACATCATATGGCCCTAGCCATTCAGTAAATAGTTTGTTATTTTGATTTTTTAATTTTAGCAAAGCTTTATCTCCTGGTTCCAAGGTTCTTAGTTTCCTATCCTGATTTACTCTATTTATTTTCTTTTCCTTATTATTGTCTGAATTCTTTCTAGCCTCTTCCAAAGCAATTTCTAATTGTTGTTTCTTATTTGTAACTAACTCATAATTAGTCATTTCCCTGTTTTCACTAGTACCTACTAATGGTTCTTTGAGAATACTAAGTGGATTTCTTGGATTATTTCCATATATCAATTCAAATGGTGAAAAACCTGTACTATCATGAGTAGTTTCTCTATATGCAAATAAAATTGATGGAATTGCTAAATCCCAATTCTTTGGATCCTCATTACTGACTTTTGACAACATTTCCTTAAGAGTTTTGTTAAATCTCTCACACATTCCATTACATTGAGGATGATAGGGTGTTGTAAACTTCTGCTTTATTCCAAATGTTTCCATAAATTCCTTAGTCAATTTTGATGTAAATTGAGTTCCTCTATCTGATATTATCTCTTCAGGAAATCCAATTCTAGTAAATATTAAATATAATGCTTGCACTATATCTGTAGATTCAATTTTCTTTAATGGTACTGCCTCTGCATACCTTGAACATATATCAATCAATGTAAGGATATATCTATGTCCTCTGTTAGACATAATAGGCATCAAACCAATGATATCTATGGCTACCTTCTGAAATGGTCTAGTTGCAGTCACTCCTGTTTGTATTGGTGCTTTGGTAAAATTACTTCCAGATCCTTTCATCTGACACACTTTGCATTGTTTAACAAATCTTTTCACATCTTTTGACATTTTAGGCCAAAAGTAATGTTGTATTATTCTGTTTTTGGTTTTGCCAACTCCCATATGACCAGCCAATGGTATAGAATGAGCATTAGTCATTATTTCTGTTCTATATTTATATGGTACAACTATCTGTTCCACTTGTCTGCCATTTATGAGTATCTCTCTGACTAATAGTTGTGTATCATTTTTCACTTTGCATACACTATTTTTATTAGTATTTCCTTTCTCTGTAGATTTGAATAGTCTATTCAATGTAGTATCCTCTCTTTGTTCCTTTTTGAATTTTTCCAAATTAAAGTTTTCATTCAGTAATGATTCACTATCAACTGATGTGTCTTTTTCATTATTCACCATTGTCTGACTTTCTTCAGTATTGCTTGCTTTACATTCATTAATCACATTACATTGTGCTTGATTATTATTAAATTCCCATGCTTCTATTTCCTCTCTAGTACATTCTTTAACTGATTCAACATTTCCAATAATTAAATCAATTGGTGCATCATTTATAACATGAGCCAGTACTCTACCTGTAATATATGGTGTCCTAATATCAATGTAGGCCAACCTCAATTTAATCACTCTTCCATCAAATGATGTACAATCTGCTACCTCACCAGTGTATTGATTTGACTGAACATATTTGCTGTTTATTGCAATGACAGAGGCTCCTGTGTCACGAACTGCAAAAACTGGTATTAATCCCACATATCCTGGAAAAAACTTTATTCCTTTGCTTCTTGATAACACAGCTCCACAATGATTCCTGTTCTGATTAAATCTGGAGTTGTGATCTCTCTGTTGTGTATATCCCTGAGATCTATTATTATTATTATTGTTTCCAGCAGAATTTGACCTTCTGAAGCAATTTCTTGCTATATGTCCTTTCTTTTTACATATAAAACATGTCAATGTGTTATCTCTCTTATCTTTACAATCCTTAGTAACATGGTTATTTCTTCCGCAATTACCACACTTCATCTTGCTCCTTGATAATTGTCTTCCTCTTTGAAAATTATCATTGCCTTTAGCAAAGCATATTATATCCTGGTAATCCTCTCCTTTAGAAGTAGGTGCCATGGGATGAGCTAATTTATAGTTCCTAATCAGGTCAACTATTTCTTCTATAGTCTTGGGAGATCTCTCCTGAATGAATGCTTTGAGATTTTTATCGAGTGAATATATTGCCTTATCTCTAATAATAAAATTCTTCAGTTCCTCAAATGATTTTTCTATTTTAGCACATTTTAGCCATTTGTCCATAGCACTTGTCAATGAGTCAAAATAACTTTTTGGATCTTCTTCCTTTGATAAAGTCATTTCAAAAAATTTCTTTCTATAAGCCTCCTCTGTACTTCCAAAATGTCTTAACAATTGTTCCTTGACAGATGCATAATCTGATTGTTCCATACAAATTTTTGATGGAATATCTCCTGTAAAGGATTTTCCAAGTAGTCCAGACCAATAACATGAAGAAAAATTTTGTCTCTCCATTTCCATTTCAAATTTTTTTAGAAATGTATCAATAGAACCATCCTTTTCATTAAATAATTGGAAAGTAAATCTACACATGTTATTTCTAATAGCCATTTCCTGGTCAACAACAGGTCTAGTGACTCCAATGTTTACATTTGCAGTGTTATTTTTAGCCTCCAATTCTAACTTTTTTAGCTGAAAAATTCTATCTTTCTCCTTTTCCTCCCTCTCTAATCTCTTTAGTTCCATCTCATCAGCTCTAGCTTTTTCTTTATCAATTTGTTTTAATCTCTCTAGCTCTATCTCATCAGCTCTAGCTTTTTCTTTAGCCCTTTCTTCTCTTTCTTTATCTTTATCTTTAGCCCTTTCTAATCTTTCTAACTGCTCTCTATATTTTCTCTCCGCCCACTCATCCAATTCCTTACCAGCATATCCCAACTCCTTACCACAACTTATATAATTTGCTAATATGTCCACTGAGGACCCCTCCATTTTCAATTAATAAATATATACCTACAACAAACTAATATAATTTAAAATGGAAGCAATATTGCAATATGCATAAAATAAATATCACTATAATAATCAATACATATAAAATAAGAACACCACAGATAGTAGATGAGACCAGAGATTCACAAAAAATTTACTATGACAAATATATAAACAATATAATAACACTGTGCATACAAGACTATACAATCTAACATATATTATGTAATATACACTTATGAAAAGTCTTTTTCAACTAACCTGACTTACAGGGACTTTTCAATAAGTGTATACACAAAATTCCTAAAAGAAACTAATACATGCCAGTGATTTCACAAGAAAAATCTAGGCATATACTATACTACAACATAACGTATACACCAGTTTACTTATCTTAAAAAACGCGTTCCTTTTCCTTCCGTCTCCGAATCCCAGGTTCCAGACTCGAAATGATCCTCCACCACACAGGTTATTTCAGCCCAAAGTCTTCGTGTGTTCGTTAATTCATAAGTTTTACAATCCTTTCACTTTGTTGAAGTTTCTTTTTACTTCCAATTTCACTTGACTTCTGCTACTGTACTGAACTGACTTCTAGTTCTGTGACTATTCTGAAGTATTCTTCTTTTCTCGAACCATTTACTAGTTCTACGGAGATTCTTTTTTAATCTCTTCACTTGACAAACTTAGCTTGTCCTATTAACCACAGCTTCACTATTGTTTCAATAATTGTTACCACTTTCGATACTTTTAAAATGTATCCGAGACGCCTTCCAATTTTCTAGTGTCCTTTTTAACCGACTTGCTTGGTAACATACATAAACTTCCGTTTCTATCTTCATGTACACCGTTATGTACTGGTAGCGCTTATTTCCAAGACGTGCTAGGCTATACTGTTAAACCGTCAAATTTTCTTTCTCGTCGATATTTCTTCACATTTAATTTTAGTCTTCTTTTATTCGTAAGAAACGTTCATTTGCGGTATTCTTTAAGCTGTGCTTCACAATATATTGTAGGCTTTCTTTCAAATTGATTTTCAATAATATTCACCTTGATTCTCCTTCAACATTCTCCGTTGATTTTCAATATTCCACATTGGGCTTCCGAATTCACCTTGAGCTTCCGAATTTTAGTTGGGCGCCAAATAATGTGACCGTTATTTTGTAGATATTATGTTAACAACTCTCAGGGAGATCACATTATACAATAATAATCAATGAACAAACTGCCGGCTTTTAGTAGAAATGAGAACTCAATATTTAATGCAATTTATGTACAAGATGAATTCAAATACATCACAGTTTATATAGCCTAGTCTAAAACACGTCTTTCCACTACCAAATTCTTAGGTCGTCTGTCTTTATCTTCAAATGTACGCTACGTTCAATCTAACTCCCACGTCATTGTTTTTATCGTAAAACGTCACTCGTTTATTCTGTACATTAACACCGGGTTAGAGATTATACAAATTATGTCCCCCCAAAATAAATTTTAAATCATCACACCCCTAGCAATAGTGACTGGTCATCCCCTTGTGTCCTGGTACCAAAACCTGACGGATCCTTACGTTTCTGTGTAGACTATAGGAGGGTAAATGCTGTGACCAAGACTGACTCCTATCCTATCCCGAGGATAGACGACTTGATTGACCAGGTTAGCGACGCTAGTTTTGTGACGAAGATCGACTTGTTGACGGCTTATTTTCAGATCCCACTGACGGATAGAGCTCAGGAGGTATCTTCATTTACGACTCCAGATGGACTTTATAAGTTCAAGGTCATGCCCTTTGGCATGGTGAATGCCCCGGCAAGTTTTCAGCGCCTGATTAACTCTATTATACGAGACATACCACATTGTCACGCGTACCTTGACGACATTGTAGTGTATAGCGACAACTTTGAATCTCATCTAAAGCAATTAAGGTTGTTATTCCAAAAGTTGCAACAGGCTAATCTCACTGTTAACCTGGCTAAGAGCCAATTTTGCCATGCAACCATAGAATACCTAGGCCACATAGTGGGACATGGTACGGTTAAACCTGTAGGTGCCAAAGTCACGGCTATTCGTGAGTTCCCCATCCCCGAAACACGCAAACAACTCCGTAGTTTCCTGGGTATGGCGGGAAATTACAGGAAATTCTGTAAGAATTTCTCCACCATCGCGTGTCCTCTTACTGATCTCTTAAAGAAAAATGTTAAGTTCAGATGGACTGATGAATGTAATCGGGCTTTTAGTAAACTGAAAGATCTGCTTTCAAGGTCACCTGTGCTGATAACACCAAACTACAATAAACCATTTAAGATAACTGTAGACGCATGTGATACAGGCATGGGGGCAGTAATATCTCAGGAGGGGGATGATTCCCTTGAACACCCTCTTTGCTATTACTCTCAGAAATTCAACCCACACGAAAGAAATTATAGCACAATTGAAAAGGAGCTGTTGGGGCTAATTCTGGCACTTAAACACTTTGATTTCTATCTAAACGGATCACCGTATCCTGTTGATATTTTAACTGACCACAACCCCCTTGTGTTCCTTTCCAGGGTAAAACAAAATCAAAGACTCATCCGTTGGAGTTTGTTCCTCCAATCTTACAACTTAAATCTGGCCCACATTAAAGGCAAAGATAACGTTGTGGCAGACACTTTATCTCGTATGTAAAATAGTACCGGATGATGCTGATTGATAGGGACATTACCTACTGATTTATTCCTTAAATTTTGACATCTTTATCATCTTAACTTTTCGTGAACATTTATCATGAAAATTGAATGTTTTTTTTTTATTAATGCAATGAACATGTATATATATTATATGTTCATCAATTTTTGCCTCTATAACATTTGAATTTTATTCTCAAATATTACATAATTGCTTGAACTATTGAACTCACTATTATTGATGCCTTTTTCTAAATGACTTTTTTGTACTTTACATAACATTGAACAAGCATAATAATATGTACATCTATTTTTTTTTTAAATTATACAGGAAATTCCCCACTTAAACTGTATGTAATTTCCTTATTTCGTAGGAGGGGCGTGTGTTACGAAACGACGTATTAATACAGATGTGAGGTGTTATATTAGTGTATTATATGTAAATGTAACGCCGTAGGATTCAATCGTTAGACGCTATCGTTTGGTTGACCTAGATAAATAGATGTCACCGTTCTAGCTGAGTGTAATTTGACACTTGACCTCGTGTCGCTTCTCTAGAGAAGGAGTGTTAGCCGAGATAATTAACCCCCTTCCCTCCATTTCCGCTATCATTTACAAACATTTACAACTCTTCCACTAGGGTGGTTAAGTTACTTGCCCTGCCATCTACAGGTCGTGACACTGAATTGTAATCAGTAACTACAATTCCCCCCCCCCACCTACACCTTTTTTACAATTATCTCTCTCTCCTCCTATCCCGCATTTTTCCCTGAAGAAAACACATATACGCTCACCCACTTGCATAGATACTTTAATTGGAAGCGTCTCCAATAGCGCCTTAATGTCTTTTTTTTTTGCTAAGGTTTAAGGGCACCCTGAGGTCTGGCATGATTGTTATATTGTGGGAAGTTTAATCAATGTACTGTAATTAAGTAAGATTAATGTTTCAAGCTAAACCCTGACCTCGCCCTATCCGCCAGTTTCGAACAAAGAGAAATTGACTCTGTTGTTCCATTAAATAAACGACTTTCTAACCAGACTTGTGTCTGTGTTTTTGGGAGTGGAAGTTTTTCCCCTAGTTACGATTGGCTGTACCTTATGCTATAAAAGAGCCCGCACGAGGTTGGACTTCAGTCGAGAGTCGAGGGTCTAATATTTTGTAAGGAGTAGAACATGTTATTAAAGTACTTATTTTTCTCTATTATATAGTCATTCAGTTTAACTTGGAACTTAGTCGCTATTATCTACATTATTTTTATACTTATATTTGGAACTGTGTTCATCATGGCTAATCTTACTTTATTATAATAAAGATTTATGTTATGAATTCACCACGGATTTGACTGTTATTATTATTTGCATTGTGGAACTATTACATCATAACTATAGTCAAGAACTTTCTTATTCCACTAAGAATCTACACTATTTATTTTACAACTGAGCCAACTGCAAGGAAGTAGACTGTTGCATTCGTATGGAGTAGAATCCGATTGATAGGTCTTCACCATCAATACTATCCTGGACTAATAAATAAATAATATATATATATAATATTCAAATCAACAAGGTTCTAATAATCTGGAGGCCGTTCCGGCTTCGTAATAATATCCAGTATCCATTTATGTATCTATCTTGTTTATATCCAGTATTTATCTATGTATCGAACATCTCTATATTTCTCTCAACTTCCATTCTTTTTTTTATAACGTAACCAGTCTTAACCAAAAGTGCATGCCGATATTAAATTATGCAAACTCTTTGCTCTGTGTCTGGGAGGGCTGTATCGCTCTCACACCCCACCTCTCTCTCTCTCTCCCTCCCTTTCTCTCTCTCTCTATTCTACAAGTCCACCACCACCACGACCCCGGCTCGGACCCCCCCTCCCCCAGCTTAGCATTGTAAAGTAAAGGTCGCCCTTGAACCTGTACTCTGCACCCATTGTCTTCTCTATTCCTTTTTTGTTTTAAATACTTTTGTTTTTTGTTATTCTCTCACTCCTTCCATCCCTCCCACCCAGTGAATAATTGATATTCGGTGAGCAATAGAATGTTATACACTTGAGTCAACACTTGAGTGACACATATTTAATAAGCACATAGATCTACATGTATGTTTATTTAACGAATGTTGGTTAGCTTTTTACATGGATTATGCCTTGAATGACCTACTTAAACCCAAGGCCCACTCGTCTCCATTTGTGATTCCCCAGTTGGAGGCCATCATCTTAGATTGTTTTGTTTAAGTTTAATGTAGTGTTTTTTCTTTCTTAAACAATAGACGAATGGTAAATGTATATACCAGGGGTCGGCAACCTTTTGCTAAAAGGTGTGCCAAATTAGGATTTCTAAATCATTCAGCGTGCCAACAGCCTAAATGTCAACCTGCTCTATTATAGCCTACTTGTTTTATTATTTTTATAAGACAGTCAGATAGTTAAAATTTTTAACAAGTCCAAAAGCAAAGGAAATGTATAGAGAAAAATAATCGTCAAAGGCGTTTTAAATAATATACAAAATAAACGGGTTTGTAATTATCGTCCGTTTTATTTGCATTTATACCAAATACAGTATTTTAATACTTAAAATTCACATTTATGTTAATTATTATATAAGCATCATTTGATTGTCAAGTTGAGGATCTAGCAATTAACAAGTCTTAATGAGGCGTGAACTTTTGAACCCGAATGGTCGTGAACTTCCTGTTCTATTTTAAACTACTAAACAAAAAAAGCATGCTTTTGCTGGTGTTTGACAATTGATTTCAACCTCGACGGCCAGTTCTAGTCTTTTAGAATTATACAAAGGATACAATATTAGATATGAGGAATCCGTTTTTAACATCAAAAATGAACAGGCGATAATTAATACTCAAGTGTTAGTCGCGTGAGGTAAAAGTTTTATTTGTTTACAAAAAAAAAGAGTCAAAAGTTGCGTTTTCTTGGTTATTGAAAAACAAAATGCGTAAATTCATAAAAACGAATAACAAAAATTATTTTGCATTAAGCAATAAGTTTGATATTTTAAAAAGGTGATTTTTCACTTCTGACTTTCACAATACATTGTTTTGTTTTGTAAACATCTATTGGAAATGAAATAAATTTTAATCCCCAACAAATTTGAGTACAACCAGTAAAGTAGGACACATACATTGTTTCGAAAAAAATGATCGAATAAGAACGGACATGTTTTTGCACGTGACCTTTTATGCATGCATACACGTTAAGACTTGTCCATTACTTGTATTAATTAAATTTTGTTCTCAGTTATATCTGAGATTTTATTTAATTTGTTCAACCTATTCCAGTCAAGAATAATACTGTCATTAAGCGAAATTGTTACGTAGTAATCATACAAACTGGGTAGTTAATGTAATGTTTATGAAATGTGCATATGATTTTTTAGTCACATAATATTTATATAATTTTCAAATACTTTTTACAGTTTAGTCATTATAAAGTTATAAGTTGTAGGCCCCCTTAGTCTTTTATAAGAGAAAAATAAGAAACATATTAAAATATTAGAAATATTATCGCAAATAAAACTGGCTAATTATTTCCATATAATTTAAAAAAAATTATTAAATTTGATTCAATAGTGATGCCAAACAAGTTATGTAATACAAGCTACATTGCCCGCCGTTGCCCGGGTGAGAAAAAAAAACAGCACTGTACTGAAGACTTTTAGTAAAGTAATTTAAAATAAATATTATAATCGGGTAAAAAAAAAAAGGCAAGTATTTTATTTTACAAAAATTTAAATTGCCAGTAGTCTTACAATGTCTTTTGTTTTTAAAAGTTTGAAAAAAAAATGTCGAAAAAAAAAAGGGTATAGTCTACTAGAGAATCGAACCCGGGTCGCTCGCATAGCAGTCCGCTATGTGTACCACTGAGCTAGCGATGTGAAAAATTATTAGACAGTATATAGGCCTAGGCCTAGGGTTGCCAGACACATGAGTGTCAAAAGGAGTACACCGGGAGACAAAAAGGAGGACAAAGGAGGACATTTTGTTTCAATTAGATAGTTTCGCATTAAACCCGCAATTAGTATAATTGTATTACAAATAATGTCATTAAGTTTAAGTGTATCGGTAAACTGAGCACGAAACAGTTTTGTTAAAAATATAACAAAATATAACAAATATTCACCGCAGGCTGAAAGTATTGAAAGGCAGCTTGCATTAGGTTGGGCAACTTAAAAAAAACACTAATTTACAGCTCACATGCAACAGTATTTTTAAAAAAAAACGGATATTTCTTTTCTTGTACAAATGATCACTTGTTTATTAATTATATTCTTAACATGTTAATACTATTTAAAAAAAAAATTGTATTGCCTTTATGTCTACAAAACATAAAATATTACAAATGCCTGACATTTTAAAGGTTTTGAGCTTTGCCTGCCGGACGGAGGACAAGAGTCTAGAATGGAGGACATGTCCTCCTTTTGCCGGATGTCTGGCAACCCTACCTAGGCCTAAATAAGTCAGTGATACAAACTCTCTTGATTTCAAATTGACCAATTGGGATCCGTATGCGGACAAACACTCTTATTTTATATATATAGATAACAAATATTACTGACTATTACTGACTAATTATTATTTGTTTATACAAGTTCACCATTGTGGTATTCACTACAAGATTTAATTAGAGAGAAACAATTAATTTTCGTGAAACAGTTGTAAATAAACATTTCATGCATTAATTGTTTGACCATTTCACCTTTATCTTTTTAACATTAGCCTAATGGGCTAATTACAACAACGGAATAATATAATGCAATTAAAAAATCTCTTATATTTATTAAATTAATAAAAAGAAATTTTGTTTTAGAATAACTTATATTTATGTCTCATTATAGAAGATGAGCATAAAACCTCTTTTAAATTTAATTAGTCTGAATCAATTAATGAGCGCCTTGTCTTTAATGCTTTTCGCTAATTTATAATGGCAGATACATATTTTGTCATTTCTTAGTAGTGAATTGTAAGTGACCTCTTTGAATGCTTAACACAAAAAAATACTGCTCACAAGTGTAAGTTGAACCAAAAGCTGAAAGTAGAGAGAATGAATGCCTAGCAGATGAGAATAGCAGATGACTTTTCTAATATCTTCCTTCCAGATTTTCCCGCAAATTGGCATATCGATGCCCATTGTTTTTTGTATGTTTAAAACAGGGCTGTGGAGTCGGAGTCGAGGAGTCGGAGGAAATTTTGGGTACCTGGAGTCGGAGTCGGCACAGACTCCGACTCCTACTAAATTTAGATTGGAAAAAAAAAGCAGGGCTTCAATTATTTTAAACAACTGATCAATAGGTCTACAGACATTAGTGATATGAGAAAGTAAGTTATCGGTTTCTTCCTCTAAGTCCTCTAAGTTGATTTTCAAAACCGGACATCGGTTTGTTGGTTGGAAGTCGGAAGGTTATCATTACTTTAAGTAGAAGACCCTATTGTTTGGTTCTGAGGGAAATATTTTTAATAAATAATGTTGGATTCGCACAAAACAATTTCTGGAATGCCTTGCTAACACTAGGCTATTTAGTCTTAGATATTGTGTTTCTTGTGTTTCCAAATACCAACTAGATCTATGGCTTGCAATAAAAACAACATCAAACCAACTGTTAAGCTACAGTTAACATGAATCTTTTTACTTGTCGGCTCATCTTTTAGATATGCGCTGCCTTTTGATGTACGCAGTGGAGAGACGCAAACTAATCCTTCCCTGTGACCCTGAACAATTCCGCTAGACACCGCGTCTGTGCTTTATTATTAACTGCACTATTAAATACACATGCTTTTGATTCTCTTTCAATACATTATTTTATAAGTTATGCCTCTTCATATGCTTCTTAATATTATTGTGAACGATAATCGGTAATTTGATTATCACTATTAAAAATTTAAAAGCTATTATCGGTTTTAATCAATTAGTCCAGATTTTTTTATTTCTAAAGAATGTTATGATAAAGTGTACAAAATCATATTGTATTCACACAAATCAACCCCTTGATTGCCCTGCAAACACTAATTAAGTTTGAAGTATTTGTCAAATGTAGGTCTTACCTACAAAACTACGCACATTTGGCTTTTTCGGCATGTGACTTGTGACATTGCGCGGGGGTGCGGAGGAACCGAAATCCGGTTTTAAACCGGTTTTATAGAACCGAAAACCGGTAATAAAAACCGGTTTTAACATCCCTGGTTCTGCTGTTACAAGGGAACGCAGCGCCCATGTGTAACCTAGCCTCTCACTGGTAAGGGATAACCGTTTGCCCCTTGGAGTCGCCGATCGTCACCTCTACTGATCAGGCCCCACGAGGGGGGGGGGGGGGGTACAGCCGGTACGCCGTACCTGGGCCCACAAGAGTTTAGGGGGCCCATGAATATTTTAAATTAAATACAGTAGACTGTTGGTTTTCCAGCCAGTAGTCCTGTGGTAATGACATGTAGATGTATGTTGCCTTTCTTTCCTTCAATGACTGTACAAAATACATTCGCATATTAATACAGAGGAGTTGGAGTCGGGGAGTCGGAGTCCGAAGTAAAAAAAACTGAGGAGTCGGAGTCGGAACATTTATCTACCGACTCCACAGCCCTGGTTTAAAATATACTAAAAAGCCCAACTATATATCTAAATATATATGCCTTAAAAAAGGGAAGTACATATAGTTAAATGTTTTAAAAATGATTTCTTTCAAGATATAAGGAAATCCATTTCAGTGATCTAACAGGTCAAGTGCTGTTTGACCCAGTCCTTGTCAATGCAAGTTAAACTCAATGAAATGTGTCGCTCTGTCATTCAGAAACACCGGCTTCAACTGTAAGTTTTCCTCATTCAGGACCAGAAATTCTATTAAAAAAAACACTCTTGGAGGTCTGCGTGCCATTGAAAATCGCCCTGCGTGCCTTAGGTTGTCGATCCCTGGTATACACTATCTTATCCAATGGTTCCCAAAATCTGAGGTACCGGAGCTTCTTTACAGTAACAATGTTGTATATTGAAAAGCGGGTTTTATAATAAGTTTGATTTGGATTCAATGTGGTAAATAATTGTGAAATCTGGGGCTTGGTCCTTAGTTTAGGACGCCATGGAAAAACATGCGAACCGCGGATGGTTAAGGTTTAAGTACCGTTGCTGTAAGTCAATTTATTGACTTCAGTTGATGTAGCGATTCGTCTAAATTTAATTAACTATTTTATTGGATGGATATAAATTTAAAAACAAAATTTGCAATATATTTTTTTAAAGAATAAATCGTACAGAAATGGGCAGCTATTTAATGTTGTGCCTTTTTTTTCCACCAATAATTCCGTTGAAGAAATCGTATAATGTAGCAATAAATTTATGGCCTAGTTTTTATAACAAGGAATTGTGGATTTAAAAAAAAAACATCGCCGAAAAGAGATTTTTAGTGACGAATGAAGGAGGTGTGTCAAATCCATAGAATTGTGATGTCACCACAATGTCTGGTGTAGATCTGGATTAATTTTCATCTGAAAGTTTCTTTTTTAAAAGAAAGAACTTACTGTGTTTTTAACTGGTCTTTCATTGCAAAGAACATTTCTAATTACTAGCACTTCATCATACGAAACATTACTTTTCCCCGGACCACGGATGAGCGTAGGACGCAATAATCTTCTTTATAGAAGGAGCATCTGTAATGTATGATAAGAATTCTTTTCTTTTTAATATATTTTTTTAGTTGCTCCTTGTATTATAAGTTATAGTAAAGACTATAATAAGATGGACCGCTTGCTTTAAAATTTCTGCTATTTTATAACTTGAAACACTTAGTTTCGGAATTTCCGATCACACTAAGTCCTCTAGACTTCCGGTTTAGTAATTCGCAATGATTTTCTCAATGGAAAATTACGATTAAAATCGAAAGTGGTATACAGCGGAAACCTTTAATGCAATCGTTGGAGTGTAGAAGTCATTTGAGACAGCTTTATTGGTTACGCACGTAATTAATACAACACATAAGCTCTAAAAATAGAGCAAGCGGTCCATATTATTATAGTCTTTGGTTACAGAAGTTCCTTCTATACAGAAGATTATTACGTACGCCTTTTTCCCCAAACGTCCTTCAGGGAGGCAGGGATCGTGCGTTGGCAGGGCTAGAACCCGGGACGTCGCTGTTGACAGTTCTTAGCGCTAACCCCGGGACCAGCCTTTTCTGTCGTCTGGGTGAAATTCGGGGCTTTTCAACCTGACCCGACCCAGTGAACTTTGAGCTAAACTCTGTACAAGTGACCCTCGTTGTCATTAAACGCTTAGTAACATTGGAATATTGTAAGTTTTCTGAGGTATGATTTTAAAAAATACATGTTTTGATGACTTCATTTTGAAATATACATTCTATCCAATTTTCAGTATCATAGCGTTTGGAATAGTCACGAATTCATTCGACCAATTTGCGAATCGAGGAAAATATTTTAAGTCAAACATGGCTGCCTCTACCGGACGAGACGACAGTAAATAAACTTTTCGGATATGTTCGTTTTTACGAAATAAATAGAATGAAAACGACACAATGTAGCCGAGACAAAGCGAGTTTGTTTTTTTTTTAAATTTTTGCGGGCAAAAGCTAGAAAAAAAAAAGGATGCGCACAATTTTAATGTGGAAATTCATAAGGTCTGATATCACTTATATTTATTTTATTTTATCAAAATATAAATCAAATTTAAACTTAGTTTACAAAGAAAGGAAGTATAATAAAAACTTAGTTTTTATGGGTTAGTTTTATTTACTCAATGAAAAGCTCGCCTTCTCGCTGTTTCAACATTTTATTTCTACATTAGTTTTGTTTGTGTGTTGTTTGTGTGTTGTTTGTGTGTTGTTTGTGTGTTGTTTGTGTGTTGTTTGTGTGTTGTTTGTGTGTTGTTTGTGTGTTGTTTGTGTGTTGTTTGTGTGTTGTTTGTGTGTTGTTTGTGTGTTGTTTGTGTGTTGTTTGTGTGTTGTTTGTGTGTTGTTTGTGTGTTGTTTGTGTGTTGTTTGTGTGTTGTTTGTGTGTTGTTTGTGTGTTGTTTGTGTGTTGTTTGTGTGTTGTTTGTGTGTTGTTTGTGTGTTGTTTGTGTGTTGTTTGTGTGTTGTTTGTGTGTTGTTTGTGTGTTGTTTGTGTGTTGTTTGTGTGTTGTTTGTGTGTTGTTTGTGTGTTGTTTGTGTGTTGTTTGTGTGTTGTTTGTGTGTTGTTTGTGTGTTGTTTGTGTGTTGTTTGTGTGTTGTTTGTGTGTTGTTTGTGTGTTGTTTGTGTGTTGTTTGTGTGTTGTTTGTGTGTTGTTTGTGTGTTGTTTGTGTGTTGTTTGTGTGTTGTTTGTGTGTTGTTTGTGTGTTGTTTGTGTGTTGTTTGTGTGTTGTTTGTGTGTTGTTTGTGTGTTGTTTGTGTGTTGTTTGTGTGTTGTTTGTGTGTTGTTTGTGTGTTGTTTGTGTGTTGTTTGTGTGTTGTTTGTGTGTTGTTTGTGTGTTGTTTGTGTGTTGTTTGTGTGTTGTTTGTGTGTTGTTTGTGTGTTGTTTGTGTGTTGTTTGTGTGTTGTTTGTGTGTTGTTTCTAATTATTTTAAGGTCCCGGTCGTGTTGTTTTCCCATCATGTATTTAATGTTTCTCGCCCCCCCCCCCCCCAGGGCACGTTTCCCACGTGCTGTTGACCCCCCTCCCCCCTGCACTGTGCTCTTATTTGTTCACGTCTTTCAATTGTGGTATTTGGATCTCTGGTCACTCTGTCCACCCAAACCTGCACACACACACACACGCACACCCTCACAAATAAACAAACCACCGCTCTCAGTTTGACGCTAGACACAAAACGTGGTGGGAATAATTGGGTTCGGAGTTCCAGTTGCGGGTCTGCACATGGAATCGGTGAACCCTTTACCTGGTACATCTGAGGTCAATGACCGGCCTTAGCCTAAGCAAAAATATAAGCTTTATTTACTTGAGATCATGGCTTACCCAAACCACGACATCATTTAGGCGTTAGATGTCAAAGACTTACCTCACACTATGAAAGGAAATTTCTGAGAAAAGGGATTACACCATAACTACGCTCTTACGATTTTTGGGGTCAATGACTTTCCCAATCTACGACCCTGTGATGTTTGAGGTCAATCACTGACCTAATCCACGATCTTATGATGTTTGAGGTCAATGCCTTTCCCAATCCTTGTGCTGTGCGAGGTCAATTACTGACCACAAAATTACGCCTCTGAGATATTCGGGGTCAATGACTGACCCAATCCACGACCTTGTGATGTTTGAAGTCGATGACTGACCCAAACTATGCCACCAAAATATCCGGGGTCAGTCACTGACCCCATCAACGCCTTCTCAGATATGTGATGTCAATGATAGATCCTCGCCCATTAACGTCAAACAGTGAAGCTAAAAAAATACATGTAATGGCTGTAAAAAGCCTCGGGAGTAACTTCTTTTTCCCTCTGTGATTGTAAACAATTGACTGTATTGACAGAGAACAACTATCGATCTAACTATCGGCAAACTTTCTTAAATTTTCAGACACCTAAATAGTCCTATAGAAACCTAGTTCATTTAATACCGTAAGATCTGGAATATAAGACGCACTTTGTCTTTTCTTTTACCCAATGTTTAGGTCCGAGCAAGGGTTGCGGCTTATACACGTGTAGTTATTTTCCTATGTTCGGGTATCATCTGAAATTGATTTTACAACTTTCTCATTTAGATCCCGGTCTATCAGGTTTTAAAAGGGCATCAAATAATAATAATATATAACTGATTATTGATCTTCCATACGACAAAAAAAATATTCACAAACAGCAACAGTGAAAAATAATAGTATGGCTGAAGAAATTAACAAACAGATTTTGAGTGCGGCTTATACGTGTGAGCTACAATTTTACTTGCATTTCACGTTCCAATGTATACATGCGGCTTATACACAGGTGCGGCTTACACACAAGTGTGGCTTATATACAGGTGCGGCTTATATACAGGTGCGGCTTATACGCAGGTGCGGCTTATACCTGAGATTTTACGGTAAATGTATTTACATTTCGTTGTTGTTATACTCTCATGGGTTTTTAGATTTCCGGTTATAGATCTACCGAGATAAATAAAATGACGACGTAAACGTCATTCAAACACCCAAAAACATTTAAAGTTTTGGTTGATTGGATTGTAATGGGTACTCTTTCTTCTCGAGTGGCATTCGGGCATGGAATGGGTTGCCTGAGCAAATCAGGAAAACCAGTAACTTAACATCATTTAAAACCTTAATAAAATGCAAGACTAGACTCGGACCACGGATGAGCGTAAGACGCATTAATATTCTTTTCAGAAGGAGCGTCTGTAATGTATAAGATAAGACAGAGCTCGGAAATCCGAACTGAAGGTCCCTCCAACTCCAAAATGAACTCCAGGATTTCTTTCTTGGGACTGGACGGTGTACCCGAGTCTACCCAGTTTTAATCGGGGCCGTGGAGTAGAAGATGATTGACATTTTAAGGCAAAGCTAAGGCGGTTGGCCATAGTATGCCGTGGCCATAATAGGATAAAAAGAAAATTCACTATATTAAAATTATGATTACATTTGATTATTTAATATAGGCTTAGAATTTAGAAAAAGAGAGAGATACATACTCGGTGAGAGACTGAAAGAGATTAATTTGTCTAGATCGCATTTAAAAAAGGACGAAAGTTGCACTCGACGACAAGTAACAAGGTCAACGAGGTCACTCATTAAGTCCGTGTCACGTGACCTGCCCCGCCAGTACCGGTACGTGAGTCAACACTGAGACGTCTGTTCCCCCTCCTCGCTGGCCGAACCGAGTACACAGCACACATCATCTGTGCTTAGATTGGACTCGAAAGTTTCGCTTGTCCGTGACCATTTGAAGTTCACCTGTACCATGGGCGTAGGCCCTTTTTTTTTTATCTCGGAAGGAGGTGCAAAGCCACAACTCATTACCACTTTTACTGTCATTTTTCTGTCGTGATAGATATTGTTTTCTTTGGTGCACAGATGGGTTCGTGGGTGAGTCAAATGTTGGAGATAAGGGTGGGCATTCATGAACTCATTCATTATTTTGACTAAATCCATCGGAGAATAGGGCCGTAATTTACACATCTCTTCGGCCGTCTCAATCTTGGGCGGATCCCCTCAGGTGTTAGGGTCTGGGGGGGGGGTCCCTGTGTCTACCTGACTTAAGTTGGGATAAAGTAAAGGCGGCCTGGCATTTGTGCTGGCCACACAATCCCCTAGTTTGCCGTGGCCACAGAAACTGGTGAACGCTGCCCCACCGGCCCCGTGGATCAATCTGGTTCGATGGGATCACCGTATTTTTACTTACGTTTTTCTATCTCCTTTCTGATTTGGGCTTTTGTCTGGATCTACTCCACGGTCAGTCACACCATACTGTACTCGCGGGTTATTTTCATTATTAAACTTTACCTAAAATGTAACTTTAAAAATCGGAAACAAATAAGCGAGAGAAAAAAATGAACATCTTACTAGAACTTGTAGAACTCCTATAGTATGTAGAACAGTGGTTGGCAACTTATGGAAGGCTAACCTGACTTGGCACGCAAAGCGATTTTCAATGGCACGCGGAAGACCTACAAAAAGGCAACTCAAGCCATTTCTTAAAAACAAAGGGCGGGCGAGATAACTTTTAGGCTGTCGGCACACCGAACAAATTAAAAAGTCCACTTTGGCACACTAGTATTAAAAGGTTGCCGATCCCTGTCTTAGATCGCCTTGGATGGTAACTCTGTGGTCATGCGTTTAAAACATAGGGTTCTGCAAGAGACAGACCATCGATTCGATTAATATGGCCTTCACAGAGATTGTAACGGAAGTTGTTAAAACAAAAAGTTGTACTAATAATGTAAACACATGTTCAGAATTGGCGGCCCATCTAATTGTATTCAATTTCTTTTACGGCCCGGTGGTGAAAGAATATTGGTGCAGACCCATTTGGGGTTGAAGAGATCATTGGAAACCGGGTTGGCCGTTCACCGTCTCGTACTGTATATGATCGGGTAAATTAAAAAGTAAAGTTTCCCGTCGGACCAAATTGATCCATAGGGCTGGTGGAGCAGCGTTCACCAGTTTCCGTGGCCACGGCATACAATGTGATTGTGTGCACAGCCGCCTTTACTCAACCAATATCCCTTCCCCTGCATTGGTAGCATCTGGGGGAAATCAAAACGAGGCCTGGCCGTAACAAGGTATGGTACGGTGGTGCATAAACGAATGCACAATTGTAATATTGAGAGATTGTTCAGGCCTTATATGGCGATATTAATCATACACCCCCACCCCCCGCCCCCTCCACAGGCCTACCCCATCTTGCCCAATATATATTAAGGGCTAGAAATTCTTGTACGTTATTATTTTTTAAAAAAAACAGTGCGGGACCTAACAAAATTATTGTGTGAGTATATAGTAGAGATTCGTGCTCTTCCCTCCCTTTCCTACAACTGATTGGCAGCTGAAAGCTTGTTTGACATTAGCCTGACATCATATGACTGACACGACAAAAACATGACGACATAATATCCTTTCAGAAATCTGACTCAAACTGTTGTCGCGTTGAATAAATAAAACAACAAACAACTCAAAAAAGCAAAACAAAAACAATATAAAACTACAACAACTACGTGATGTTAATGTCAACGACCTGGCAATAGTTGGCATTCCACCAAGACATGTGTTATTGACATGTGACGTAGTTTGCCCTCGTGTGGTTCCCCAGTGTGTGCGCTGTGGTGCCCCATGGGAGTTTGGGAACCATTGGTGACCTCAAACAACTTGTTAGTGAATTAAAAACACGTCACCACAAATAATGAATGAAGAAAAAACTGAGTCTAATTTCCTGCACACAAATGTAAACATAAAAATATATTTGTCTTGACGTTATATATTTCTTCACTGTAGACTCGTAGAATCTTTGGCCTTTCGGTCCATCGGGATTCGGGGCAGAAGTTATTAACATTTACTCTATATTTATCAGGATATTGTATTGGTTTTTATCGTGTATGCTGCCGTTCTTTGTTAATTTTTATACTAAAATAAGCGTAGCCCCAAAATATTAAACTATAAGAAACAAGCACTAAATTGTTTGATTGCGACTATAGAAGTTGGTGGCATTTTACGTCTCGAGAGAATATCTTTCCCCCCTTCAGGACGTCGTGTGCCTGAAGTGATCAAGCGTGGAAATACAGGCACTGTCACACCGAGTGCAGATGAAAACAGAGGAGGGTATTACATTATTACATATTACATTTGTGCCTTGCGAGTTTGTCTTCTGCAAGCCCGGAACCTTCCTTGATCCATGCCCTCCGGGTGGGCATATCCTGGGTCATGTCCACCCCATTGTTGGTGTCAATATGTAGGTGTTTCATGTTGCGTTTGCATACATCTACTTAATATCTCAGTTTCGGACGTCCAGCGGGTCTGTCCATTCACTAAGGTTCTGTATAGGATGTCCTGTGGGAATCGACCCTGTGGCATTTACTGAGATTAATGCGGCAGTCCTGACACCATGCTCCTTGCAGGACCTCTGCATTTAGGGATTTTGTCCAAACATCTTAAACATAAAGTACCCTTCTGACCAAACTGATCATAGAGCTGTTGAAGCACCGTTCCGTACATTTTTGGAAAGACACAATATGTCCCACAGGCCGACTCGTTACACCCGAATTTTTTTAACAAGCCAGGAGCTCAGAATCATTGAACAAATTAGTTTTCTGCTGCGAAGGCCAACAATTAAATTGTGTTAAATTTTTTAATAGTTATTCTTATTGATTTTGTTTCCCACCACTTAGCCTGCAATAAATTATTTATGATTTAATCCTTTAATCCTTTAATCCCTTCACCTTGATTAGCTGAGTCTGTGAAGGTAAAACCCGTTAAGGCTGTCTTCATATTGTTGCGTCGCTTTCAAAATTATAGTTTTGTTCAACTGACTTCTTTAGTACGTTTGAATTAGTCATCTGGAGCATGGGAGCAGAGTCGGAGCACTCCCATCTGCCCCCCCCCCTCACCTCCTGTCTCCCGTCTCTCCCACTGTCTCCCCTCCTCTCTTGTCTCCCCTCCTCTCTTGTCTCCCCTCACCTCTGTTTCCCGCTCACATGTGTCCCCCCTACCCCAAAAAGGTCGACTATAAAAATAAAACCCTACTTTACATTATGATAAATTGTACTTAAATTATTGGCATTTTTAATGTGTGTTTTTTGTCGTTTTAAATTAAAACTATTTCTTTACATATAGACTAATAAATATGAAGAGTGTTTCCTTGATCATAACAAAGGGAAATTTGCCTTGATGACGAATTGGGTTTTTCCGACATTATTTTTAAAAAAAGACATCTTAAAAAGCATGGAAAATGGAATTCTATAGTAAACTACTAAATTTTACCATAAAGAAAATAGACATCAAAACTAGACTACCCAAATTGTTTTTTTTTTTTAAATAACAAACTGTCAATCGGTTCGTACATTTTAACCCATAATTGTCTCCCATGTCACTTAGTGCAGGTAGTCTGCTCTTTGTCTATTATTGCTGGCAGACGAGCAATTTATACGATGGGAAATTCCCACCGAATGGTGGAACAAAACAGGTACAATTGATAGACCCCTTTGGGTGTACGGCTGTGCTATTTTATTTTTTCAAACCTTAGTAAAACATTCATCAAATCAATAATTTACGAATATTTAAGTGTATAATACATCTATTCATTGGATATTGGGAAAAGTAAATTTAATTGTTGTTGTTTTTTAAACTTCAACAAAGTAATTGTGTATTGACCTTGAGTATGTGTGTGTGTGTGTGTGTGATATAAAGCTGGATGAGTTTTTAATGTAGCAGTTTCACAACGGCCTACAAGACAACCGCGTGGCCAGCGCACTCACGTTTTACTTTCCCCCAAAACTGCTGCAGGCAGAGTTCCTGTACAAATAAAAAAAAACTTGTAGTTCTATACTTGAATTATTTTACCTTTATTTTACAACTGCTTGTTGCTATTACTAAAACATTCTTTCCACATATATATATATATATATATATATATATATATATATATATATATATTAATAACATAATAAATAATCATCTATAATCTATATAATTAAAAAATCATATACTATTTCGATATTATCTATATTTTGTTTCATTAAATCGTTATTCTTTTTTTCTTTTCCAGTTTTACGTGCGCGGAACCTGATCGCTAAAGGCAAGGGAGGTAAGTGCTAAAAATATAACTTTATTTTTCATTTCACAGACGTTGTTTTAATGATTTTAAGGTCACTATTTATTTATTTTTTCGCAAACGCCAATGTATTTTTTGTTAACATCGTGGCTAATTTTATAGGAAAATATGTATAACTATTCCTTACAAGTAGAATCTATGCCTATTTCAACAGTTGTTGTTTTATTTAAAGTACGGTATATAAAAATTTAAACAAAATTATTTTTTGAATTGCGAAAACGCTGAAAGAAATCCTTTGAAGCGATAAATGTATCATTATATATAACATTAATTTATTCTGAGGTATTCATGGAAACTCAAAACTAAATTTAAATAACACTTAGCAAAACCCAAGACCAAGAGATCAAACCCAAGCACAATTGTTGGACACAATAGTTGTCTCTTTAGAAGAAGCGACTGTTTCATATCTACGTTTTTACAGCCTTTAATACATAGATTTAAAAAACAACAACTTCTTTATGTGATAAAGCATATTATGAAATGGCAAATGGCGTTCAACTGGGCGTCCACTTTAACAATTACACACATTCATATCAAACGAAATAAGGGACTCTTAAACTTTTAAAGTAGGGACATTTAGTAACTTGACTTTGCTCTATTTCGCTAATCGACTTTCATTGAACGCTAACTTAACGGCACATATTAAAAGCACGTAAGGTAAGCGTCGTAGTACAGTAAGCGTAGACGTACAGTAAACGCCATTGTACAGCAGGCATCTTTGTGTAGTTGGCGTCGTTGGGTACCTGACATTAGTTGTCATAAAGTAAAGGCGGTTGGTCGTTGTGCTGGCCACACATCCCCTAGTATGCCGTGGCCACACAAACTACTGAACGCTGCGCTTTACCGGTCCTATGATCAATTTGGTCCGAAGGGTACTTTACTTTACATTGTACAAAATTGAATAACAATCTGTGTGAAAACTTTATAATAATAATTCAAGACAAACAAAGATCACTGTGCATATGTGTGAAAACTTTATAATAATAATTCAAGACAAACAAAGATCAGTGTGCATATGTGTGAAAAGTGTAGGCCTACCCATGTTGAGTTTCACACCAATTGTTCAATCAGACAATCAAATTCCCTCGATGCCTTCAGTTAGACATGGGGCATCGGCAGTGCTCTGCTATGGGAAACTGTAATACCAGGAATATATCTGCCTTGGACATTTTGACAAAATATAAATCGATATATGAAAGAGGCAAACGTGTCGTTTTGTCTTGCAGGGATAGAGGGAAATGAAAAATCTGACAGAGAGGCAAAAGCCGCCCTGTTGTTATCAGAGAGTATTATCCCAATACCATATCGAGACTTGAAACCTTTAATAATTAAACATGAAAGACAATAATGGACTAACTTCTTTAAAACCGAATGCAATAAACTGCAGTATTTGGAAAACTAAAAAACCTGGCATGATACAGACCAACTTGTTCGAAAGGACGCAGTTATTCTCTGCAGACTACATACAGGACATACAAAACTAACACATTCGTTTCTCTTAAAACGAGAAATGTCCCCAATGTGTGCTTTCTGCAATGCCAACTTAACAGTGCCTCACATTTTATTGGAATGCAATACATTTGGTGAAATTCGACGTAAATTCTATTACTGTAGAACTCTTCATTAACTTTTCAGCAAAATTAAACCAAAATATATAATAAACTATATTAAAGACATTCAACTGTACAACATAATTTAAAGATATAAGAACAATAAAATGGATACAAGAGAAACATGACAACAACGTTATCAAAAAGGCCCTGTCACGATTCTGGACTAAAACCGTGACTCTTAGCACTCATAGATAGATTATAGCGTAGATAGTAGTATAGAACCATAGGTTAGCGTAGAGTTAGATTAGATAGAACGAGTAGCCTGAAACTATTACCCTCTTCCTCTCTCACGCAATAGGAACACCACAACCTCCCTTCTTCATCTGTTCTTTAACCTTCACTACATTCTTTTAGTTTTAGTCCCAATTCAGAGTTTGCTAATCAATACGCCCAAACTGGTACTAAAACCATGAGTGAATGAAGTGTGAATCTTAATGTATATATTCTATTATAATTTTAACTATTTATTCATGCCGTACTTTAATGTGCTTGTATAATAACTATTCATTCATGTTGTTAATTCAAACTATTTTTCATTCATGTTGTTAATTCAACATGCTGTATGTAGACATTACGCGCCTTGTACACACACCCCACCCACCCCGCTAAACTCCCCCCTCCTAAACCCCTACTCCTATCACCCAAGGGCGGCGACTCGTTAGCGAACCTTTGAGACGGTCAATGTTTTCGCATCTACTTAATATCCCCTCGGCCGAAAACCCACGCCAGCCACTTGAGTGACCAGGTCAAAGTCTATCAAAGGGAGATAATTCCCTTCACTCAGCATGACGTATGTATCAATCGTCTTTTATCTAGATTAACCCCTCCCACTTCGACCCCCCCCCCCCGTCTCCCTTGTTCACCCCGCTGAGTGCGGGCGGCAGTATAATTATTTCATCTACCCCCTTCCCGCAGTTTTGGCGGTGTAATTGCTCACCCATCCCCAACTCCATTTCGGCTCCAATAAACCTTTTTCCCTTATGTAAATATATGTTCGAAAGGACCAATGGGAATTATATGTAAGTCCAACCGAATGTAATCACCCAACCAAATTGAGGAGCGGTCACGTGACTAGTCTCAAGAGACGCCCGCCCAACCTTTGTAGAAGCAGTCTGAGTTTGGCGCTTGACCGATACACTGTACTTTGAGAGAGTTCTGGCTCAGCTCTCGAAGAAGACGCATCGTCTTAGCTTAACTCCCAACCTGTACACTCGGACTATAGATAATTAGCCAGTAATAGTAATTCGTTAATACAGTTGTGTAACCTAAAAGTGGACTCCACAACACTGCCGTGTACTAATGTTAGACATTCTGACCAATTTCATATCTGTTCCAGTAGTATACCGCCTCACATGTTATATATATATATCGGTCTAGCCAGTATTCGCATTTTCCACCAGTATAAGTTGTGTAACCTAACTTTGGACTCCATAACACTCGCATATACTCGTGTCAATATTGCTGTATAACTTCATATGTATGTCTCACCATTGGATATTCGAACGTAATAAACACCTGAACAGTAACCAGAGACTTGCTTGCTTATCTTAGAACTGTCTTGCCACTGTATTCCCGCTTCTCTCTGTTTTGTGTCCAGTGTTCTTCTCCATCTTATACAGTACAGACGCTCCTTCTATAAAGAAGATTATTGCGTCCTACGCAGTTTGTATTTGACCGGCCTCTTTTCCTAGTTCCCTGTGGAATTGTTCAGATTTTTATATAAAGTCATACTTGTGTTCGTGTCAATGTGGTTTTTGGTTATTAGCATCACCGCTTGATGAAAGCAATATTCGTTTGGACAATCGTGACACGCTGTAATCGGAGATCGCAGTAATGTTTTTTTTAATTTAGTTTTTTGGCCTTTCATTTGCCATTACTTCTGGTTTTTATTTTCTTTCGCCCTCCAAAAATTCAATAGTTGTTTCCCCTGTTGCCCGGGAGACTGAACCGGAAGGGGGCGGTGATTTTGTTTTTTGTAAAGCGTTAATGCTGCGTGACAAGGGGAGATAAATTTAAGACTTACTGCATGGTACGGATGGGTTAAGGGAATCAGCTAGATTAGTGAGTCTAGACTTTAGACTCACACATACACACTCACGCACACACAAACATTCTCCTATAACCACATGTAATAAAGCGGGTCGCAAGCCAGGCATAGGCTGCTATAGAGAGCTTTTAATGACTGTTATAAGTAGGCTATAAGGGGTCCAGCGGCCGAGCTGCAGCGAGTTCAACAGGCGGTCCGAAACATTCTGGATTCGAATCCTGGTTAAGGCAAGAATTTGTTCCTGGGAATGGAGGGTGTCCATGAGTCTACCCAGCTCTTATAAGTACCTGACATAAGTTTGGGTAAAGTAAAGGCGGCTGGGCATTGTGCTGGCCACACCTTCCCTACTATGCCATGTCCACAGAAACTGGTGAACGCTGCTTCAATGGCCCTATGATCAATTTGGTCCGAAGAGTACTTTACTTACTTTACTATAGGTAAAAGTGGGCTATAGATTTATCCCTTTTTTAGAATATTATGTTGGTCCATAGCACTACTAAAGTAGCGTATGCCAGTTTCCGTTGCCACCACATTCAACGGAGGATCGTTTCGCAACACCACGCTGAGTTGTCTTCCCCCCCCCCCCCCAACATACTCCGGTTCCCAAAGAGAGCTTGCATAGGCTCATTGACACACTCTGGAACAGAGAAACAAAACAAAAAAGCGGGCGTTATTTTTTTAACCCCAGACTTAAAGAATGACAAAACTACAGCACTGTTGTCAAAATCAACGTGTCACACGAAAAGTGTTTAAGTTAACCCTTAACTGTTTGAAATAACTTTCATGGACAATTGTTTTTGTTCATAAAGTAATACGACAGCTACTGCGAATTTACCTGTATGATTTGATCACCGCTGTTATGGTAAAGATTAATGATGACCATTTGTCTAGCTCATAGGTTCTCAACGGGGGCGATATCGGGGGCGATATCGCCCCCCGGGGGGCGGTGAGAAGCTTTAGGGGGGCGCTGACATTCCCGTGGGCGATTGGGGGGGGGCGGTGAAGAGCATTTGGGCGGTACAAAAGTACCTGATATATTTTAACACCTCAGCTATTTGAATCGATTAGTTTTTTTGGAGAATGAAATGTGATGTAAACGCAAGTGCTGCTAATTATCTGATACCCCCCCCCCCCCCAACAGTATGCCTACATATTATTATATTAATAAGAAATAGGAATCGCAGTGACTTTTCGGTGACGTAGGGGCCGGTATTTGGCAAATATAGTGTGCCGCCGGCTGATCTTATGGTTGAACTGTCAACCCTGCTGACCGATCACTGTCGCCTTAACAACTGCTAATATTAATGATATTTTGATCTCAGTTTAACCGAGATGTCCTTAATGTATTTTAGCAATGTAAAGTTGTACAACTCTATTGTTAAGCGGTATAGATAATTAGTAATCATACAAACTGGGTAGTTATTGTAAGGTTTGAAAATATACATATACATTCTTTAGTCATGTAATATTTATATAATTTTCAAATACTATTTACAGTTTGATCATTTCAAAGTAATAAATTGTAATCCATTTATTTTTTATAAAAGAAAAAAAAACAGAAATATTAGCTCAAATAAAACGGGCTAATTATCTCCCTTATACAAAAAAAAAATTGTTTCCACATTTGATTCAATAGTGATGCCGAACAAGTTCTGTTTTGTAATATAACAAATATTACTGATTATTAGACCTAAGGCTTTTGCAACCAAAATTGAAACAAAAGTAGACAAATTGCTAGCAACACACCAGGCAAACGATTCACATTGATTTATTTAAACCTTTTGTTAAGGCAATTTTTTAAACAAATTTTTTGATCTATTAATTTTTACAATGTGTTTCCTTTTCAGTTTTTTTTTTAAAGTCTAGTCCGCCTAAAGAAATTGCGGATGAGAGGGGGGGGCGCTAAAAGAAAGTTGGGGGTGGGGGGAAGGGGGGTGAGGGGAAAAAATTGTAAAAGGGGGCGGTGAGCGGAAAAAGGTTGAGAACCTATGGTCTAGCTCGACTCTCCGTGCTATTACATATAGCATGTTCAGTGCGCTCTTTGTCTACAATTATTAAGTGTTTGAATGGAAAGTTAAATAGACTTCATGCACCATTTTCCAAAATGTCGCTTAACTTGCAGTGCCGCCATCTTGTTTCTGGAAAGAAGGTCAACTGCCGGTAGTCGTTTATTTTAGTCACTTTTAGACATGTGGCTCACCAATGCAACTTTTAGACATGTGGCTCACCAATGCAACTTTTAGACATGTGGCTCACCAATGCAACTTTTAGACATGTGGCTCACCAATGTAACTTTTAGACATGTGGCTCACCAATGCAACTTTTAGACATGTGGCTCACCAATGCAACTTTTAGACATGTGGCTCACCAATGCAACTTTTAGACATGTGGCTCACCAATGCAACTTTTAGACAAGTGGCTCACCAATGCAACTTTTAGACATGTGGCTCAACAATGCAACTTTTAGACATGTGGCTCAACAATGCAACTTTTAGACATGTGGCTCACCAATGCAACTTTTAGACATGTGGCTCACCAATGCAACTTTTAGACATGTGGCTTACCAATGCAACTGCTAATCACCCGATAAGCGTTCATCTTTATAAAGAACCGTCACTTTTGTGTGGTTCACCCACTCTCTTGGTCATTGTCCCTTATCTTTGAACCCGCAACTTTTTTAATCATATATTCACCAGAAACGGTTTTCTACTGAGCGGGCCCAGTCCTCAGTCTTTTATTTTATTTTTTTTTTTTTTTTTAGGGGGAGGGGGGAAGGGGGGAAATACCAATGTGACTGGAATTGATATTTTTATTATATGCAAGGACAAAAGCGTATATTATATACGTTATCTAAATTATCTTATTTCCCTTTGGCACCAGGGCATGGAATGGGTTGCCTGAGACAGACCAAGAAAAACCAACATGTTAATATAATTTAAAACCGTAATCGAGCAGTAAGACTCAAACTACGCACGCGCATAGGCCACACAAAAAATCCTCTGTATTGAGCACAGGATGTCTGTAACATGTAATATGTCAAATATGTCTTTTTCTCTTCGGCCAATATTTATTTGTAGCTAGTAGCTTTCCCATGATATTTACCAAAAACTAATAAATATGTCCTCTTAGAGCGACAGCGTCGGCGCGTTGGACTACCGTACCGAAGGTTCTGGATTTCCAATCCTGTTGAAGGCTAGGATTTCTTTTACCTATCGGCCTGGAATGTGTCCCTGAGTCTACCCGGCTCTGATGGGTACCTGACTTTAGTTAGGGCTAAGTTAAGGCGCCTGGACATTGTGCTGGCCACACAATCCCCTAGTATACCGTGTCCACAGAAACTGGTGAACACTGTTTCACCGGCCCTATGGATTTGGGCCGACGATGGGATTAGTTTACTTAATTCACAATAGTCTCCAAACCTATTAGATATTTTTTTAAAGGCTAATACATGTAGCCAATACTCAAGTACAATCTACTTTGTTGATTAATTAATCTTGTTCACCCGAACTCTCATCATCGAGAGTAGTTTCCCCCTTTCTCTTCATTGTTCAATATAGTGTCGCCATGACTTCATGTAAGGTAAACACTCTCTAAACTCTAAACCAAATAATCGTTTTTATCATCTCATAATTAATGAGCTGAAAATTTAATACTGAACAAATGTATAACGACCATAGCATCAATAACGCTTGATGAAGTGGTGTGGGTGTAAATTTACAAATCAATTTTGACAGCCCTCTTTATTTGTTCCCACTTAGTCACTTAGATGCGAATAGGCATCATGCAATTGTTGATAACTTATTTAGTTTCTCATATGCCCCCATTCTTCTTACAATTTGTTTTCAATTTTATTCCCTCCATCACTTTTACGTCCAAAGACTATCCATTTCTTTAATTTGTGTAAAATAATAATAACTGCAACAAAAGTTTTAATTGTGTTACTAAATATAGCCCATGAGCCAATGACGTCTGCTCCTTTTTGGCGAGGTAGTGTGCGGTACTTTTATGCGTAATCAGGTAACGTTTAACTCCCTTTGTCTGGCTGTGTTAACTACCTCGTTCATTAGACGATTCTTTTTTTTTTTTTTTCAAAGAGAGTTTTCGGGCTTGTCATCTTCTGTCGTAAAGGTTAGCCAAGTCAGTTTCAGCGGGTCAAAAGGGGAGGCAAGCGAGACGAATCGTCGGTTCTCTTATTTCTGCACGGGCTAAAACTAAAAAGCCCGCCGTCCCGTACAGAATTGATTATAATTTTTTGCGCCTTTCTTTGTTTATGTATGAGTGTGCTTGTGTGTGTGTTCAGTTTCCCCCGATTCTAAATACAGTTTTTCCAAAGAGGGTTAAGGGAGAAAATAAAAGAAGAAAAAAAAAGATTTGAAGGAGTTGGATGGGGTGGAACGGTTTAGGCGTCTCGCATGACTAACGGGTCACGTGATCAACGGCTACAGCTGCTCACATTGTTTGTTATTGGAAAGATGTGTGTATGTATGATGTGTGTCTGCCTTTGTTGTTGTAAATTGTATCCTTGGTGCAAACGTCTGCTTTCCGCTTATCCAGTTAATCCATGGCGGAGTCCACATGGGGAGCGGGCGAGCGATGTGTATGCAATGTGTGTTGGGGGCGGGCGAAAAAGAGGGGCGGCACTCGTTCTCCCACCTTGGCCGCGTCTTCGTTTAGAATTTTTTCATATCAATACAATACTGAAAAAAAAAAGTGGGTTACCCTCAGCCCATCACAGGTCATATTTTACCTAGACCTAAATATTTACCTCCCCCTCCCCCCTCTCTCTCTATCCTCGCCTCCGCCTCTGACTGTAAAAATGTGTGTGCAATTCGCCCATGAGTGTATCCACGGCGCCAGAGTTGCTTGATATTGTTCATTGTTGGTAATTACAGATTATACTCTCTCGACATAAGCCGATGGTAAAGATGGTGAGGGTGGTGGGCGCCCTTCTCGCATTAGTCGTATTCTCCCCTCACCAACCCCTTCCCCCGGGGGTTAGTGAATGGGACATTCAGACGTTTAGTCCATTGCGTAGGTTGACCTTGACGAGGGCAAACGGTACGACGCGACCTTTTGGGTCACCACGCCATCTTGGTGGCACTGACAGTATTATAATGATGCCAATTATGGCGTTTTTTATTCGACGTTTTTGCCTTTGTAGTCGACCAACTGATGTTGTAATGTTTCATTAGACAATTAAATTACAGCAAACAAACTGGATGAAGCGAGAGGGTTGAACGTTGGCACGTTTTCCGAATTAGTATTGTCCCTTTATAGCCATGTACTGAAAGTAGGCCTGTAATCGGCCGAATTATTAAAACAGTGTTACAGCCGATGAATGCCGTAACACTGCGTCTGGAATATAAAGTCGTATTGAGACTTGTCTACACTATAGTCAGTTTTATCAAAGTCGTTATGGCCACAGATGGCGGTCACTTCTATATAAGCGCCCCCCACCCCCCAATCCTCTTCACCCCCACATATCCCTAAAAACTACCGCGTTTTCTGAAGAATCATTCGTTTTTATTGTAGAGGTCGCGTAAGCGTATTGCTCTCCGAGTTATAACTTTATAATTAGACACGCCCTGGCCGTACTTAAGTGGGTGTTCCCTGCACCCCCCTTACGCTCAAGGACTTAAGAGGTCGTTGACCAAATTGAATCATAAAGTGGTCATAGAATTGGATTACATCATAGTATGAACTATGAAGATAATCGGACCCCTCCCCCACACACACACACAGACACAAACATAAAAAGTAAAAGGTAAAGTATCCCAGCGGACCAAATTGATCCACAGGGCCGATGAAGCAGCAATCACCAGTTTCCGTGGCCACGGCACTCTAGGTGATTGTGTGGCCAGCACTAAGCACAGCCGCCTTTACTTTACTCCAACTAAAGTCAGGTACCGATCAGAGCTGGGTAGACTTAGGGACACCCTCCAGTTCCGGGAAAAATCCTAGCCTCCACCAGGATTCGAACCCAGGACCTTTGGTTCAAAAGCCGAACGCGCTGCCACACGGCCACCGTGTCCCCTACATACATAAAGATGTGTGATATTTGTCTGCAACAGTTCACGTGTCCCCTACATACATAAAGATGTGTGATATTTGTCTGCAACAGTTCACGTGTCCCCTACATACATAAAGATGTGTGATATTTGTCTGCAACAGTTCACGTGTCCCCTACATACATAAAGATGTGTGATATTTGTCTGCAACAGTTCACGTGTCCCCTACATACATAAAGATGTGTGATATTTGTCTGCAACAGTTCACGTGTCCCCTACATACATAAAGATGTGTGATATTTGTCTGCAACAGTTCACGTGTCCCCTACATACATAAAGATGTGTGATATTTGTCTGCAACAGTTCACGTGTCCCCTACATACATAAAGATGTGTAATATTTGTCTGCAACAGTTCACGTGTCCCCTACATACATAAAGATGTGTGATATTTGTCTGCAACAGTTCACGTGTCCCCTACATACATAAAGATGTGTGATATTTGTCTGCAACAGTTCACTCACAACACTTTTAGAATTTCACTCTAAGCGTTTTTAAATTAAAAACTACTATTTCATCTAACTATTAACGATTTAAATTGAAATTAGAATAACCAAATATTTGTCCGTTTTAAATTAATTTAAATTCTCGTTTTCTGAACAAATTTCCCACCTCGCCGAATGTATCACAATATATTTAGGAAGATTGAAAAGGCCATAAATAAATAATATAATAAATATAAATGAAAAAAATTAATAAAGCATAATTTTAATGTGAATGTAAAGTAAATGTAATTTTTTTTTTTTGAAACTGGTTCAGATCTAATTCTGTCCTTTGAAGTCTAGATCTAGAACTAGTATTACACAAATAGATATTTAGCTATGAGAAAACAAACTTTCTTGTGTTTCTTAAATCTTACCTACAGCTGACTACTTCAATAACAAAAAATCTATCAAATTCACTTTGAAGTTGGTCAAATAAAGCAAGCGTTTAAGGGCTGTGCTGTTTCTGTTGGGGATTTAGGGAGGGGGTGGGGCGCTAGCCGTAAAATCCCAAGGATTAAATAAGGTGACAGAGGGAGGGTGGGGAAAGGTAACACCCCGATTGTGTTGTCTTTTTTTACGGGCAGCCGACTTTGCGCTCCAAAGAATAGAACTCACCTGAGCGCGTGCGTGCACGTGCTTTAGTATTGATTAGTTTGAAGGTCGCGAGCGCGCAAGACACGGTGTGTGTTTTTTTCTAGTCCTATTGCTCTCCCGCCCCTCACACACACACAGCGTATCCGATACGCTTGACAAGAAATATTGACACTGTGTTAAGGTGTGTTCTTTTCCTATCACTTCAGCACTATTATTTTACACACTCACTCGCCTCTCGCGTTGTCTCCGTATTTCTCATTTCTTCTCGCGTTCTTACATTTACATTTCTCCAACCCATTCTTTCCTTTTCTTCATTGATTTCTTAATTTTTTTTTTCTCTACCATTTTTTGTATTCCTTTCTTTTTTCCGCGAAAGTTTCTCTTTCACTTTCGTTTTATTTCTTTCATTCCTAATTATTCAAAGTCTTACCATGTCTTTTGTTGTTATTTTTTTAAATTTATATTCTTTCTTCCTCACCCGTTAATTCTTTTACTCTATCTCTTTAACTCAGTAAATATATCTCACAAATGTACTCACTCACTTTATTTCTTTCTCTCTCACTCTATCACATACACACACACTCCCTCTCTCTTACACTTCTCACACTCCCTCTCTCTTACACTTCTCACACTCCCTCTCTCTTACACTTCTCACACTCCCTCTCTCTTACACTTCTCACACTCCCTCTCTCTTACACTTCTCACACTCCCTCTCTCTCTTACACTTTTCACACTCCCTCTCTCTTACACTTCTCACACTCCCTCTTTCTTACACTTCTCACACTCCCTCTCCCTTACACTTCTCACACCCTCTCTCTTACACTTCTCACACTCCCTCTCTCTTACACTTCTCACACTCCCTCTCTCTTACACTTCTCACACTCCCTCTCTCTTACACTTCTCACACTCCCTCTCTCTTACACTTCTCACACTCCCTCTCCCTTACACTTCTCACACTCCCTCTCTCTTACACTTCTCACACTCCCTCTCTCTCTTACACTTTTCACACTCCCTCTCTCTTACACTTCTCACACTCCCTCTTTCTTACACTTCTCACACTCCCTCTCTCTTACACTTCTCACACTCCCTCTCTCTTACACTTCTCACACTCCCTCTCTCTTACACTTCTCACACTCCCTCTCTCTTACACTTCTCACACTCCCTCTCTCTTACACTTCTCACACTCCCTCTCTCTTACACTTCTCACACTCTCTCTCTCTTACACTTCTCACACTCCCTCTCTCTTACACTTCTCACACTCCCTCTCTCTTATACTTCTCACACTCCCTCTCTCTTACACTTCTCACACTCCCTCTCTCTCTTACACTTCTCACAGTCCCTCTCTCTTACACTTCTCACACTCTCTCTCTCTTACACTTCTCACACTCCCTCTCTCTTATACTTCTCACACTCCCTCTCTCTTACACTTCTCACACTCCCTCTCTCTTACACTTCTCACACTCCCTCTCTCTTACACTTCTCACACTCCCTCTCTCTTATACTTCTCACACTCCCTCTCTCTTACACTTCTCACACTCCCTCTCTCTTACACTTCTCACACTCCCTCTTTCTTACACTTCTCACACTCCCTCTCTCTTACACTTCTCACACTCCCTCTCTCTTACACTTCTCACACTCCCTCTCTCTCTTACACTTCTCACACTCCCTCTCTCTCTTACACCTCACTGCTGCTTCACCGGCCCCATGGATCAATACTACGGAATACTAAGCAAAAGATAAGGAAATAATAAGAGCCTCATCTAAACTGTATAGTGTCTGTCTCACAATCTATATAGATATACCAACTGTAAAAAACGACAACACAAAGTTTAAAGCTCCTTAGACAAAATTATTCCCAATGTGGCTGGACACAAAAAGAAGTCCTTTGGGAGTGCGCTCGTTTGAATCTGTGGCGCCATCTATATGGAACAGCTTTCCTCAGACATTGAGAGGTTTTGAGACAATAGAGTCTTTCTCTTTAACTAGTGTCTGTCAGCCTTACTTACCCTTACATCTGTCACTGAAATTTATACCAAGAGTACACAGAAAATGTAATAGTATATATAAATTGACATTATTATTATTGAACTATATAAAGTTCCTTTAAGTAAACTTTCTAGGCGACTCCTGGAAAAATACAAAGCCTATTTTTAAAACAAAACTCTATTTAACATCCAACTTATCACCCGGTCTCAAATGTGGGGAAAGGGCGACAACTTTAGAAATAAACATAAAAGCACAATAATAATTTAATTACTAAGTAGTGACTAGGCGACATAGAATTATAACAAAAATAACTTGGCCTAACTATCTTTCTACTGTATCAGTCTTGTTAGTTCTATTTTATTTAAACTTAATATTTTATTTAAAAAAAACCGCTGCATCTCACCTGTAAACATAACTGGGCTGACCTTGTCAAAGAAAATCTTTTTTTTGTATAGTTAATACGGAAACAAAAGTGAAACATTAATTTGTCGAGCGGTTATGTCCCCGGAAACTTCCCTTTAAAGTGATATCACGTTTCCTTTCAATAAAACCACTCAGTGTATCAACGATTGCCACTTAAACACGGGCAGTTAACTCTTGTTATCTCTGTGATCTCCCAGATTATCGGTCGCTGTTTAACGAGGTGATAGGTACTACATAATCTACGCTCTTGTAGTGAAGAAAATCGTAAAAACGATATTTCGAGACCTTTTTTTTTTAAATAATCCTTTATGAGCAATTTGGCTGGCAGCGTTAAATGTGTGTGTTTCAAATTGTTCTTATTTTTTACGCTTTTTTTTTTTCAAATCTTTGTTGAGCCTTTTGTTAGCGTAAAGAGTTCTGTATGGTCGCTAAAAGTTTATTTGGAATCTACATATGTAACAAAGTATTTTCTTCTAAGTCTGAAAAATTTCTATATTCTCTAGAGTCACCGATGTTGTAGCTATATTGACAATAAAACGGTTGTTGTTGTTTTTTTAAACTATAAAATATAGATCTAAAAGTATCCCGTCGGACCAAATTGATCCATTGGGCCGGTGAAGCAACCAGCTTCTGTGGCCACGGCCTACTAGGCAAAGTGTGTGGCCTGCACAATGTTCAGCCCGCCTTCACTTTACCCCAACCAAAGTCAGATGACCTATCAGAGCTGAGTAGACTCGGGGGACAGGCCCTGCAGAGCTGGGGTCAAATAGTAGCCCTCACCAGGGTCGAAACCCTGGACCCTCTGTACGCGCTGCCGCTCGGCCACTTCCCCCAAATATAGATCTACTATATGGTAATAGTGATGATTATTTTGTTTTTTGGGGCCGGGAAAATGTGCTGGGGGGCGGGGAGTCATTTTTGTTCGACATTCTGGCTTCATATTTATTGTAGGTCTCAAGTCTCAATTTAGGGGTTCCAATGTTTCAATGTAAAAGGGCCACCATCACTCTAGTGTCCGCCAAGGAGGGAGGTATCGAACATTTATCCACCACCCCGCTGCGCCCTAACACGTCGTTACAGCCCCTCCCCCTTTCTTTCCCTTTTCCAACGCTATTTCTCTCTCTGTGCGTTTTAATCTACCTGACAACTCAGAAACGCGATGACCTTTTCCCCTGACCTGTGACCTACACCAGCAACCGATGCGACCCTCCACCCTCGATCCCCTCCCCCCACTTATCCCCGTCCCCTTTCTTTTCTGGTTCAAACAGTTTGACCAACGTGACCTTCTACACCGCCACAGAAATTTAATCGAGAGGTGACGGGAAAATATGAGAATGTGGGGGCGTGTTGGTGGGGGGGGGTGTAGACTGTAGACGTGCTAGTGCTTTATGGGAAAAGACAGGGGACAGGGGCGGCGGGAGGTAAATGATGTCAAAAGGTCGAAGCACATACTCGAAAACACACAAACTAGACTCGGCTAATTCCCCCCCCCCTCCCCTCCATTGTTTCCCGTGAGCCATTTATAACACAGACACATTTCAAAACGCAATGGGAAAAAAAAGCGACACAACTTTCTTTACAGTGATCTCCCTTCTCCCCTTTATAAAAAGGTAAATGAAATGTCTATTTATTCTCTGGTGTCATCTTTAGTTAAGAGCGAATTGATCGAAGTGGTCAAAGTGTGCCATCTTAACTGACGCCCTTTTTGGACCGATTTGTAACGATTTGTTAGACCTCTGCTTCTTTCACTGTTGATTCATAAAAAAAACTCGTAGACGCCCCTGGTACTAGCCCAATCGCCCCCTTCCCACCTTTCCTGATCCGCCACTGTTGCGATTGCAGAATGAGAGAAAGAAACATGTTCAAATACCTGTAGGCCTACTCTTCTGGATCGATGAACCGTAAATGATTTTGGACATGTATACTATATCGTAGGCTTATAATTTACGCCTACATATATAAAGACTCTTTGTCCTTCTTCTACTGAAGTTGATTGCGTCCTACGCTTTTCTTTGGTGTGAGTAGTTTAGATCTCTATTAGGGTTTTTTAAATGATGTTAAGTTGTTGGTTCTCCGTACTAGCACAGGCAACCCATTTCATTCGAGAATGCCACAGGGAGAGGAAAGAGACTTAGTCCTTGGAGAGGGAATAAGAAAAATATTTTCATCTCTATGTCCTTCTGTACATTTTTTAGTGTAAGTACAGTACCCGTCGGACCAAATTGATTCATAGGGCCGGTGAAGCAGAGTTCACCAGTTTCTGTGGCCACGGCATACTATAATAGGTGACTGTGTATCCAGCACAATGCACAGCCGCCTTTACTTTACCCCAACTGAGGTCAGGTACCCATCAGAACTAGGTAGACCCTGGGACACCCTCCAGACCCAGGAAAAAAAAAACAGCCTTCACCAAGATTCGAACCCAGGACCTTCAGTACACCAGTTGAACGCGCTGCCGCTCGGCAACCGTGTCCCCATTTATTAGTATAGTATAACCCAGGGGTCGGCAACCTGCGGCTCGCGAGCCGCATGCGGCTCTTTGGGCGTCAAGATGCGGCTCTCCAGTTCCATGCGCGAATATTAATAATTATATTCTTCTATTTTCAAAACAAAAAAAATATTATAATTTAAAAAAAAAATATATAAGTACTGCAAACAGGATAAAAACCCTCAACAGAGAACAGTGAGAATAGGTGGAGTAGAGAGTAGATGGGCAGATGGAGCTGAAGAACTGTTTCGTGATTTCAAAACAGAAATCATGAAGAAACTCAAAGATTTGCCATTATGTTCTAAAACAGTACAAGATAGAACTTCTAAAATGTCTTCAATTGTAACACATATGCAAGTGGAAAACATTCAACTGGCTTCTGCTTTATCACTTGCTATGGATGAGTCTTGTGACATAAAAGGCACGGCACACGTTACCCTTTTCGACAGGTTTATATCGTCCCAAGGTCCAACAGGAGAACTGCTTGGATTGATGCCGCTTTCATGCCAAACTCGTGGAGAAGATATAGCAAATGCTGTGCAAAAATGACTGGAAGACTTTGAAATCGATATAAATAAAATAGTTTCAATAGCGACTGATGCAGCCAGAACTATGTCAGGAATACATAAAGGGGTAACAACGATTATTCTGAAAAAAAAAATCACAACATTTGAACGTTTCGCTGCATAATTCATCAAGAAACGTTTTGTGCACAAACTTTTACGGCCGAAATAGTTGAGGTCATGAACTTGGTAATTAAAATCATTAACAGGATTTTAGCAAAAGCACACTACCATCGCCAGTTTAAGGAATTTCTTGCAGAAATAGAAAGACAGTATTTGACCTACTTCTGCACAATAAAGTGCGTTGGTTTTCAGTGGTAACGTATTGAAACGTTTTGCTTCTTGATGGAGGGAAACAAAAACATTATTCAACGAAAGATGCATTGTCCTTCCCGAATTGAAAGAAGACAAACGGTTGCAAAAATTTAACTTCATCGTGGATATCAACCACAAAGAAACTTAATGAGCTAAATGTAAAACTGCCTTGCTTGAAGAAGTGGTTTGTTTAGAAAACAAATTAATTCTTTTTGTCGAAGACATGGACAGCGGTAAATTAGGCCTACATCATTTCGTAAATCTGAAGCAATACCGCAATGAAACCAATGCATTTATTGACACAAATTACTTCAGCATGGCTATTAACAAAATGAAGGATGAATTCACTGAGAGATTTGAGCAATTCAAAACAAACGCAAATACTCTGGCGTTCATAGTAAACACAAATGAGATCAACATTGAGCATCAACATTGAGCATCAACATTGAGCATCAACATTGAGCATCAACATTGAGCATCAACATTGAGCATCAACATTGAGCATCAACATTGAGCATCAACATTGAGCATCAACATTGAGCATCAACATTGAGCATCAACATTGAGCATCAACATTGAGCATCAACATTGAGCATCAACATTAAGCATCAACATTGCGCATCAACATTGAGCATCAACATTGAGATCAACATTGAGATCAACATTGAGCCTCAACATTGAGCATCAACATTGAGCATCAACATTGAGCATCAACATTGAGCATCAACATTGAGCATCAACATTGAGCATCAACATTTGAAATTGATGCTGGTTCGCTTTAAATGCAATTACAGGATTTGAAAACCAAACACTTGTTCACAAGTTCAAAGAAGTCAAGAGCAAGTTAGAAGAGTTGAAGGTCCAGAAAAGCATGCACGTCACGCTCCACAACTGGACAGCTCTAAAAGAAATGCCGCGAGTTGAGGCACTCATATTTGACGCATGGAATAGTCTTCCAGAATGCTACAGTGAGGTGAAGAAGTTGGCATTTTGAGTGCTGACGATCTTCGGGTCAACATATTCGTGCGAGCAGGCGTTCTCTTGCATGGATATAATAAAAATTAAAGTAAGAAGCCAACTAACAAATAAGAATCTAGAGTCGTAGATGAAACTGAAAACAACAAGTTCTGAGCCAGATTTAACCAAACTTTGAAAAGGCATTCAATGCCAATGCTCCCATTGATGTATCATGTAACTATTGTAACTATCTATTAGTCTATAATCATAGTTATATTATTTGATTACTAGTATTATTCAAGCATAGCTAGCTAAAATACTTTAATAATAATAATAATAATGGTGCTTGTATGGCGCATATCCCGTTGATAACAGTTCTATGAGCTGAAACGAAATTTCTAACCACAGTTACATAATACAGCCAACGAACAACAGACGAAAATGTAAATATGTATACGCAAACAGTGCTAACGAAACATTTGTATGTTTTTATATTGAATAAATATTATTACATATTTAAAGCTATTTATTTTAAATCAAAAATAAAATTTATATCTCTAATCCAATATTACCATAATAGTGAAACCAAAATGTAAGTGGCTCTTTAAAATCTGGGAAATTTTGTAAATTGTAACTTTTGGCTCTTCCGTCTCAAAAGGTTGCCGACCCCTGGTATAACCCATTGTGTTCGATTTTAGAATTTAATGCTTATTTATTACAACTACTTTTCATTTTAATCACCTTTTCAGGTGTGTTAATAAATAATGTATTAGTGAACTAACGCTGCTAGGTGTGGATATGTACACATTGTGTATGCATAAATAAACGCTTGCTGGTAGCAAGGGCAAAGCCTCCCCCCCCCCACCCCCCCGGAATTTTTGAAAAAAATAATTTGCATGGCTTTTTTGTTTAAATATGTACTAAATTCGCTAAAATTTTGGTAAATGTTTGTCATTGCGAAAGTTCAGCCCCCCCCCCCCTTTGAATTTGGTAAATGTTTGTCAATCGAATGTCCAGGCCCCCCTCGTAAACAAAATTCCGGCTTCGCCCCTGGTTGGTAGGAAACACAAGCATGCGTGTGCATGTAATGAAAAAAGAACGGGAATAACTTTAAAAAGATGGACTGGAAGAACTTTCGGTTCACATTACATTTTCACGCAACTTTTATTACGTCACAAAGGGTAAATGTATTTGTTTAGAGATTATGCTGAATGTAATCTGAAGAGCAAATACACAAAACTTTGGCATTGCGTCACGCTCTTAGAGATTAACAAGTATTTTTTAGTTGTTTTTTTACCTTTGTGTGTGTGACTGTGTGTGTGTTTTGTTCTACCAAGAGGAAAAATTGAGCTTTTAAAAAAGGGGGAGGCAATTCTACATGGCCTGCATGTTATGTCACATGTGTAATTGTCTTCCTTCCTTATTCTGGTTACCGCATTATGACCCACAACCGAATCGAGAGTAAGAGATTGATTTCAGAAAATGTCTCCGGCCTCTAAATGGTACGCCACGTGTGTGTGCCACGTGTGCCACCAACCATCAACCTCGGCTACTAAAGTATTCTTCTTTTACGTCCAAGCCGGTACAAATTTATTCGTGAATTAAGCTTATAAAAAGGGTAAAAAAGGTCATGAAAAAAAAAGAAATTTGGAAATGGCTTTAGAGCAGGTTTCTCCGAACTAGGGCCCGCGAGACGAATGCGGCCCTCGACGCCCTCTCATTCGGTTCGTGGAGACTTATTTATCTACGAAAATATGTTATTAAATAATAATTGAATACAATAATATTAAATAAATAATTAAAAACAACAACCCTGTTTTGATTCTTTTTTTATTATTTGAACCTCGAGTGTGTAGTCGGCCCCCGAACTGCTGTTTCATAGTTAATGCGGCCCTCGGGCTGCAAAGTTTGGATCCATGCTTAGAGTAAGAACTCTGTACAATCTACTCCAGCCTATACCACTTCTCCGCTAAATGTTTATTTACTCTTGATATCACAACATGCGGACTTCCTGTACGAGATCATGTGACTTTTTTATATATAACTTTACGGGGTGTCACTTTACCCCGATAGTTTCTGATAATGTGACGATAACCTGCATTCTCCTCCTCCCTCCCTTTTCCATTATTTCAAACTTTTTTATCTACTAGGCTACTTTCAATTTAAAAAAAAAAGAATTTGCCGAACTAAAATTTGTGAATACGAAATGGGTGAAGATTTATCACATTTGGAAAGTGTTATTCTGTTTTAAACGCTACCATTTGGCCTGTTTGTGTGTGTTTTTGTGTGTGAGTGTGTGGTGATTCTTATTTAATTAAAACCGGATGCAGAAGTCTACATGATGACCACTCAATGACCAACTATCTTCAGTATAAGTTGTGTCACGTTCAGTGTAAAAAACTGACGCCATATTCATTATGGAAACTGGTATCATATTCATTGTGAAAATTGATATCAATATGACTGATTTGACTAAAGTTATGTACATGTTTTAAATATTCATAAAGTGTTTTTCATTTTTCCTTTTGTCCAGGCAACAATGACGTCTTTGTGACCATCCAACTAGGAAAAGAGAAGTACCAGACGTCCACCATCAAAAACGCACTCAACCCAGAGTGGTTTGAAGAATGTGACCTGTGAGTATTTTCTTTCTTTTTCTTCTCATGTCCATGTTTAGATTTCCCTTAGACTTGGGGGTGGGCAACCTACGAAACGCGTGCCAGACTTGGCACGTAGAGCGATTTCTAACGGCACGCGGAAGACGCCAAAAAAATCAATTCAAGTCTTTTCTACAAGAAATTTGAAATGTAACAAAGTATTGGCCCTTTTTCTTTTGTTATGAGGTGGATGGGTGGGGGAGGCTCGAATTTGAAATTACCAACTTGAGGCTGAAAATGACAATATTGTCACCAATAAAGTTCTCTTTTACAATTTTGATTGTTCGCGTATAAAGCCAGGAAATTTTGATAATTCCTTTGCCGATTGAATGTTCGTCGATAATTTCCAAACTTGTGTCGTGCTTGTTCAAAATACATTATTTAAAATTAAAATCCGGAAGTGAAAGTAAAATGCGAAAGTAAACGAATGTATACACGTATGCTTTCTACATGAGAATAAAGTTGCCAGTTACCTATTCAGAAAATGCCGGATACCTTCAGAAATTACAGGAAACCTTCAGGAAATACCGCACGCCTTCAGAAATTATCGGAAACCTTCGGGAAATACCGCACGCCTTCAGAAATTACAGGAAACCTTCAGGAAATACCGCACGCCTTCAGAAATTATCGGAAACCTTCGGGAAATACCGCACAACTTCAGAAATTACCGGAAACCTTCGGGAAATATCGCACAGCTTCAGAAATTACCGGAAATATTCGGGAAATACCGCACACCTTCAGAAATTACCGGAAATATTCGGGAAATACCGCACGCCTTCAGAAATTACCGGAAACCTTCAGAAATCACCGGACAACTCCTGACCTTCCACTCCCGGACATCTCGCCAATGGAAACATGGGTCTGTATTATACACGTCCGGTATTTCTTTTAATTATATACCGGACAGTCTGCTGAAATACCGGAATGTCCCGTTCAAAACCTTATCCCTGGGAACCTTTATACATTACGATGTCGGTTGTCTTTTTCTATTGTTGATCTTCCTGTAGTTCTTTTAATATACATAACTTCTGTATGGACACACATGGCCCACTAGTCAGCTGGTATTTTTTTTTTAAAATAATATTTCAATACTAATTTTATATTGAGCAGATCGAATCTGAATGCATGGCTTACCTGTTAATTTGAATGCATGCATCACCTGTTATTTTGAATCACATTCACCTGTGCTCACTTTCTCTTGGACAGACCAATCCCCAACATGCACGCGGAGATTGAGGTCACGGTCTACCACCACGGGGTCATATCGGACGACTTCTTAGGCTACCTGTCCATCCCGCTGTTGGAGCAAAAATATACCGAGGCACCGAAGAGCAGGTGAGAATAGCTCGATTTGTTGTCTGAAGTCTAAAAGGTTACACAACACACACACATATATTTATATCAACGTTTAAGAACTAAGACTTCTGTTTCTATTTAAATGTGCACGGTTTTGTATAGGCACTAGACTTTATTATTGTTTTATTATGTATATTCTGTATGATCTATATTATGTATGATCTATATTATGTATGATCTATAGTATCCGTGAACTATATTCTGTATTATCTATAATCTGTATGATCTATAAACCGTATGATCTATTTTCTGTATGATCTATAGTCTGTACGATCTATATTCTGTATGATCTATATACTGTATGATCTATATTCTGTATGATCTATATTCTGTAAGATCTTTATTCTGTATGATCTATATTCTGTACCATCTATATTCTGTATGATATTCTGTATGATCTATATTCTGTATGACTCTATACTTTGTACGATCTATATTCTGTATGATCTTTATTCTGTATGATCTATATTCTGTATGATCTATATTCTGTAAGATCTTTATTCTGTATGATCTATATTCTGTATGACTCTATATTTTGTACGATCTATATTCTGTATGATCTATATTCTGTATGATCTATATTCTGTAAGATGTTTATTCTGTATGATCTATATTCTGTATGATCTATATTCTGTACCATCTATATTCTGTACGATATTCTGTATGATCTATATTCTGTATGACTCTATATTTTGTACGATCTATATTCTGTATGATCTATATTCTGTATGATCTATATTCTGTATGATCTATATTCTGTACGATCTTTATTCTGTATGATCTATATTCTGTACGATCTTTATTCTGTATGATCTATATTCTGTATGATCTATATTCTGTACCATCTATAATCTGTACGATCTTTATTCTGTATGATCTATATTCTATATGACTCTATATTTTGTATGATCTATAAACCGTATGATCTATTTTCTATATTATCTATATTCTGTACGATCTATATTCTTTATGATCTACATACTGTATGATCTATATTCTGTATGATCTATATTCTGTAAGATATTTATTCTGTATGATCTATATTCTGTATGATCTATATTCTGTACCATCTATATTCTGTACGATCTTTATTCTGTATGATCAATATTATGTATTACTCTATATTTTGTACGATCTATATTCTGTATGATCTATATTCTGTATGATCTATATTCTTTATGATCTATATTCTGTACGATCTTTATTCTGTACGATCTTTATTCTGTATGATCTATATTCTGTACCATCTATATTCTGTACGATCTTTATTCTGTATGATCTATATTCTGTATGACTCTATATTTTGTATGATCTATTTTCTGTATGATCTATATTCTGTATGATCTATATTCTGTATGATCTATATTCTGTGTGATCTATATTCTGTAATCTATATTCTGTACCATCTATATTCTGTACGATCTTTATTCTGTATGATCTATATTCTGTATGATCTATATTCTGTATAATCTATATTCAGTACGATCTATATTCTGTACGATCTATATTCTGTATGATCTATATTCTGTGTGATCTATATTCTGTATGATCTATATTCTATGCGATCTATATTTTGTATGATCTATATTAAGTATGATCTATATTTTGTATGATCTGTAAACTTTGTGGACTATATTCTGTATGATCTATAATCTGTATGATCTATAAACCGTATGATTTTTTTTCTGTATGATCTATATTCTGTACGATCTATATTCTGTATGATCTATATTCTGTATGATATATTTTCAGTATGATCTATTTTCTGTATGATCTATATTCTGTATGATCTATAATATGTACGATCTATATTCTGTACGATATATATTCTGTATAATCTATATTCTGTATGATCTATATTCTGTACCATCTATAATCTGTACGATCTTTATTCTGTATGATCTATATTCTATATGACTCTATATTTTGTATGATCTATAAACCGTATGATCTATTTTCTATATTATCTATATTCTGTACGATCTATATTCTTTATGATCTACATACTGTATGATCTATATTCTGTATGATCTATATTCTGTAAGATCTTTATTCTGTATAATCTATATTCTGTACCATCTATATTCTGTACGATCTTTATTCTGTATGATCAATATTATGTATTACTCTATATTTTGTACGATCTATATTCTGTATGATCTATATTCTGTATGATCTATATTCTTTATGATCTATATTCTGTACGATCTTTATTCTGTACGATCTTTATTCTGTATGATCTATATTCTGTACCATCTATATTCTGTACGATCTTTATTCTGTATGATCTATATTCTGTATGACTCTATATTTTGTATGATCTATTTTCTGTATGATCTATATTCTGTATGATCTATATTCTGTATGATCTATATTCTGTGTGATCTATATTCTGTATGATCTATATTCTGTACCATCTATATTCTGTACGATCTTTATTCTGTATGATCTATATTCTGTATGATCTATATTATGTATAATCTATATTCAGTACGATCTATATTCTGTACGATCTATATTCTGTATGATCTATATTCTGTGTGATCTATATTCTGTATGATCTATATTCTCTGCGATCTATATTTTGTATGATCTATATTAAGTATGATCTATATTTTGTATGATCTGTAAACTTTGTGGACTATATTCTGTATGATCTATAATCTGTATGATCTATAAACCGTATGATTTTTTTTCTGTATGATCTATATTCTGTACGATCTATATTCTGTATGATCTATATTCTGTATGATATATTTTCAGTATGATCTATTTTCTGTATGATCTATATTCTGTATGATCTATAATATGTACGATCTATATTCTGTACGATATATATTCTGTATAATCTATATTCTGTATAATCTATATTATGCATGATCTATATTCTGTATGATCTATATTTTGTATAATCTATATTCTGTATAATCTATATTATGCATGATCTATATTCTCTATTATATATAGTCTTTATTCTAAATTGTCTATATTTTGTATTTTCTATATCTATATGATCTATATTCAGCGGTCTTAGTCTCCGTTTTTTCTGCCAATTTGCCAGATAGCGCTAATTTTTTTTTATCTTCCAAGACAACAATCACCCTTACAGCTAGTTTAAAAGTAAATTTAAAAAAAAAAGAAAGAAAACATATCCATAACTAACCAAGTATATATTAACACATTGTATGGACCGTCTTTTTGGTCGACAGCTGGGTCTCACTGCGCAACAAGCCAAACGCCAAGTCTGGCGATAGCAAGTACCGCGGAGAGCTGGAGATCAAGCTGACCTTTCACACCCAGACCAAGCAGGAGGCCACTGTATCCCAGGGCTTCAAGAAACGGTCGTCTTCCATCAAGAACCTGGCCTCGGCATTTGGTGAGTCACTGTGGATTGTTTTGCTTTGGTGGAAAGAAATATAATTACCATATTCAAATTACCATATTCAAATTACCATATTCAAATTATTATAACGCCCCATCAATCCTATGGAGATTCCATATACATGGCTATACTGGCCTAAAATTAATTTGTTTAAGAATTGGGTTTTCCATTCATAAGACCATTGAGACTAATTAAAACTGGAGCTTTCAATTAATCTTACTAGTGACCATTGATTTAATGTATTTTTTGTCAACTCCTTTTAACCAGGGGACAAATTCAAGTTCGCAAGAAGTAGGTCCTTGCGCGAAAACCGAAGGGAACCGGAAGTCAATAAACTTGACAAGAACAGATTCGCACACGGTAGAGATTCGGTAATTTCCCAGAGTGCTTCCGAGGTCAGTAAATCACTTTTTTTTAAATGTTTCTAGTAGTTGATGTTTTTTTGTTTATTTTTTTCTATTTTATATATTTACTATATTTTTTTAAATTTCATTTTCCCTTTTATTGAACACTTTTACAATTCGTGCGTTATTATATACATGTATGAGTTAACTTATCAATATGTATATATACTGTGAATTACAGCCTTTGTTGTTTTTTTCTGTGTATGTTAACGAAAGACCAAATGCCACCGGAAATACTTAGGTTTCATATAAAACAAAATGTCTACGCAGGGTGATGATACATTTGTGTGAAGTATTTCATCTTTAAACAAATAAAAAAAAAAAAACAAGAGCTATACAATTGTAGGCCTATTGCTACTTTTTATAGTAGCCATTTTGTTTTATTAGCTGATATCACGGGCATTTCCGGTTTCGTTTTTAAGCGCTTTTTCGTTTGGTCGGTCAAAAGAACTCTGCGATGATATCACGTGGGAAAAGTACATGTGTGCAGTTCCCACGTGACGCGTATGATTACCACGTGATGCCTAATGGCATTGGCAGAACGTAACGCTCGCTGGTGTCGAGTTGTGGCCCATGTTCCAGAAAGCATTGCTCGCAAGAGTTGCTGCTCTATATTGGCCTAACTTATACATAGGTTGGCGATGCTGTATATATAAAGCTACATAGCACGCGTAGCTCCTCCCATAGAAATAAGTGCACAGCACTAACCTTTACTGTTTTGTCATGCCCTTGTCTCGTTTCTTTCCGGTCACGACCATTCTTAAACTTATGCATTTTTTACATTCCATTTAAATATGATTAAATAGTTTAATATTTAAAAAATCTGCATGGGACATTGGGCCGTATTGCTGATGAGAGTTAACACCCTTGCCCCTTATACAAGTCAATCTTTTATGACTGACTTGTAAATTTACAAGTCAGTCATAAAAGATTGACTTGTATAAGAGCCAAGTGTGTTAACTCTCATCAGCAATACGGCCCATAGTAATTGTATAAATATTGATGCTTGCTTTAAATCATTATTGAAAAATATTTATTGTGAATTTCCGTTTCGCAAATGGATATTTTTATTTATTTAGGTCAGTGATAGCATCGATGAAGCGTTTTTTTTTCCAATATATAGGCTAGTTAATTAACAAAATGGCGGATGTTTTTGTGTGCGCGACAAAGAAGCGGTCGCGTAGTATATTTTAGACCTGCGGGCTGAATGTAGCACACACGTCAGCATTCGATTTAGTAAACTTCAAAACATGAACTCGATGAAGCAAAGAAATATATTGAAAACGAGACAAAAAAGAATACAATAATTAAAGTTTTTATTTTCTCATAGTTTTTCTTTTTACTGTTGTAAAAAAAATCAAATTTACTTTACTTAAAAATGATTCACAGTAAAACATAAAATTATATCTGAATACTTTACAACTGTCCCAGGGTCTTGTCTGTAATCAAAATGTATAGATCTAGATCTAGCTAAATACTGTTTCTCTCTCTCTATCTCTTTAACTCTCTCTCTCTCTATGTATATATATATATATATATATATATATATATATATAATTTTATTTTATCAGTCTCTCTGTCTATTTGTCTGTCTAGCTATCTATGACGCATCTCTATCTATCCATCTACATTTTTTCAATCTGTATATCTATCTGTCTGTCCGTCTATGTATCAGTTTATCTGCCTATCTTTTTATCTATTTATGTATCGGTATTTTATCTATCTTTTTTTATATATTTATCTATCTATCTATTTATTTATCTATGTATCTATCTATCTATCTATCTCAAACTTTCTCTAAAGTTTAAAAAAAATATACAGCCCTTACAGAATAGCTTGGGGTAATTCGGATCAATGAAATCAAGGGACGCAATTACGTTAATTACCCACGCGCGTTACGCAACACGCGCAAAACTAAACAATACCATCGCGTGGGCTTCTACCATTCCTCTTTGTGACATCCCCCCTCCCATCCCCCCCTCCCCCCAAATCAGCCTGTCATTCTTTCCGTGTTAATCAAACGGAACACACTATTCGGTTTTCCTTATAGAAGCACACGTTTATATTTTTGACGGGGACAGCGACCATTTTAATCTTTCTGTCACGTGGTCACGCTTCATTTGTCCTCGATTCACGTGCAAGGAGAAAACAAAAAGTCGTACCTAATAACCAAGATAAAAAATCGATAATAACTTTATACTTTGTTTGTTTTTTTCTTGTGTGAAGAAGTTAAGCTAAGAGAGACAACTCAAAATAATATATTTTCTTTTTTTCCAAAATGAGTAGCCTTTGCTTTTACAGCCAAATATTATAATTATAACTCGTGAATTAAATTAATAAGGTTTAAACAAGAACTTTTTTTTTAATATGCTAAAATAAATACCCATACATTGCATGTTTAGAAAACATATTTTGCGTAAAAAAACTTATAGTAGCAGTAATAGCACTAGGTGATTTAAACTTTAAAAACAAATATTATACAATTATAATTATTATTATATAGTCTAGATCTAGTCTGGCTTCAAATTTCAATAAAAATATAATTAAAAGTATTTGCCGAAATTTTTAATGGATTTCAAAGATACAGAGAGAGAGAGAGAGAGATTTGATTATGAAATAAATAGCACCAGAGAGAATAGGAATACCTCCTAAAAACATTTATCAGTAACTGAATAAAAAATGCAATGGAATTAAACACTCTCTAAAAACCAAGTTTTTCCTATATAAATAATTTTATATACTTGCATGTCCGCATTTTTTAATTTACCCCAAAACTATTATTAGACTTTAACAGATTTTGCCACACACACACACATAATGCACGAGTCTTCGAAATAGCGTCTAACCGTCTATGTAAATAGATTAGTGGGACTTGCCTTAACAAGAGAGTATGTGAAAAGATTCGCATTGGTCTTCGAGATAGCCTACGTGAGCAGACACTATTAGACTTTCCAAAGTGGTTACTTAAAAGGTTTTATGTGTACGTCACAACTTCTACACATAAAAAAATGTCATAATTATAGGTCGTTCCATTTTATGATTTAATTTTCTTTTGATGTCTTTATGTTGTCTCATGGAATTTTTGGTGTTTCTTTTTTTTTTTTTCACACAAATAGATTTGAATTTAAACGTACAATTCACAGTATTCGATAAGCCGCCACCAGCCTGCCACTTAAATGTATGGGCGAGTAACGCGTGTAGCGACATTTTTTTTTCTAAAGAAAGTCACTTTTATTGTGCACAGTATTTCATTAGCTAGAAAATATAAAAGAGTAAATTTCATTGTTCTCGCGGACAAATTCCGTTTTTGGCGGCTTATCGGACCTCGAGGCGGCTTAACGAGTTTAGATAATATTAGAACATGTTTACTGTGACTTAATTTTACGTTTTACTGTTGATGAAATAAATATGCATTTATTTTAGCACTTTTTTATGTATTGGTCTATTTTTAATACTATTGTGTATTACTTTGTATTGTCGAATTTGCATTACTTTTTACAACATTTTTACGTCTTACTGTTTGGGTATAATGAATATGCATTAATTATATTTTTTTCCATTCACTTTTTACAAATATTGACACGAAATTTAATCAATGTATTTTTTTTTTCAATCCATTTTTTCATTTCTCTCATTTTGACCCCCCCCCCCCCTCTCCACCAACCACCTCGGTACTACACCTGACTACACCTGGCGGCCATCCACAGACTGCTTCCGTGCGAGGCATAGCTCCCTACGCCCATTCGTCTGTCCACTTCTCAGCCCTGGACCTTAACAGGGCACCTTGGGGTATTGACCCCAACGCCCCGGTTTGTACAAGACACCTCGTCTTTTGTTTTTCTCTGTCTTCGTTTCAGCGCCATTTTTAATTTTGTGCTTGCATGGACTCCGCCCTTTTTCTTGTCTGTTTATTTTTTTTAGTTGGAGTTACCTGCCCCCATTTCTTTAAATACACATTTTGACCGTGTTTTAATTTCGTTTCTTTAATTAGATTTCTTCCCATCGTAATTTTGATGTGGACTGAAGTTCTACTTTTATTGTTTCATAACTTACAATAGATTTTTTTTAAAGTTCTTTACATTTTAATAATGAACTAGATATTTGAGAAGTCAAATCTAATAAGGAATGACGGCAAATTTTTGAAAATATAGAAATGAACTAGTTTGTGATAAAAATGATCAATTTTGTCCGACGGGTACTTTACGTATTTACTGGTTTGTGAACAAACAGTAGATTAGTGTTGCCAAATACCATATTCTGTGCTGCCAACTGCTATATTTCATTTCTTGATTCTGTAATTAAGCTATGTATAACAATAATCTAAAGACAAATTTCGAATAAAAATTTCTTGTGCTTTGTTTCACATCTGCTTGATTTCTCTTCTGCTTTTACAAACACGATTGTCTGCCCGTATAGGGGCCTAAGCTAAATGTTTAAAAATTCATTTCTGGCATGACATGTTTCTGTTTCTAACACAAAATACACTAAGTTGGCAACGCTACCTGTTAGGAATAATATCAGAGCAGAATCACATCGCGTGTCCGTAGAAAGCATAATGCCAAATACCTCCGAGTTGGCACGACTAAATGTGTATTTAACACCGAAAGGGGGCACTTAACATAATAAATCTTTCTGGCGTTTGGGCTTTTTATTTTTGTTTCACTTGGTGTGAAGGAATTCTTTCTTTTTATTTTTAGGCTACATGTTTCGTTGTTGTTGTAATACTTTTTTGTCGGAGCACCTTTTTTTTATTATTATTAAAAAGCACTAAGCACCTCCTGGCATGGGCTACTATCTCTACATGTAACATGAAGCACAAGTCCACACAGCACACCAATGCGATTTGTGTCGGAGATCGCTGGAGTCAATTGTTCATTTAGAATGGTGAATTCTATTTCTGAAGGCATTTCTGATCTTAACATCTTAGTTTTATAAAATTTCTTTAAAGCTGGCATTAAAATCTCACAAATCTGCCATTAAACTCCTACAAAGCTAGCATTAAATCTCACACATCTGCCATTAAATTCCTACAAAGCTAGCATTAAAATCCCACAAATTATCTGTCATTAAATTCCTACAAAGCTAGCATTAAACTCATCCCACAAATCTGCCATCAAATTCCTACAAAGCTAGCATTAAAATCCCACAAATAATCTGCCATTAAATTCCTACAAAGCTAGCATATTAAAGTCCCACAAAGTTGGCATTTGTTAAAAATCTTAAATATCCCCCTCCCTTTTTTTTTTTTCAATAATCTTATTGACAAGTCTTAATGAGGCGTGAACTTTTGAACCCATATGTTCGTGAACTTCCTGTTCTATTTTTAAACTAATAAACAAAAAAAAACATGCTTTCGCTGGTGTTTGACAATTGATTTCAACCTCGACGGCCAGTTCTAGTCTTTTAGAATTATACAAAGGATACAATATTAGTTATGAGGAATAGCTTTTTAACATCACAAGTGAGTAGGCGATAACTAATACTCAAGTGTTAGTCGCGTGAAGTTAAATATTTATTTGTTTACAAAATAAATTAGTCAAGAGTTGCGTTTTCTTGGTTATTGAAAAACAAAATTCGTAGATTCATAAAAACGAATAACAAAAATTCCTTTGCATTTAGCAATAAATTTGATATTTTAAAAAGGTGATTTTTCACTTCTGACTTTCACAATACATTGTTTTGTTTTGTAAACATCTTTTGGAAATGAAATACATTTTAATCCCCAACAAATTTGAGTACAACCAGTAAAGTAGCACACAGACATGTTTCGAAACAAATGATTGAATTCGACCGGAAATGTTTTTTATTTGTCGACCTTTTATGCATGCATTCACGTTAAGACTTGTCAATTAGCGAGCAAGTGATAGGCAGACAAATTGCATTAGTGTGTAGACTTTATCTTTCTCTTCTGTTGTAAGTTGTAACCAAGATGTCCGGTGTATGGTGAAAACTGTCTCTAGTTGAAATATAACTCCTATAGCGATTCTATTAGTGTTGTGATTTATTCAAGATGTGTAACTGCATGCTAAAACACAACCAAAGGAAAAATATCCCACCTTTTAAGGGTTTTCTATATATTGCTTTTCCCCTTAGAATATTAGATACTTTAATGGATGCGGAATCGTATTAACCCAGGAAATGGTGGAAAATTAACATGTTTGTATTTAGTGTAGCATTAAGAAGACATTATTATTCACAAGGAGATATTTCTATTTTAATCTCTCACAGTTTAGATTTCTTCATGGCGCCTTGCCAACTCTTCTGGTTGTTGTAATGTCCAGCAAGATAACTTATTTTTTGTTTGTTTCTTTCAATATCACCTCAAAGGAATTATCTAAAATTATGCAAGATTTAGAACTAGTTAGAAGCAACCATACTGTAAAATATAAAGAATTTAGCAAGATTTACAATACAACATTCCACATGCGCCTTTGATTCTTGAAATGTGTAGCTACTTGAATCCAGACGAAAAAGAGCAGCAGACTATTATGTTAGAATATGTGTTATAAGTGCACAGTGTTAGAAGCACTGAATATAAATCTTAAATACTTTTTAAAGAGCTTTTCCTCACATTTGCTTTCAGGTTTAATGAATTCCTGCACATTATATCTGTATCTTTAGTTTAAATGCTTACAATTTCTCTCTCTCTCTGTCTCTCTCTCTCTTCTTTCTCTCTCTCAAGTCTTATCTCTTTCTCTCTCTCGCTCTCTCTCTCTCTCTCTCCCGTGTTATAGTCTGTTTACTATTCTTCTAAACTAAAATTAATATCGTTATACGACATGTAGCGACACTATACTATTAATTTAAAGAACGCGGTCGGTTAGTGAGTGTAATGTTGAAAGTACACAGGGCCAAGATGTGTGTGTAAATTTATTAACAACATAAAGAGTATTGCCCCTTAGAGGCGCCACTATAGTTGTAATTGCTCTGAGTCAAAGGGGGGGGGGGCAGAGGGGGCATATGCCCGGGGGCGACACTTCTAGGGGTCGGCAAATATAGCACGAAACAAAGCAGTTACACTATGCAAGGGGGCGTCGCTGAAACGTTTGCCCTGGGGCGCTACATAGGCTTGTGTGGGCTCTGCTCTGGGTGCTGGTTGTCTTACATTGTTATGAACCACAACTCTTCAACTCTTGTACAACGCTTCCAAATAATAACTTATTGTCTTCTTTAAAATGAAGGTCTGTTGAGAAAAAGGAAGTGGTGGGGGGGGGAGAGAGAGAGAGAGAGCCAATTGAAGCTGCAGTATACAAAACAAAATCGGAAAAGTACTCTCCAATTTTTCGTTTTCGCAGCGCCTTTTATTGGTCAAATCGATGAACACCGGGTACGTTTATTTAAATAAAAAAAAACAATATGGCTCATTTCTTCAACAAAGCAGAACTGAAAGTCCTTGGCGCCTCACCACACCTGTTATGTCACGTGCTGTTCCGACATCACGTGCGCAGGAAGTTACGTCATCGTGTGCAAAAGAAATCTGGCAACTATTTTTATCTGCATCGATCTGCGCCCAATCACGATTTCTAATTAATAATTTGTTCCCTGTTATTTTTTCAAGAGCTATCCAATAATAATACATATAGTAATTATAATAAGAATCAATGTGATTTAAAAGCAACATTACTACTAAAATTAACACATGCGTTATTCCGCTCTTTTGAGTGATTTTGATGTTTTGACGTGTTTTGATATTATATAGATTTAGATCTAGGCCTTGCAATTTAAAAAGCTTGACTAAAACAGGTCAAGATGGAGATCGGCCTTGAACTTTAAGCACTACATGAGTATAAATTATAAAGCGTCAAAGACGACAAACCCTTTTGGATCCATTCAACAGCAGTCTCGAGCACACACGAACAAAACACAATCACACACTTACAAAACTCAAGCAACCAACACACTAACAACACGTAATCATATTCTTATAAAAACCCATGTACACACAAACAGCACACAATCACAGAATTGCATTACTCCTGTACACAGTCGTGGGTAGGGGGTGGAGATGGACGGGCGATACAACGCTCACACGATCCTTCAAATACTAATGAACTCCCATACCGCTCCCCCAATATAATATTTAAAAAATTCGTTGAGACACACAAACTAACTAGATCCAGTACAAACACTTGCACCCCGGCCTCAGCAATCAAAACACATTTGCATACACACACACACACAGACGAGTAGCACTCACTGTTTTGTTAAGAAAATAATCGAATACGTCCATCTGTCACTGAACTATGAAATTGTTTTATTTATTTAATGGCCGGGTAATGTACAGATTGAGACTAAATTTTCTAACTATGGAATAATCGATTCTGTAGTCACTCCATTCAAAATCACTCACTAGAAACTTGAATTGCGGGCAGGTCTAGTTTTTTAAATAAATAAATCAATCTACTAATTTCTGAGTAGCTTACTGTGCGTTTTAGAGGTCTGTTGGATGAAAATTGCCCTTTTTTCCTTTGGTCTTTTAATGAAATATATATTTTTTCAAAGTAAATTTACTGTAACATGTTTTTTATGTATTTTATTTTTAGATATCTTATTTCTAAAAGAACTTACCATTTATATTATTACATTTGAAAGGTTTTACCTTAAAAAACGTATCTAGAAAAATACAAATAATCGGATATTTAAAAAAAAACAACAGACATGCAGATAAAAACACATCCTTTATGCAGTCGGGCATGAAATGGGTAGCTCTAACTATACAGGCTCTGCAGACCCCACTTCCATCCCCCCACCCCATTAACATCCTGAATGTTTTGAAAATTTTGACTTTTGCCTTGACTTCACTAAAAGGAAAAGACACGATTTCACAATAGAAGAGCGTAAAAGTCATTGTAATAATAAAGTGTCTGGCAGCTAGTGTAGGCTATACCCAACTATTTCAGAACATTGTCCTGTATACCCAACTAACTCTCTGAGAACCTTGTTCTTTTGTGAAGCCGGCTGGTCTAGTGGTTAGCACACCGGACTGTCAACCAAAAACCATCGGACAGGTCGCGGGTTCGATCCCTGCCACCGGCGGATCCCTGTCACCCTGCAGGAGTTTTGGGCCTGTAAACGTATTTGCGCCAGCAGGCAGCACTATGTTTACAGCAGCGCATAGAACTGTTCCCAACAGGAACGGGATATGCGCTATATAAGTCTCATATTTATTATTTATTTATTTTTTTGTAGGCTATATACACGCCTCGAAGTTGAGAAAACGAAATGATTTCTGTTTCCACTCAAGTCTTCAAAAGTCGACAAGGCCAAAAAAAAATTTTTTTTTAAAGAAATTAAACACTTTGGTAGTGCTTGCGAAGAGGCGAAATTCCACTTTCCAATCGGTGTTACAGACGGCCATAAGGCATGCCTTATGGATAGATTTGAGTTCCACAAAATGTATTTGACACACTTAGAAGATAAAGCCGAGTGTCAAGCCAAAAGCGAAAACTCCGTGTCGCTCTCTGTTGAGATTATATCTGGATCTCTGCAAGAGGGATTTAAGACCCTGCAGAGATACACCTTCGGACCAGATTGACCCATGAGGCCGGTGATGTGGTGAGGCAGCGTTCACCAGTTTCTGTGGCCATGGCATACTAGGGGATTATGTGACCAGCATAATGCTCAGCCGCCTTTACTTTACCCCAACTAAAGTACATCAGAGCTGGGTAGACTCAGGGACACCGCCTCCAGACTCAATAACAAATTCTAACCTTCAACATGAACGCGCTACCACTCGACCACCGTGCCCTGCTAGTGAAGGCGGGTGTATGTTGGGAGCCAGACAGTTTGGAGAATAGAAACTTCAAATTGATGGAACTATACGTGTTCACTTTTCTCTCGGGTTGACCACCGCAGATTATTCACTTTTCTCTCGGGTTGACCACCGCAGATTATTCACTTTTCTCTCGGGTTGACCACCGCAGATTATTCACTTTTCTCTCGGCTTGACCTCCGCAGATTATTCACTTTTCTCTCGGGTTGACCACCGCAGATTATTCACTTTTCTCTCGGGTTGACCACCGCAGATTATTCACTTTTCTCTCGGCTTGACCTCCGCAGATTATTCACTTTTCTCTCGGGTTGACCACCGCAGATTATTCACTTTTCTCTCGGCTTGACCTCCGCAGATTATTCACTTTTCTCTCGGCTTGACCTCCGCAGATTATTCACTTTTCTCTCGGCTTGACCACCGCAGATTATTCACTTTTCTCTCGGGTTGACCACCGCAGATTATTCACTTTTCTCTCGGCTTGACCTCCGCAGATTATTCACTTTTCTCTCGGCTTGACCTCCGCAGATTATTCACTTTTCTCTCGGCTTGACCACCGCAGATTATTTACTTTTCTCTCGGGTTGACCACCGCAGATTATTCACTTTTCTCTCGGGTTGACCACCGCAGATTATTCACTTTTCTCTCGGCTTGACCTCCGCAGATTATTCACTTTTCTCTCGGGTTGACCACCGCAGATTATTCACTTTTCTCTCGGCTTGACCTCCGCAGATTATTCACTTTTCTCTCGGCTTGACCTCCGCAGATTATTCACTTTTCTCTCGGCTTGACCTCCGCAGATTATTCACTTTTCTCTCGGCTTGACCTCCGCAGATTATTCACTTTTCTCTCGGCTTGACCTTCGCAGATTAGACGAAAAGCTAAAGGTGAAGAATAACGAAAGTCCGTAAACTGTAAACCTAGGGCCGTGAAAACGAAAATTAAGTGGCCGCATTATAAGCCACTTTTCACCAAAAGAAGGAAACCGGAGATAGAGTTGGCCTTACTACTGACTGACCGTTAAGGCTATGCTAGGCTTGGATTAATGATTTTAGGCCTATTGCTATTTAGGAAGCGATTCATTCATTTCATTTGTGTGTGTGTAGTTGTTGTAGTTTCAAATGTCGAAACCAGAAGGTCGATAATCCATCCTGTGCCTGCATATTTAATCAAAATAAAATGAGGCGAGTGGCGCCATGACTAGAATCAATGGATGTGTCACAATAAATCAACCATTGGTTCCAGCGGATTGAAAATTAGATAGAAAGACATCATAATTGGAAAGATAGATAAATAGATAGATAGATAGATAGATAGATAGGTATATTGATAGATAAATATGTAGGTAGGTAGGTCGGTAGGTAGATTGATAATTAGATGATAGATAGAAGGATAGATAGATAGATAGATAGATAGATAGGTAGATATATTGATAGATAAATATGTAGGTAGGTAGGTAGATGGATAATTAGACGATAGATAGAAGGATAGATAGATAGATAGATAGTACATTAAATAGATATATGTCAGGTGTCTGTGGGAAACGTAATAATCTTAATGCTCAAATTCAAATTAGCATAAACGAAAAGTAATCGACACTTACTGAACTAGCACACCAACTTATATGAATTCGTACCCGGCACACTTGAATATCGGCTTGCTGTGCGTTTACCGCTCGACTTCCCCCCCCCCCCCTTTCCTTTAAGCCTTCCATTGTAATAGTTAAATAGAATCATAAATCTAGCCCGAAAAAGATCGACCCCAACATAATCGTATGCAAATATATTTTTTACATTTTGCATATTAAAATTTATATTTTTTAAATACAAAAGCTAGCTTATATAGTCAGGTATAGAAACAAAAAGCAAGCCAGCGCATTTTGTTTTAAATTATCGGTACCTAGGTTTTTCTCTCAACAGTAGAGTTATAGAATAAAATATAACATTACTTGCTCAAATATTAACATTTACCCATTTAACAGATTTTCATTTACCGATTTACAGAGATTTAAAAACACGTTTTTTTTTTTAGTCTTACTGATTTGCATACACGATTTTCAAATATTTAAATTCAAGATATTTTTCCCAGATTGGAATTGGCCTTTCCTTTTACAATTTTGGTAGATACATTTTTATTACATTGAAGTTTTTATTTTAACGAATCACATTAATAATAATAATAATAATAATAATGAAGCTTATATAGCGCATATCCCGCAATCAGTTCTATGCGCTTAACAATTACATCTACAATTACAATTACAATTACAATTAACGATGATAACAATAACAGACAAATGTTTAAAAATGTAAGTGGGCTAGGAGTCAACATTCACAGTATCTCCAGATTAACATTAACTATTTTCCTATATTTACACCTCACAATTTTCATTGATTTAGTCTACATTCTTATATTCTTATAAGTTTACAGACGTTCCTTCTAGCTAGGTAGAAGATTATTACGTCCACTAGGCCCAAAACTCCTGAAGGGCGACAGGGATAAATCGGTGGCAGAGATAGAAGCCGCGACGGTGAACTAACCGCTGGACCAGCCGGCTTCACATTCATGTTGTTGTTGTTGTTTTTTTTTTTAGATTCGTTCACAGTCGACTTTAATATTTTAGAAAAAAATCATCTAAATGTAAAACTGGACTAAATCACTTTTCTTTTGTAAAGAAAATTAATAAATGAAAAAAAGTGAATCATTAATGGGCCGTATTGCTGCTGAGAGTTAACACCCTTGCCCCTAATACAAGTCAATCTTATTATTCTTATATACAGTAATTGTAAAATGGGCAAGGGTGTTAACTCTCAGTAGCAATACGGCCCATTGAGCAGTAGATGTTAGCAGACGATAAAGTCAAGCTGGCGCAGAAGCAAGAAAATTATTTTAAAAATATTCTAAAGCAAATGAAACGAAAACAAAAATGTATATTAGGCCTACTGTATTTTTTTAAAAATAAAAAACAATCGGGGTTTCTTTATGTTTATTATTACATCTTGAGTTTCGGAAAGTCAATATTTTTTTTTGTTCATTGAAATTTTAAATTGTCTAAATTTAAAATGTGAAGGACATCATTTTATTCTTCATGAGAGGGTAATTATTGTTTAATAGCTTTTATTAAATAATCAAAATATGTATTCGGAGAAAAAAAATCTTTCTTGTTGTATATTGTTGTATATTGTTTTTAATATCTGTAACTTTTTCTCGTACTTTGTAATTATCTTCTGCTAAAAAGTGTGCATGGTGGAATCTGGACTTTCAAATGTTTTTACTAACCAATGAAATAGCAGCGTTTCTTCTAATCTTTGAATATGCGCTATAATTAACTTTAACTCTTTACTCTAGTCTTTATGTATAAATATAATTTATTCAAAGTAAATCCAGATATAAATGAATAAACGTTGCTTTTTATTTCTGGAAAAGGTTATTTTCAATAAATTTTTAGTGCTTTCACATTTTTCCTTTTCTTTTTACATTTGACTCATTTGTATTCAATGATTGTAGTGTTTCACTAGAATAGGCCTTTTTGTGCCGCACAAATCTTTGTACATTTTCTTTTTTTTTTATTATTAAATGCCTAGCTTTTTCTATGTTTGCGCAATGTTTTTAGTTTATCTTATCAAAGTTAAGCATGGCCCAAGGAACACTTTTAAACTTAATTTAAGTACAATTGACCAAATTACAAATGTTAAAATGAAATTTAGTTAATTTAGAAATATTAATATTCCTACAGTCTGATATTTGATTGGTGGGCTTCCTGGCTGATTAGAGTTAAGATAAAAAATATAAAAATTAAATATATCAGTTCAGTGTTGACAAGAGAGTTCCCCCCCCCCCTTTTCCTGATGTCACTTCCATTGTATATGCCTACTTAATTCACTTCACTAGCCATCTATAGTTGTGGATAAGGTAGTTACAAGCATGTGACTCACTAAATCTTCTCTATTTCATAAAACTAATGCCATTCGTAAAACCACAGTCTCTCGTGAATCCACTCTATTGTGGATCCATTGACTCTTCGTGAATCCACTGCCTCTTGTGGATCCATTGACTCTTCGTGAATCCACTCTCTTGTGGATCCATTGACTCTTCATTAATCCACTACCTCTTGTGGATCCATTGACTCTTCGTGAATCCACTCTCTTGTGGATCCATTGACTCTTCGTGAATCCACTGCCTCTTGTGGATCCATTGTTTCTTCGTGCATCCACTGCCTCTTGTGGATCCATTGACTCTTTATGAATCCACTGCCTTGTGGATCCATTGACTCTTCATGAATCCACTGCCTCTTGTGGATCCATTGACTCTTCGTTAATCCACTGCCTCTTGTGGATCCATTGACTCTTTATGAATCCACTGCCTTGTGGATCCATTGACTCTCATTAATCCACTGCCTCTTGTGGATACATTGACTCTTCGTGAATCCACTGCCTCTTGTGGATCCATTGTTTCTTCGTGCATCCACTGCCTCTTGTGGATCCATTGTTTCTTCATGAATCCACTGCCTCTCCTGAAACCATTGGCTGTTATGGTTAGAACAGTTAGGGATTAACTTCCCTAGATTTTTTTTTGCAGACTATCCGTGTCTAGTTCCGGAAGTCCAGACTTATTTCTTACAGCCATTTCTCTTGTCCCAGGACACACTGACCAGAAGCTACAGCATGTCTGCAGCTTACATCAAGTCTATGTCCCTGGACAGGAAACAGTCGGACATCTACTCTGTCAGCACCAACGTGGGCAGCCGGAAGAAAGACAACGTCGGTAATGGTGGCAACTCCAACAGTCAGAACGCTCCCCCTACGTCAGGTACAATATAATATGTGTGTTGATATAAGATAAGATTTCTTTGTTGATCCAAACAAATGGAAATTTGTCTTGATTTCAGATGTTTTGTCGTTCGGCATATTTTAAACAATATAAAAGAATTATTTGTACTTAAGCACAGAAATATTCTTATAAAAATAGACATGCACGCACACAATCACACAATTTATCATACAATAAAAAGTTCATTAGTAGTAAATAGTAGGCAGTTATTGTATTCTGGCTGACTGAAGTCTTGACGATATATTTCTTGTTGCGTATATGTATATTTTTTGTGAATTCTGATGGTAGATATTATGGCCTGAGACTGACGCACACTCGTTCTATGTCTGGTGTGCATATCCTTCTTTTTCTTGTAATGCAGCTGATATTGCAATATTGATGATTCTAAGAATAGTTGATTTTCTAGTTTATATCTTGGACTTCACCGTCTTGACCTTGATAACTCTAGTTGTATAAGCTTAGATATGTACCCATAAAAAATTACTCTTTATGACTTTTCTTTTATGTAATTTGACCCCCTTTGGAAAATTTAAACACTTTATCTGACATCAAAATATGTCCATAGGTGTTTCGGCTACTTACAGTCAGTCCATGTACAACCTGCCTGGAAACCGGAGGAGCTACACAGAAGTCCCGTCGCGGCAGCCCCCTCCCCTCCCTTACGACCCCCGCCTTTCGTCCAAAGACGACTCGGCCCTGCGAGACGTGAACGACCGCAGGGCCATGTCCGAGTTTCACATCAACTCGGCGTTTCGACCTTCGTCTCAGCCGCTCTCTGGCCTGTTCGACTCCGCCCACAGGCCGGAGCTCTCCGGGATCTACGAGAGCATCAGAGAGCGGACGGAACCCGAGAACTCCGCATCCTCGTCCTCGTCGGACCCTGAGAGCGTTCCCATGCCGAGACCCCGGAACCGCAGGTACCCGAGCAGAGACGGCAAGCCGCAAAAGAAAAGAACCGGGGATCTCAGCGAAATCAACGGGAGGGACTCTGGGATATTGGAAGATAGGTCTTCCAGCCACGGGAACTCACTTGAAGGCAGCAGCATCAATGATGGTACAGCGAACAACGGGCCCAAGAGCCGTTCATGGTCTTCCGCAGCGAATGATTTGGACGCGGGTAAGAAAGAAGAGGAACGATCTCGGCAGCCTGCCAACGGCAGCAGCGCTGGTTATCACTACGGAGACAAGGACCTGGCCATCAACAGGACGGGGAGGTCCAAGAAGAAAGTGGCAGTGCCGAGTCAGTTCTACAGCAAGGAGAACAGCCAGGGGGAGTTGGTGGTCAGGAAGCGGTCGAGAGGTCAGCGAGATAGGCTGAGACAACTGAGACAAGGTGAGGTTTCTTGATAAACTTCGCCCAGTTTCAAATATTAAACTCTATTAAAGTATTTATGAATGTTTACAGTAAGTTAGTAAGCTTATTTATAAAGGAGATGATTCTTTTTTTTTTAAAGTTTAATTTGCATTATTATTCTGGCTACAATTGCTGTTATCTTTTATATTAACATCCCAAAAGTTTGTGGCTAACAGGCTGGCTGACAGGGCAGGCAAAATCTTAAGAAGGCTATTTGGCCCAATGACCGTATTCATCCTATTAAGCTGAAACTTGGAACATAGAGTCATTGCAGATGACAACAAATCTTATCAAATTTTCAGCCCCTCCCCTCCAGTGCCCTCACATAAGGGGGGGGAGATGGGGCATATGTCCGGGGGGCGACTCTTCTAGGGGCGGCAAATATAGTCTAAATATAGCACTAAACAAAGCAGTTACAGTACGCAGGGGGGTGTCGAAACTTTTGCCCAGGGGCACTACATGGGCTTGTGTGGGCTCTGCCTCCCCAATTCCCCCCCCCCCCCCCCGAAGAAAAAAAGGTTTTCCTTTTTTTAGAGGATTTTTAATTACAATTATTGATGAAATAATGAATTTAAAACCAGATCTAATATGCACACTGTAAGTGCTATAATTTGAAAATGATATATTGTTTTACTAATTTATAGGTTGGCATTGTAAATGTTTTAATTTATTTATAGTCTCTATTGCATTAAGTTGGATTAGAATAAAGCATTATAAATGTTTTTGAAAAAAAAAAAAAAAAGAGGTTGCTCCCCATATCCACAATTAGTGCTTACATATCTTATCCATTATAATATAGTGATTACATGACAAATGTAACACAAAAAACAACAACATGTAGGCTACAATTTAAATAATATGAGCAATAAGCTATCCCAGACACTCAATGTAAAAGTTCAAAACATGTAAAATACCTTTACAGAGTAAGGTCTATGGCTATATGCAAACCTCATGACATTATAGAAACTTGTTTAATTTCTTTTTACTCCAGCAGGTAATAGACGTTACACTGTGCAAGGTCTAGACGGCCACAATGGTGGTCTCTACGATGACAGCCTTTCGTCGGACCCTAGTGAGACCTCGCGGGCAGAAGTACCCGAAGACATGCTGTCTGTATTTAAAAATATGACTAAAGAGGTAAAATGGATTTTAATATAAAGGTTGAAAAGAACAACTACACTTTTGTTTTAATGGCAATTTAGAGTTGCAGAATTTTAATTTGAAGAAATAATAATAGAAAAGAGAAATAATATTAGGACTTTTGTATAAACTTTAGCCTACAATGCTGGACACAGTGCTTAGGGTTAGTGGCAACGTACGGTAGTTGATTGCCGTTCTAAATGTTGAGGGTTTAAATTTAAAAGTATATTAAAATGCCAGTTTTTTTTTTCCTGTGAGTCTGGAGGGTGTCATTGTATTTTACCAAGCTCAGCAGGATGAGAACCTAGTTGGATAAAGTAAAGGCACCTCTGTATTGTGTTGGCCATACACTTCCCTTGATTGCCATGGCCACAAAACTGATGATCGCTCCTTCGCTGACCCAATGGACCATCGTGGTCTGAACGAGATACTTGTTTACTTTATGGCATACTGAATTGGCTACACTGGCATACATTCAACTTCAACCAATAAAATAGAAAATCTCTGTTTTAACACACACCCAGTTGTAAATTCTGTCTTTTGAGGCTAAACCAAGATACATAGGTTTCTGTGGTCATGCAAAGAATTTTTGGGGGCTATGATTTGTGACAACCACCAAACCTAAGAGTAAGAGGAATAAAAACTGGCATTTTACCCTGGATTAGAACCCAAGATCATTTGGAATGTCAAGCCAAAGTGTTGGCACTCACCCTAAGTTAGTTAATTTAAATAAAAGTCTTATTAATCTCATTTCATTCTATCTTCTTATCTTCTTATACTTATATATTACAGACGCCCCTTCTATAAGGAAGATTATTGCGTCCTACGCTAATCTGTGGTCCGAGTCTAGTCTTGCATCTTTATTAATGTTTTAAACGATAAGTTACTGGTTTTCCTGGTTTGTTCAGGTAACCCATTCCTCCATCCCCAAATTGACTTGGGAAGATAAAGAGTACTTATATGCATTTGCTCTCACATAAGGGATAAGGAAAGTGTTTTTGTCTTTATGTTTATCTGAGCATTGCAACAGGCTGGGTTGTATTTCTAATTTAGAGTTTAATTGCCTATGTATCTAAAAAAATTTTATCTCAATCAAAATTAGGCACTAAAATGAATCCATAAACTAGTTTGATCCAATAAAGAACAGCTCAACACTGTCCTCTTGTTCCACAGAAATGTTTAGACACTGTTTCAATTCTATATTAGAAATTAGCCTAATATCTACCAGTGCTGCTACAATAGATTCAATACAGCTGCTGTTATTTTATGTCTCCTTTTTGCAGGAACTGTTCCGTGTTGTCATCCAATGCAAAGCTCAGATGATCAGGAAAGATCAGTACATCAAGGATTTGGAGAATTACATCGACGACCTCTTGGTCAGGGTCATGGAGGCAACACCCAAACTCCTCAGCAGACCAGGGATGCTTAGATAATAGAGCCAGACATGCAGACCAGGAATGCAGATAATGGAGCCAGACATGCAGACCAGGGATGCAGATAATGGAGCCAGACATGCAGACAAGGGATGCAGATCATGGAGCCAGACATGCAGACCAGGGATGCAGATCATGGAGCTAGACATGCAGACCAGGGATGCAGATAATGGAGCTAGACATGACCAGAGATTTTACAAGGCTATGTTGCGCCCCAGGGCAAACGTTTCAGCAACGCCCCCTTGCATACTGCAACTGCTTTGTTTAGTGCTATATTTAGACTATATTTGCCGCCCCCTAGAAGTGTCGCCCCCCCCCCCCCCCCCGGGCATATGCCCTTCTCTACCTTCCCCTTGTGAGGGCCCTGGACATGACCCTTTTTTACACTCAGAAAATTTTCTCTACTTCTTGTTTTTTTTATTCCGTAGCATTGTAGCACAAAAAGATGATTTGAGGTCTAGGAAACTTTTTTTTTCTTGCATTAAGCCCATTGGTTCCCAAAGTAAACACAACAGTGTCAGAGGCGTGTTTACAGGGAGCGCTTTGGAAAATTTCAAAAGCTTTCATAATTATTTTTTTTCCTTTTCAATTCAAGGCGGTAAAAGCAACATCTAATTTAAGGCTTCGACATAAGGGAGGGCACCATGGAAAAACCTGACTTCATAAAGGCACCTCAAATAGTTCAAGTTTTAGAATCAGTGTTATACCGGTACTCAGAATACAAATATTAACTTGAAATTTGTTATCTCCAGATCTGAAATATAAATATATTTTTTTTTTCATTTATTGTAATTGTTTAAAAAAATGTTAAGCAATATTTTTCTTCATGACTTGATTGACTTATCCAATATAAGATAATGAACAAATTTTGCTGTACCGCTATTCATCTTTTATTCTTGTTGTAACCTTTGTATATTCTAGAGATAATTCCATTATCACAACATTACTCAAACACACACAAATGTTTCATCAGTTTTCCCGGTGATGTTAAAAGTCTAAGTAGGCCTACAACTAAAACAATTGTGTAGACAAATAGTATAATAAATATGATAATTGAATTCTGTATAAATTTTTCTTTTATGATTATGTTTATGGAAAGATCCCCACTGTTCAATTTCACATTAGTGTGTAAAGTAAAAAAGGTGTTGGTACTATTAGTAGACTTTTATACTACCAGTGTTAAATTCTTTTCTATGATAAAATTTACTATATATCTTTTTTTACAAACTTTCTATTATTGGACTAAATTGTTAAACTTCCAAAGGGAAGTTAGCGGCATACCTGTGTTTTTTGTTTTTTTTTATAGTAGTGGGGCATGCTAGCCAAGTGTCAGCACACACTCAACTGGCATACTGAAAGTCCTGGGTGAAGGTTAGGATTTCTTCCCAGGTCTGGAGGAAGTCCTTGAATCCACAAAGCTCTGATGAAAACCTGACATTAGTTATTAGTAAGAAAAAAAAGCCGATGGGCATTGCGCTGGCCCCGCAAGCCCCCTTGTGTGCCATGGCCACATAAACTTGTGAACGCTGTGTCACTGGCACAATGGATTAAATTGGTCTGACGTGGATACTTTATTTTTTTAATTTAGTAAGCCTACTATTTGTGGCTAACAATGACTAACAAGTTAGAAAAGTGAGTAGGAAGTTTTCTATTTAAATGTGTCATCCAGTTATTTCCTTTTCAAACTTTCAACGAAACATTCATGCAGAAACTTCTAATGATCACAGACTGAAGTGACTGATAACTGATAGTATATTATTTTAAGTCTGTGACAGCCTGACACTTGAATGTTAGCTCATTCACACTGTATATAGAAACATAACACTTTATCATATAGTCATAAATATTCATATTCATATAGGTCAATGACAGTAAATTATTCCATTCATCTTCAACTTCTTATATCTGCATTGTGTACATTAATACTGTAACAAATTGTTAAGAGAGAAATGTCCTTGTCATTTAATTTACTAGGCATAATATAAAGTCTTCAACTTCAAGTGGATTGGCTCAATAATTCTTTTCCACTTTTTTTCTATAAGTATAAGTCATGAGTACTCATGAGACATTTAGTTAGTTAGCGATATTAGATTGCATTGTATTTTTAATTGTAAACATTTATTTACATTTTTATCTAAACATTTCATTTTGTCTGTTGTAACAAAAGGTGTATGTGTTAATTAAATTATTTTTACAAACTTTTACTGCTCTGTTATCTTTTACTTAGGCTACTTCTACTATCAGTGATTATCAAATACTTTAACCACTGGACTAGTAGTTGTAGTCTAAAAATGTACAAGTTGTATAGAATATCATTGAATATGGTAATAAAAAGTATATCTGGAATGCATTAATTTAAGTGGTTGTACTAGTAGCCTAATATGTTTACTTGTAGTGAACACAATTAAGTTATGTTCCTGAAGTGTACATTATATATTTTACATTGAAAGACTTTAAAAGTACCGGTTAGGGAAAATGATTTGCCTTTCTATTAGAGTAATTACCATAATCTATTAAATTTTGTTATAAAAAGGCTAGTTATTTAGAGCTGCATTTGTTTTTAATTATTCGAATGCTTTGAAATTACTGGCTATATATTATGATTTTTAAAAAACTTTATTGAGATCACATTTCTTTTTTTTTTACTTATATTCTTTTAGTTGCATGGTATACCATAATTTGATCTTTCATAGTATGTTTACAAAAGTTGTTTTATTCATTTAATTAAACATTCCATTTAAGTCCCCCCCAGCCCTCATGCCTTGAATTATTTTTGGTTTAATAAATACTACAATGAATAAATATGTAGTTTCCTGGGTGCCACAATTTTATTGCACTATCTGTTCATTGTAATTGTATTGGTTGTATTTGTATCATTTTCTGTGATTAGCCCTCCTGTAGTTATTCCATTGTGCCTCTTAGTTACTTTTTTTTTTTTTTTAAATAACTTTAGAATACATGAAAATAAAATGGTTGAGATGTAATTTTGAAAATGTTGACAATAATCTGACCTGCAATGTAGAAATAGAGCTTGTTAAATTTTACAATTGTATACAAGGTATCCAAAAGCACCAATATTCTGTCATGCCTCCCCTTTCATTCACCAGCAAGCTGACTTCATTCCAAGTTAATTAAAGACTGTTACATCTGAATCAACAGTACGGGTACTTTTCCATGTATTCATTGACATCTTTCCTCTTTCCAGTAAATTCCAGGTAGGCCTACCGGTACAGTGGGGGGCTGGGGGGTAGTCTCATCTTTAAAGCATGAATGCACTTGTCATCAATCTTCTGATACTGGTACATCAAGTACATGCTTTCTCTGTGGCATTTTTACATCTCGTGAAATGATCTATTTCCCTTGCAGGCGCTTTGTGTGGCTGGAGAGACCAATCCTGGAAATACAGGCACAGTTACATTTGTGTGCAGGTGAAAATAGTGGAGGGGACCAGATTTTCCTCCACCTTCTTGTGCCTTGCGAGATCCTATCCTGCAAGCTGTGACCCTTCCTTGATCCCTTGTTCTGTAGGTGGGCCTGCACCATGTCCTCCCAACTGTGTGGGCCTAATCTGCACCATGTCCTCCCAACTGTGTGGGCCTAATCTGCACCATGTCCTCCCAACTGTGTGGGCCTAGCCTGCACCATGTCCTCCCAACTGTGTGGGCCTAGCCTGCACCATGTCCTCCCAACTGTGTGGGCCTAATCTGCACCATGTCCTCCCAACTGTGTGGGCCTAGCCTGCACCATGTCCTCCCAACTGTGTGGGCCTAATCTGCACCATGTCCTCCCAACTGTGTGGGCCTAGCCTGCACCATGTCCTCCCAACTGTGTGGGCCTAATCTGCACCATGTCCTCCCAACTGTGTGGGCCTAGCCTGCACCATGTCCTCCCAACTGTGTGGGCCTAATCTGCACCATGTCCTCCCAACTGTGTGGGCCTAGCCTGCACCATGTCCTCCCAACTGTGTGGGCCTAGCCTGCACCATGTCCTCCCAACTGTGTGGGCCTAATCTGCACCATGTCCTCCCAACTGTGTGGGCCTAGCCTGCACCATGTCCTCCCAACTGTGTGGGCCTAGCCTGCACCATGTCCTCCCAACTGTGTGGGCCTAATCTGCACCATGTCCTCCCAACTGTGTGGGCCTAGCCTGCACCATGTCCTCCCAACTGTGTGGGCCTAATCTGCACCATGTCCTCCCAACTGTGTGGGCCTAGCCTGCACCATGTCCTCCCAACTGTGTGGGCCTAATCTGCACCATGTCCTCCCAACTGTGTGGGCCTAGCCTGCACCATGTCCTCCCAACTGTGTGGGCCTAATCTGCACCATGTCCTCCCAACTGTGTGGGCCTAATCTGCACCATGTCCTCCCAACTGTTGGGGCCTATCCTGCACCATGTCCTCCCAACTGTTGGGGCCCGGGTTATTTGGAGGTGTTTCATGTCTCTTTTGCAGACATAGGCATATTTCAGTTTTGGACGGCTAGCAGGTCTCTGTCCTTTAACTATATGTATGCCTTTTACTTTTATGCTATCAGTTTATACCCCATTAATAAAAGGTAGGCCTACTCACAGTATTTTTTTTTACAAATGTTTCAACGCATCTTCATTCAGAATCCCTGAGGCAACTGTCTATTATATTAACATCAGTACCTGGATTTGAGAAGTACGTGATGTCTGCTGGCTTTGTAAACATTATCAATTTGAAAAACATATATTTAAGTTTTAATGGGCAAGATTAATTGATCTCCAAGCTGTAACAACAAACACAACAGTATCATTAGTGAATGTGTTGAACTTCCTAAGAACTAAGAGTAAGAGTAAATTTATCCAAACTGAATTGAATACATAAAGCTCCTACACTAAACTATCTACTGTACATGATACTGCTATCACATTTAGACCAAATAGGACCTGCAATTGAACTCAATGTATCATAATCCTGTCAAAGCTCTTTTTATTCAGTGTACCAGTATGAGTATTGTAATTGTAAAGTAAATATTAATGGATTCGATAAGTGTGGGGAGGGGGGGGGGTCCAAATTTTATATAACATAATTCCTTTTTTTCTATATTAATATAACATTATTAACATTTTATTTTTTTTATTCTCTACAATATTTAATTTTTCATACAACTGTGTAAATAAGTTAACATTTTATTGGCTTTCAATCTTGACTTTAATTTGGTCCATTGAGTTTTTTAAATTATTCTTATTATTTTTCATTATTTGACCTAAATGCACCAAATATCATGTTAATGTAAACAAGTTTCAATACATCCAATTTGAATGTAACAATAGCTAAGTCTAAGCATCTCTTCACTATGGCTTAGGTTTTAATAACTTATTTTTGTCAAGAAAAAATCTGGTTAAATCAGCACTGGTCAACTGTTGATAATACCATCACAATACATTTGTCAAGTTTAAGGTATACAATGATGAAATCTATTTGAAATAGCAGTTTCAATGTATTTATTGGTGCAATTTGTTATTTTTTCCTTGCTTTAGATCATAACATTATTTACATAGGGTATTGAAGACATTAATTAAAGACCAAGTGAAAATCTTTTTATTTTAAATTAAATTAACAGTTGATTTTTATAGTAAATAGTTTAAATAGTGTATTCAGTTATTCAGTATCCAAAATATGAAAATGCTTTTTTAATGCTAATAAAATAATGTATACAAAACACATAACTTGTAAGTACTGGTACAGTACAGTTTAATATTAGCACTTAACATATGTGTTTTTCAGGGACAAAAAAATCCAAAATTTTGAAGCCATTTGAGATGATTAATTTCCAGCAACAAAGGTGCACGACGTCATTATTGGTAACTAGACTATGAAAAATGAAAGATTAATTTGTCACATGTTTTAATCTTTAATCCGTTTTTATTTTAAACAAAATGGTTAAATTTAGATTTAGTGGGTCATGCTTTTTTTCTTTCTTCCTTTCCATAACTTTACTTCCCTATGAGGCAAATCCAAATCTAATCCCTTTGAGAATCCCCTTTTTAGACTAAAGCTAATGGCACAGTTCTAGCATTAGCCCTTTTCAGACAATTTGAAAATGTTCTTAAGATTTTTTAGCATAGATTACAAAACCCTGATATATTTTTTGTTTGTTATCACCACTAGTGTATTTCACTTTACAATAATTTCTTGTGTACACCAGTGACTGCTGGAAGAACTTTTATTTCCCATTGATTTATGTAGAATAGACTGCTTACTGGTGCTATATTCAAGATAAACATTTTTAGTATATTTTATAGAAAAGATAATCACATATGTGTATTTAAAAATCATAAATAAATGATAAAGGTTTGATTATATTATCATTGATCACTTAGTGTACACTTTGAATGTCAAATGCAGTTTTTTTGTAACATGCTTTTTTGTATGAAAGATTTCATATATCTTAATTAATGTGACTATTTTTTATTAATATAATATATGTATATTAATTATTCAATTTAAATGCAAAAACCTTTCTCACTGTACATTCAAACTATAAAATAATAAATAAAAAGAAAAGAGCAATGAATAAAGATTTAAAAACTGTATTTCTCTTCACCTAAACAATGACACAACTAGAATGGACACTACAATTATTGTTGGGAGGAGGGGAACACATTGGAACAAGAAAAACGAACAAACAATTCTTCTGGTAACAGGAAGATAAACAATTTGAAACAAAAAAAGTTAAATTGAAGATAAAAATGATGCATGTTTTAATAAAAGAGATGAAATGGTGATGATAATGATAAAAATCATTGAAATAATTTTTAAAAAATTCACTATCTCCTCCAATCCATGTACCACCGTGCATGTCCTTATCCACTCCATCCATAGCTTGCTAAATCCATCCTCCCTAGTCCCTTGTTGATCCTCGAGTCCTCTGTTGATCTCTTCTTCTTGAAATCTTTTGTTGATGCCTTCAACTCAAACCAACCTCCCCCCTTGCCATACACGCACCCCCAGACATTGTAATTAAAAACAAAATACACTAATAATGACAAATACGCCCTTGACAGCAACAAAATGAAAGTACACATTGGTTACACTGATGATGCAAGTGGTAGTAAAACATACAAGAATCATCCTCTGTGTGCAAACATCTTGGACATTTGACCAGCAGAACAAACTTGGTACTAGATGTAGAATCCTAATGGAAACAGACAAGGGAAGAGAAAAAAACTCATGGTCAGTTAACAAGGAAAACCAGGCAAAAAACATGGGAGCAGATGTATGCAAAACTGCCATTCAATGATCCAAAATACACAATGTACATTTTAGTTAGATATCAAACAGCATCTGTTTTGTTTTTTAAAGCTGTTTTGCATACATGTCCCTTTAATTACAGTTTCATTCATTTACAATTGACATAATACAGTTCCATTGAATTGTACATTGAATTACATGAAGATAAAAGAAATACATAGAAATAGTGTGCAAGGCATCATTTATGTCAACATGTCATAATACGCAATGGAAACATTGGGTTAAATAGCTAAACAATATTAACAAAATGTATAAAGAAAGGCACTTTGATGTGTCCCAAAATATAATAGATTATTAATACAAATAGATCTGAAACAAATCAACAGCTATTCCCCCCCTCCCCACAACCAAGAATCACCAACATAAGATTAGCATGTTCCATGCCTACTAGTAGTAAGAAAGACTTTTTTTCTTTTTCTATTTATTATTAAAAGTAAAAGCATACATGCAGAATTATATTTTGGTTTAAATTGAGGCTGTCAAACTAAATAGTACTATAAGATACAACTATTAAAAAAATAGTAGCAGTTGACGTACTTTGAACAATAGCAGAGACAAAACAGTGTCTGAACTGAGTGATCATAAAACAAACACACAGTGAACACTGAAAAATTATTGTCAAACGTGGACCCACACCCACAATAATATCTTTTGCCAAGAATATGGCCCTCAAATTATAAATTTGCCAACAATGAGTTTTTCCGCAATGGGAGTTACAAACTAGTAATAAAATACAACATGTATATACCAATACAAACTTGTAAACTGTCTAATCGTACTTGACTACATTGACCAAATTTTTCGTTCACAAAAAAAAAAATCAATTATTAGCAGACAAGGACCTGTGAAACTCTAGAATAGAAACTTCTCAACTGTTCCCAATGTCCCATACTCATTTTTAAACAAATTAAAATGATGACAAATTGCTTACCAAAAGCCTAACCATTATCTCTCGAATAACCGAATCTCTCTTGTATGGGAACAGTTAAGAAGCAAGTCAGAATTAAACACACCGGTATTTGATATGCCAAACATAGATATATAATACTTTATACAGCACAAGATTTTCACTGCATACAGATTTATGTCTTATGTCAAGCTATATATGTGTAACTTTTCAAAATGTTGTTTAACTCTTTATACTATTACTTTAAATAATATTCATATAAAAACAATTGAAAAGAAATAGGACACTAAAACTGTAAAGTGTAAACAATGATAATTTTAATGTAACTAAATGATACTGGGCAGAATTAGCCAGCCCTAATGAAGGGTTTTCAATTGGAAAGATTAGGACCAGCTGGCAAGCAACGGCTAGAATATTTGCTGTCAGCACATCTACTGGAGATATTTAATTCCCTAACACTAAGGGAAAACTACCAGTACATAACAGAAGCACCACCCAATAGACCAGAAGGCCTGTGATGGAATGCTGTGCATGAAGGCTTTTGAACCTCATATATAATTCTAAACTTCACCTCTTTTTGTTTCATAAAATGAGCTCCATTATGCCCAGTTGGCTACAACTCTGATAATTAACCTGTAGTTTCTACTGTGATTAAATCAACCTCACCTATTTATGGGACATTTTGTATCAACCGCAATGGGAGCACGGTGACCGAGCAGCAGTGTGTTCGGCTGGCATACCATAGGTTCTGGGTTTGAATCCTAGGAGGCTAGGCTTTATTTCTGGGACTGGATGGTCCACCCAGCTCTAAAGGGAACATAAGATAGGGGAAAAGTAAAGGTGACTGGGCATTCTATTGGCCACACAATCCCATGGTATGCAGAAGCCCTATAAACTGGTGAAAGCTGCTTCACCATCAATTTGGTCCAACAGTTACTTAATTTCTTACAATAGAACCCAATCAACAATGGATTAACTTTATACTAAAACTACCAAAGTATTTAGGCAGATGACTTTTAAATCTGCTTAAAAAGTATACAAAATGAACAGATAACCTACTAGTGACACAAGAAATAATAAAAAAAAATCTTAAGATAATCATCGATAATGTTAAAATATTTAGCTATGTTTATAACCAAGTTGATTGACAATATGTCATTAGTAATTCATTATAGTTTTAACTCAATATGTAGGAGCCACACCTGTTCCTTCCCCAAGGAAAAGTGACCCATTCAACCTCTTTAAAAGTGAATGTCTAACCAACGTTTACTGTTGGATAAATGACCCAAGGCAAATATTGAGTTTTTGTCTGTGAGAGAGAGAGATAAACATACTATGAATATACAAAGTACAGTAAACAATGCCCGCCCAACATTTAAAATATGTTAAATCCTAATCATTTAAAACAAACAACTTAAAAAAGTGTAAGTGTAAAGAATAAGACACAAGCAGAGGTAAGTTCTATAAGAAAAAAACAATCCTGTGCATCGATCTGAAATAAAACATACAATAATTACACGTGTATTGAAAAAAAAAGCATGTTATGTTTCCATCCATAATAAATTTTGTGTTCACGATGCATTTTTTAAGACTTCCTTAACAAACACAGCTATTCTACAGCTCATTCAGTTAAACAAGAGTTTCCACATCCTAAAAATTTAGCAACTCATTTTGCAGTTGCCCAATTTTTTAAACCCCAAATCTCTAGGTTTTCTGGCTTTCATGTTGTGGCTTTTTCTTAAATTTTTCTTAACCATAGGCTTCTAGTTCTGGCAAGTTTTTATTTGTATGTGGATAGCATTCTGGCATCAAGATTATTCTGAGCCAGGATTTCTGTGAAAAGGGATGGGACTGGCCTAAGTTATATTTTTTGCCATTAACAGACCTCTTCGAATGGGGTAAATGTTTCCTTCTTTATATAAAAGTACTGGTAAGTATTGGTAAATGTGCACAACTATCTCACCATGGATCCTCCTAGCCTGCCATTAAATTGACATGTTTAGCAAAATGAGTCATAAATGAATTAATAACCCTTTAAAGTTGGCATAAAACATAGTGCTGACCATAGTAAATGTTTAGTCATTAGTTTCAGTTGCAAGGTTTTATTTAGATGAATTACAAATAAAACAAGACATTGGAAGATACATGTAAGAGAAAGATTTTATATTACCCAGCTGACTTCAACTGAACATTATACTCACAAAGTAAACTGTGTAGTTTAGATTATACAAACTTCTAAAATAGTTATACTTGTCTAGAGCCAGCCCCTCTCTCCATCTACACTAAGTTTTTAACAGTCATGGACATGTAGTTTGAGCACTCAGCATTTAATCATTTCTTTCAAACACTACATACAGTTGCAAGTTTATCACAGTTAGTGTCAAGAGTTATCAATCATTGAAATTAAATGTTCTCACAGTATAATTCCTGTAAAAGCATATCTGAGTAGCCCACTTTCCAACGGTGCTAGGTCACTTGAAAAAAAAAAAGAAATGAGTTATCTATACTGTCTTCAAGAATATCTGTTTATTTATATGATGATCTTTAGCTTTAAAAATTTTAAATTATCTGCATTCAATGAAGTTGATAGGAAATATGAAGAGCCTTGCTAAAGACTAAATTGTGATGTAAAAAGCAGATTCCTGTAAACTCTGTTTCTGTTGATTAGCACCTTTAAGACAGTGGACTGCTCAAATGTTTTTATTTGATAACTTAGTTACTGGGGACTAAAACAAAATAGTCAACAAAAATATAGGGCTTTATAACATCTCACACTGCTTTTGGTTGGAGTATTCAAACAGAACCAAGTCTTAACGGTGGTACTTCCTAGGTGGGGTATCCATTCTGATTTGCTCATGTCCGAGTTTTGATTTTTTTATAATTATTAGTCTCCTTGAAGACCTACCAATAAAGGTTTCCATTTATTGGCCATCATATTTCATCACTAGTTAGAGAAAGTAAGTACCAGTAAGTTAAAGGACTGACAAACTATTCTGTTTTTATTATATGTGGGCACACATGGGATTAATGGGAGCTGTGGTTTTTCGTAGAATATATAGAGCCACACTATATTTACATAATATTAAATATACAAATTTAAATGTAATGGACTTGGCTACTTATTCTACAAAAGTGTTGAATGGAGGTATAAAAAGTACAGTTAAGAAAATATATCATAATTATTGAGAGAAAAAAATATTTCAAAATCTAAAAAAAAAATTGTTTATTATTCTAAATAAAAACGTATTAACATTTTCAATAGTATCCGTATTCGCCCACCTCTGGTAAAAGATTAAAAAAAATATACTAAATGGAAGTTTTTCCTTAAACTTTTCTGGGGATACGGTAACAAATAGCAGTGTGGATGTTTTAGCCCCAACAAAAAACTATGTCCTCATCCTTTTATATGGAAGTAAACATACAATGAGATATTTTCCAGACCATCCGAGAAACGACACAAACAGGAAGCCACCAATAAGTTTGTTGAAACATTGGAAAAGAAAAATACATTCATATACAATTTATCTTACCAAAACAAAAAAGGGGTTCTTCAAAATCAAAGGAAAATTCAGCAATTATATAGTGTCTGATTGGGCTCCTATCGGTACATAATTTTAACATATTTGATATTCAACCAATCAGGAGCAACTATTACAAACTTTATGTTTACTAGTAGATATGAAAGGGTTCAGCTAGCAGAATAACATAGTTTCAATAGTAGATTAACGCAATACATTTTTTTTCACTTAATTATATCAAAGTATTTCCAGGAAAACACTTCTAAATACATTTTTGTCACTTGATTATATCACAAGTATTTCCAGGAAAACCCATCCAACTCATTTCTTGTAAGTGACATTATTAGCTTTTTCATTTTAAAAATAAATTTTCAATGAATAGATTTCTTAAAAACCATTAAAATCGCTAAGATGTTTGTAAATTTGCATGCAAAAAATTGTTGATTGATAGATTTTATTTTTATATTTGACGTAAACAACTGAATGTTATTAACATGCAGACATTAAATTTGGAGATCAAAATGTGTAAATGATACTAAGTGCCCATTTTTTTCACACATGTACCATGCATATGACAACTTAGTGTGCAATATACCAAAATTCTCACCATGTAAACTAGTTTCAAGAATCTGAAATGCACTTTGAACAAGGCCAAAATAATTTGTATCCTTGTATTCCTCGGACCTTGTGTGCATTTTTTCCTTTTGCACTAATATAAATATCTAGTGCCATTGTGAAACTGTATATGATTATATTTAAATATTATAAGCCTATCAAGAAAACATAATTTAAACTACTGCTGCCCTATGCTTGTGTATGTGTGAAAATTGGGTCTTTAGAATTTAGAAAAAATAAATCACAAAAGAAACAATAAGTTAATAACATCTTAGTGAAAACTGTAACCAACTTTGGTTATCATCAGAGAACCAGATGTGTACAGATTTGAATAACACTAATTTATATTATCAAGACAGATGACGTACTGGCGCACAGGAACAAACAAAGGATCTATTAAACTAAGAAAGGTTTCAATTAGATAAATATTATAGAAAGCTCTGGGAATCTGTAAGGGGTTAAGCATTTTACAAACAATCTTATTAAATAAGGCAAACAGCTTGCACAATGAGAAAGCACAATGTAGGAAAGCAATGGTATTAACAGCAGAGTTAATTTTAAAAATTTTTCTATCAACTTTTTTAACATCATCACACAAACAAGTTTGTTTTAAGAGATGAAAAATTAATATTAATAATATCTAGTTCCAATGTATTCCTAATAGATTATATGAATCATTAGTGTACAGAGCGAGTCATTAGGTAAAAATGTAAAATTCTGTATGAATGCAACATAATACTTGGTGATGAAAAATGTGCTGAAGAAAAATGTCAAAATAAAAAAAAGGATTAAAAATAAAAAATGTGTAATGTAAAATCACGCTAAATTGTACACAACCAAATATTAAAAAAAATAAGCATTTTAAAGTCAGTCAGGAAATATCATCAAAAAGTAACCTGAAAACAAAAAGGCATTAGTAACAAGAAACAATAAAAGGTAGAAATGATTTGATCACTATAGTGATTAAACAATAAGAATTGCAACATGTAATGTTCCTGCCATATAAAGGAGTGTGTATGTATTTACATTTTAAAATTGTAAAAATAATGGTGTATAAAATATATATTTTTTTTAAAAAGGAAATACTGCCAATAAAAAACTTCAGGTCGGACGGACTTTAAAAAAAAATTATCACAAACTAAGCCCTCATGAACCCAAGAAGCTGAACACAAAAAATGTATAATCCTACAGTTTGTCTACCAGTCACACCAACCGTTCACGCTACAGAACATCAAACCACAATCACAAACCTGGAAGAAATCAATTGTGCCTTCTTTAGAGAATTTAAAAAAAAAAATTATCATACATTTTTTAAATGCATAATAGACAATAACACAATGGCTGTTTGTCAAAAAAAAATATATGGATAAGATATGGATTGAAAAATGTATATAATTTACAATCTTTTTTAAATTACCGTATATACTTGCGTATAAGTCGTACTTTTTTGTACCAAAAATTTCGACAAAAAGTAGGGGTGCAACTTATGCACCCGACACTGTTTTTGAAAACTTCAAAAAATCACTACTCTTTCATAAAGTTTCCTACATAACCCCTATAGTTGATTGTAGTGATGTAGAATTACTAGGATATGCTTCGGCCTAAATTTAGAAAACTTTAGTATGGACAAATATTTTAGGTTTTTTAGACACACGCCTCCCCCTCTTTTTCTTTTGAAATTTTGTGCCAATTTTGTATTGCAGAAACGTAGCGCAAGTTTAAAGTCGTCATTTTTTGGTAGGCTTATTGAATGCAAATTACAGTAAGGAAAGAATCGTAAATGTGTGTAAGCCTGTCTAGGCCTATAATGTAGGTAGGTCAATAAGCTTGTAGACTAGTAACTTAAGATGCGTTTTAATTAGGTCCTAAGGCCTAGGTTTATTGGCTATACTAATAAGGCAGTGTTTAGCAATCCAAATAAAACCACGCCATTTGCTTTATTTTTCATTAGTTGCGTGTAAGAGTTGAAAAAAAAACAGCTTATTGTCGGTCACGCAGTCACGCTTGAAATCATTACAAACAATGTTAATGATAAAACTTGTATAGCATCATCAATACTGGCACCACAAAGTCTAGGTGACATTCAGTCTAATGACACTTCAAAATAATTTTTTGCTGTCAACCCACTATAGTACGACAAAAGGGATGGTAACTTGAGTAGGGACAGGGGCTTAGATGGAGAAACAGGTACCTTAACTTTCCCATATCACTAATGTATGTAGGCCTATTGATCGGTTTTTTAAAATAAATGAAACCCTGCCTTTATTTATGTTTGCCATATGCTCGATTGAAACCATTTTTAAAGGAAAGTTTCCAAAGTTGGGTGAATATTTAGTAACTTTTATGTTTAAAAGAAATGCATTTTTGAAAAGTTAATAAGTAGTGTAACCCCTGGAAGTCGGGGGGGCGACTTATGCGCGGGTCAATGCTAACTTATAAGAAAAAAAATCTTAAACTAGGGGTGCGACTTATCCACCGGTGTGAATTATACGCAAGTATATACGGTAGGTAAAATGTTTAAAATTAATAACCTTTAATAGAATCATTTAGCTGTTTAATTTTTCTCAGATAAAAAAATAGCAATAATAAATTTAAAATGTAAGAACTATTTACATTATCAGCTGTTAACAACAGTAAATTATTTTTAAAAAATTCCCAGAAACATATTAGCCTTACATTTCAATTTACACAGAAAAAATATTTAAAAACTCACTTTTTGTTTAAAAATGCTTGAGATGTATCTTAGTTTAATTTTGCTTTCTTGTATTCTACAGTTCTTAAAAATAAAACAAACACTAAGCCAAGTTTGCTTAATACAAAAAGTTAAGAAGACTAGCTATTCTTTGGTAAATGGAATGTCAGCTAAAAAATATCAGTTATATAAAAAAAAGCCATTTAAAAACGTGAAAATAGCATTTTCAAGACCTTCAATAATATACGCACAACTGTTTCCTACTACAACAACAAAAAATTACCCTCTGACAGAATGGGTATATAACGAGGAGCGAAAATGAAAATGTTCTCTGCAGTAGAACCATTTGAAAACCTATCTGCTAATCTTTTATGCCTTTCAGCCGAACAAAGACAAGTTATAGGATCATTGCAATCCATTCAATCTTTCACCCTCACTATTTTTTGTCAACTACGCACCCTGCCTTTCTTTCACCATCACTTAAAAAACATCACGTGACAGGCAACATGACAAAGTAAAAATAAATATCAAGCCTAATGCTAGTAAGTCTTCTTATTGAATTGTCATTTAAACTTATTTGCTGGACATTGGATTATTATTATTTTTTTCTTTAAATGATATTGAAAACACAGCATGCTTGAGGTAAAAACACTGCCAATAATAATAATTTGGGTTTGGTGTAAGCTTGCCCTATGCGTTGAGCCAAGCACGAGATATTTTTTGTTTGTTTAGGTATCTGTGTAAAACCAAGCTTATTGAGTAAAGTAAAAACTGTAGAAAGGGCACTTGTGGCCAGGCAGCAGTCACCTTTCATCGCAACTTCTGGAAAATAAATGGCGAAAATTCTAAATAAAGTACTGTGTTTTCTTAACAAACAAAATCAGCTTGAAACATTCAAAAACAAAAATATTTGCACTTACTTGACTGTTGTTATACACTAAATTCATGGACTGGGGACTTTTGCACATCAAATGGTCAAATTTAACTAATATTAAAAACAACTGGAAGAAAAGTCTGTTAGGACAAAAAGATTTTAACAATGAAAATACTTTGGAATTTTACCTCTTAGAAAGAAAATAGATGCGATGCTGATTGAAACTGATTTAATGTCTTCTACTGCTGTATTCACGCTCTCTGTCAGTTCTCTCACGTTCTGTTCGTTCCCTTTCAACACGCTCCCTGTCTGCTCTTTCTCTGTCGCTGCGTTCTCGCTCAGCACGCTCAGCCCGCTCCCTGTCAGTGCGCTCCCTTTCAGTCCGTTCCCTCTCTCTTTCTCCTCCTCTGTCACTTCTTTCACTGCGCTCCCTCTCCCGCTCTCTTTCTCTTCGGTCCTCATAGTGGCGCTCGCGCTCTCTGTCCCTTTCTCTAGAGCGCTCTCGATATTCTCGTGGATCTCTCTCTCTACTGCGCGAGCGATGTCTTGAACGCTTTTCCATCCTGTCTCTCTCTCGATCCCTGTCTCTTGACCGTGAGCGTCTACTGCTCCTGTAAGAAAACATTGGTCAAAATTTCCCTTTAAAAAAAAGGTTTAACAGAATTAGAGAATGTTTATAAAATTAGAGAATGTTCAGAACTGTAATTGTAAATATACCTATTGCTTCAACAAATAAACTTCTGCCCTAAAATCTTACCTTGAACCATAGGATTTCTCTTCAATGCCATGAAGTGTGTCCTGCAGTGAACTAATAAGAATTTTACAACGATCATCTGCAGCTATCTTAGACTGTTTGATCAGTGAGATAGCTGTCACCAATGTTTCTATAGCACTGGGAAAATCTCCTAGAAAAAAAAAATAGCAAACATCAATTAATAGAATATGATTCATAAATGTATGCAATGGATATTTTTGTATAACAACATGGAAAAACTAAGTATGTACCAGCTAAATATAAGCACAAGAATTTTTTCACAGGCCGAGAATCAATTAATGTTTCTAGATGTACCGGTATATGAAATTTGAATAATTGTTCAATGGAAAAGATGATAGTTTTAAACTTCAAATGCATGCATTTAAAACCTAATAGTTTTAGAAGAAGGAGCTATGTTTCTAAAATGTTGATATTACACATGCAAGTCTAAATGACCTTGCATTACAAAAACTTTGTTTTTAGGGCGAAGCAATGCTCAAAACTCTTTTTACTACACTTTTTATGTTTCTATATGAATATTCCTTCATAGTGCGCAAAAATTATGGAAAGTTTTGATTTATTGATTATTTTAAGTAAAATTTTAAAATAAATACATTTCTAAAAAATTCATCTGTGCTAAAATATAACATTTTTTGAGGATATTTTTTATTATCAAAGTATTTTTAATTTAATTTTCGGTTGATCCAATTGCCTACATTTTTGTATCCATCATGTCTATGTCTATGATAGCGAGATCTATCACACACATGTGGAAAACAATAATTCCAGCAAAACAAGAAAATAAAATCCTTTTTAAAAGAGTTAAATCTTTCAAAGTTAGAACTATAATACACAAAGAGTTGATTCATCCACTGATGAACAAGGGTCTACCAGCAACCTCCATATCATCTTCCATTGTGAATCACTTGTGGTGCACTGAACTATTATCAATAATGTACCTGAGCTAGCATCCTGGACTGCTCTATTGATAGCACTGCTAGAGACTGTCTTATTACGTTGAAATATTTCTTCAAACTCCTGGTCACTCAACTGAGGGGGAGGCGGTTCATGTCTAAAACACATTAAAAAGTATAAAATTAATTTGTCCGCATGATTCATTTAATTATTAAATTAATATACTTAATATTCTGACATCTATTGTTTTCTCAATGACGCTTGCATTTATATATTTAAACAAATCCATATTCTAATAATATTTAACTTCTCCATGTCAACAAAGAAAAGTAAAAATTCATGCAAAATAATGCAGGCAAAAGAAAAATGAAAACAAAAATAAATTAAAATTAAATTTAAAGAAAGCTTTTAATATTTTGCGTCAATGGTCTATAAACCAAAATGCGTCAACTGTTATTAAAATTTAATTAAAAATAAAAAATTAAATAAAAATAAACTATTTCAACAAGAGTCAAGTCCAACCTGATTGGGGTTTTTCTAATTTCAGAGCGTGTAGCCCTAAAAAGTAGATGTTCAAGGATGAGTATTACATGAGGAATAGTTGCAATGGCACATTTAGTTGTTTTTATTTCAATGAAGACATAGTGAACTAATTAAACTATGTCAAATGACAGAAAAAAATATGGGACTGCATAAATACAGAAGTTTAAAAAAAACTTCTCACCTATCTGGAGGTGGCCTAGCATACAGATTTTCAGCGTAGCCAGCTGTTGGTGGAGGTCTGCCATAGGGATCTGGTGGTGGATGTGTGGCCTGTGAAGAGCAATAAATATTTTACCTTTCTGGAATGCAAACATATTATTGTGAGATTAGTGGCTGCCAATGTGAACATGACATGGTCTACAAACTTTTACAACTAGGGCATTATACAACAGCTAGTTGATGACACCTGTGTAATCTATTATTGTATTATTATGTTTAGCATGGCAGAATGAGACACACACAAAAATGAAGACACACACAAATATCCAGGATAAAGTTGAATTGCTTGAAATGGTAAAAACACATTATTCCTTTTTTGAACTAGTATGGTCAATAGTCCTAGGTGTTTGCATATAAAGAAAAGATATGTAATATGCCACCAGGTATTTTCTCGGGTTGGTCTCACTTTTTCTTACCTAATTAAAAACGTGTATTAACGTTAAAATAGTTCTTCCTGTAGACCCATTTTGCAACTTTAGACTACACACAGCTTGAATAAAAAGCAGTCAATTATACATCACACCAAGCCCAAATATAATAAATAAATAAATAAAGTAGAAATAACAATAAGGAAAAGGGCGTTTGCAATCACGTGACAAAAAGCACATCATTTTTGTTTACTTTGTGTAGTGGTGTACAATGGCCGCTGTAATAATAAAGTTTCATATAGGCTCGAGCTTTTTTTAAAATGATGTTTTGTGTTTTAAGTCTTATTAAGATTTAAGATGTATTAGGCCTATTATCATTGACATAGATCATAGACGATGTGAGCCTATTAGTGACTTGACTAGATATTCACCAACACTATCACTTGGCATCGTAGCTGCCCTACTTAGCCATTAGCCCATTACTTAGCCTAGCCTACGAAACATTAAAAGTGTAGGCCCTATAAATTGGGCGTAAAATGTTGAAAATGGTTGGGAAAATACCATATCAGGCTTTCTCTTGTACTAGGAAGCTGATCTACTACTATTTACCTCCTTATTTTTTAGTAGGATAGCCAATATTCCTATGTGAATTTGGCATGATAAAGAACAACTTCGCCATATTTGTTCCTCAAGTAAGTGGCTTCTATTTACAAATGACATCACTAAAAAACTTAAGCTCCGCCCATTGCAAACGCTCTATGCTGGACATGTGATAAAAAACCAGAGACAAACATAAATGTGCTTACAGTTGGTGGAGGCCCAGCAATAGGAGGTGGAAAGAAAGGATTGTGGCCAGGTGGTGGTACATGGCCAGGTGGTGGTGCAGCTGACACTGGAGGTATGCTGGGAGGTGGCAAACCTAAAACATAAACCATTGGCTCAGAATTTATATACAATACTAAGTCAATCAACAAGTCAATGGTGGGTTTGAGATTTAAATTATCACTACAGTGGTTTTGATGCAGGACTTTAATATATGATTTTTTTATATATTTAGTGCACAATATAATAATTTATACATTTAATTGTATATCAACTTATATTAATTTAAGTAATCTATAACTTACAATGACAGTAAGATTTAAATAACAACACAATTAGAAAAAACAAATGGATGAAAAAGCAAAATGTATTTTCTAAATGCCATTTAACTGTTCTTTAAGCTCATTAAATTAAATAATGACTATAAAATCATTTAATCATAATACCCCATATCATCCAGTTATTGAAAATATTATGAAAAGCAGAAAACTTATTGGTCTTTTAATTTGAGACCCCAAATATTTGTAAAGAAAAATTCTTTATTTGATGGCATCTAATTACGTTTTAATCATGTTAACAATGTATCAATAATGTGTGTGACATTTTTAAGTCAATGAATTGAAAGTAGTGGTATAAGTATTATAACAGTGCTTATAATAGCCTACAGATAAAATAGATTTGATTTTGTTGCCTCCAACATTTGTCAATTGACTTTAAAAAAATGATGAAATTATAGAAAAACATGCAAAGTCATAAGTTTTTCATTTCATTCATCTGAAAGATAACAATAAAATAAATATGTAGGTATTTCACAGCAAAATGAAGTAAATTTATTTTATCTACAAGATAACTTACAGTTACATTTATAAATACGAGATCACTTAATTATCTCAAGTTATTCCACGTACAAGTTAAACAGGTGCAGGGGGTGGGGAAAGGGGGTTGGGCACATGTAAGAAATTGCTGCTTAAAAAAATGTAACAACCTGTAGCTGCAATATGTGGAGGTCTCAGTCCAGGTGGTGGCACAGGCTGTGGAGGAATGGGACCTCCTGGTGGATATGTGGCTGAAATACAAATATACATTTGTACAATAATTAACTCATAAAGTCCCAGTTTCTTTTTTTTTTCTTTTTTTGTTAAATGGAAATATACAATTGTTTTTCACATAAGCCGGAAAAAATGCATGGGATAAAAGCCAAAACCTATATGAATCCCAGCACCATCAAGTTTGTAAAAAAACAAAAAGAAAAAGAGAGATTATCTTGTAGAAAAATATTTGTTGCCAAACAAAAATGTTTGCTTGTATAATAAAAAGTTTTGTGGAAAAAAAAATGTCTAGAAAAAATTGGATAAGAGTTTATGATTTTGATATTTTCAAGATGCATGTTGTAGAAAAAAAAGGCATGCATGGAAAGAAAAAAAATAATGTTAAAAACCACAACAGCGTCTGAAGGCCAAAGAAATTAATATCCAACATTTTGTTTTGCATTGAAACTGTCCTTTCAGACTTTATTTTGCATGAAAAAAGATTGAATTTGTGTTATGAAATCCAAGGTGTAATACTTTTTCAAACATGTGATCATCTACTACATTTGCTCTAAAAGTTTACAAATATTTACAAGGCTAAACCTTGATAAACAGAATCTAATCTTTGTATAAATGCTACATAACAAGATTACATCTGAGTTTAATAGTATTAATCAGAAGTCTTACAATGTCAGCAAAAAACAACATTTCATTAGTTTTTTATCATCAACTCTGAGACTAACATTATATTATGGCAATAAGATAAACACATTTATAAAGCAAGTAAACTGGACATTTTTAAATTTGCAAATCCACCAAGAAATATTCAGCTTATAGATACAGCACATAGGTACACCACAAACATTCGATATTTCATTATAAAAAAAAGTAAATGAAATGTTAAAAACTTACTGCCAGGTGGCGGGGGTTGTGCTTAAATTTAAAAATTAAAACTTAATTAAAGTTGTTTATTATTTTGTTTTTACCAAATCTTTTTAAAGCAATTGTAATGGATGATGTACATTTTCTTAACTTATACACATTTGTTAATAAGTTATTAACATATATGCCAAAAGAGCAGCAGAATCATATTTAAAATGTGTATTAAAGATAAATAATACATGTGTATTTTTTATTCCCAATTGTATATAGTTACAAGTTTACACAAATTCACACACAAAAATATTTTGCTGATACACAATATTACTATAGGAATAAAAATCAGACCTAATAATTTATCAACTTAGTCCATTGGGCTTGTTTTCTTTATGGGAAGTGGGGGGGGGGGAAGTAAAAAGATAATTAGTGGCTATAGTTTTACTACACACAATTTCAACTATTGTCAAGATGCTTGAAAGCCCCTTTAAGGCTAAAATTGCAATATATGTAAAAAAAAAAAAAAATTGGTACAGGTTTGCATGTATTTCATATAATTTCATTTTGGCACTGATGCCCTAAAAAAGCTTTAGTTATTTCAATTGACCAACAAAGTTGAAGTTGTCTTAAAAGAAAGTGAATTTATTTAGGGCCTAAATATTCATTCATTCAGGTTCACACTTAGAGAATACATTGGATTGAAATCCACTATTTTCTTCTAGCAACCAATAACTCAAAATAACTTGCAATAAATTAGAAAATATAAACAAAATTTCAAACAGGATATTCACCCTTAGCCACAGAATAGATATAAAACAGAATGCGCAATCCCTATATGCGCAATGACTAAAAGTGAAGCTCGGCTTCCGCCATTTTCTTTTGACTCAAGGCAGCGATAACTAGAGACGCTACTATAACAAAATGAGACATGTTTATTTATTACTCATATCTACTCTTAGCAAGCTTAGGACTAAAGCAAGGCTACTTATATTATGTAATATCAGGTTCCAAGTTACAGCTGTTTATCCTTTATGGGGTCAGGAAAGCCATGTAGTTTGACATGCTTATTTGTACGATAATCAAATTTCACATCATTGCAGTTTGTTACACAACAACCTTTGTACCTTTTGCCTGAAACATTAGCTTTGCGTGTTCGAACTTGTAGATTTGATGGAAAAGACATTATAAATAAGCATAGATATATAGCATACCTGAGTTCCTTTAATTTTTCTTAAGAGTATTTTCACTGGCTGACAAGAGTATTTTGAGACGACCAGATTTTGTCGAGTCGCGGATTTTTATAACTTTTGCTTAATTTAGGCACCAAAATTATGACATAAAAATATTGACTACTATCACACACAAAAATATTATTTGTAACTGATCTAAAACTAATGAGATAAAGCATATTTAAATTATCATACTTTTATTTTTTAACTTAATATTATTATAATTGTGCAGATGTTGTTTTTTTTCACTTTTTTTTATTTTAGTCAGTGTTTTCATTTTAGGCTTAGGCCAATGACCAATAAATGTCATGAAATAGTTTATCTTAACTCTCAGGCCTGAGATGCCTTAATTGCCTTACGGGTAACTTGTTTTAAAACAGCCTGTGTTATGTGCCTTAACTTCCAATCATTTATAACAGTATAACAGTAACAGCAAAATCAAAAACTTCACATCCAATATTTTAAAAAATATATAGTATATTATATAGGCCTATATAGTTCAGTGATATGAATTTACATTTTTCAACTTTTCATCTTGATTTCTTTCTTTAAAAAAGCTTCTAACATTTTTGATATTGTCAGGAAAAAATAACAAGATCGCATATCCCCAAATTATTTTTTGACAAATAGCCTACAGTCGCTGAATTCAGACATTTGCGAGAGATAAAAAAAAGGATATTAGGTCAAGGTTACCGCACAGAGTAACATAACAATGTTACTCAATGTAGGGCCTACAACGAGCTGTGTTCTACAAAAACAAGTTTAAAGTGACGATTTTAAATCATAAATAGTAATAATTGAAACCCTGACGTTGGGCCGAGAGAAAGTCTATTAATAAATAGAAAATATAGTTGCTTTCCTTTTAGTAAGCCTAGGCGGATTAACCAAAGTTTTATTGTAATAAAAACAAAGAGTTTTAATCTCACCATTAGTAAAAAAAACATCAAGAATTTAAAAGAAAGCGCGAGTCAAGCTTGATGTGTCGTGGGCCTATGACTATGACTTATAGATTGACCTAAAGAAACATCTGTGTGAAATAAGTCTTATTACCGATTGCCATAAAAACGTAGGCTTTTTGGAGATTCATATACATCATTACCGGGTCAAATAAGCTACATTACGGGATTGCGATAAATAAAAGTTTGTAAAACTCAGGAGGCACTGGTTACTAGTGACTGGTAGCGGTAGGCCTATAAAAATTACTGGGCGACGAAAACAAAAGCTAGGGAAACCCTGACCTAGAAAAAAATATAGAATCACGCATGCGTTATACTTTGGTATTTTCCGGTTGCTTTTTGTTTTTGTTTCGCCTTTTAAGTTTTATGAAAGAAAAAAAAGTTGATCCATTAGTTTGTTACGGCCAAAAAAGTTCAATTTTGGTGCAACGAGATCTACTAGAGATTACAAATTTAGCTCAAAGGCGATTAGCTGGCGGGCAAATTTCCAACAATTAAATTTGCCAGCCATAACAAAAAAATAAATTAATAAAAAAAAAAAAATCAAGACATTTTTGCTGCCCATATTTTTTTTTATTGGCTGTATCGCCGTACTGGGGGTGTCAAAAGCATACGAATACGGCAAAATACGGACAGGTACCCAGGTATGATTAGTGTAACCAGGTCCGCTGAGTCTAAACAGTATGGCATCGGTATTACTTCCAGAAACAGAAAAAATTGTGATTGCCCATTCTGTTCTATATTTATTCAGTGCCCTTAGCAGATATTGGTAAAATATTTGTAACTTACCTGGACCTGCAGGTCGTTCCCAGTCAGGTCGCATAGGTGGTGGGGCTCTGGTATCTAATGGTGGTGGTGGTCGCATATGAGGAGGAGGAATGCCCAGCCTTGGCTTTACATAAAAAATAAAATAACATTAGAACATCAGATGAGAAATCTAGCTAAGCATTTGAACCAAATTACAGCTTTTTTTTTAGTTTGTTTTAAATTACAGAAAACGTACACATAGCTGCCAACTTTCCTGATGGAAAAAAAAATATGTTTTTTTCACGAAGCGCCAAATCGACGATGCGAAGCGCCTAGACCGCTAGGGGGGCCGGGGGCATGATCCCCAGGAAATTTTTTTGGAGCTGGATTCAAAATGATGCTATCTGGTGCATTTTAAAGGTCAAATTCCATTATTTTTCAGACCACAGAAAATAAATCTTTAATCAGATTTTTTTTTTTAGATATTGGTCTGTACCAGTTCAGTTAAACATAAATTTACCTTCATAAACATACATTTGAAAACTATAATTAAAAATAAATAAATAAATAAAGATTTTTTTTGACAACTCAACTAATCCCAGCCTATGCCATACATTATATTCAAAAGTCACTGAACAATATTTCAATATATATAGGCCCTAATGATGAAGAGGATTCTACTAGGTTGACAGACATATGCAAAAGTCACTGAACACTATTTCAATATATACACTGATGAAGAGGATTCTGCTTTTTATTTTGTTTTCTAATGATATATTTTTTTTTACATTAGATATAGGCCTATAAACCTATCTATTTTATTAAAGCTTATAGTTTGGGGAATTGGAAAAACAGTTAGGCTAGCCTACTTTAAAATTATAATTATGTGATTACCCATTTACTTTGTTCTGTATTTTCTAGGTCAGTTACCAATAAATGTAATTTAAATATAGTATCTTAATCCTAGTGACTTTAACTCTTAGGCATATGATACTTTAGTTAATTTAGGATAACATGTTAACTAGAAAACTAGTCTGTAACTTCAATTGCCCAATAACTGAATAGCAGGAAAAAAATAAAAACTTAAAGATTAATACAAATTATTTTATATAGTTCAGTGATATGACGCATTTTATTTTGTTATGAAAATGAAATTCGCGAATGAGCGACACAAAGAATTTAAAACTTTGTTTGTAAATTTATTTTAAATCAACATTCTTTTTTTTTTCTCGTTTTCTTTTTTATTATGTCCAATATTGTTAGAAAAGAAAAATGTTTTTTAAACTTCTATTTTGTCAGAAAAAAAAGGAGATTTCCACCAACACCAGATTTCGTATAGGTCTAGGGCCTAAGCTTATTTCGCAGACTTGTATGAAACTAAATCTAGCTTTTTCTTTTTTTACTTAAGTCTGAAACCGTTCCAAGTAAACTAAAAAAAGGCTATGTTCTTTACAAATACGATGGCGGTAATTCAGGACAGTTGATAAAAGGTCGTTGAGCCGCCTTACAATTTAATACAGTCATGCAGTTACTAGTTCTACACACTTCGTCGCCTTCATTTTAGCAGGCTGATAAAAAACGCATTTTTAATGGAGGAAAAAAATCAGTTTTAATCTTTCCATTCAAAAGACAATAACCCATCATTGTCATATTATATTGTTAGGCCTAGCCTATAGCCTACACGGAGTTGTGAAACGGTCGCAGAGTCGGGAATTACCAATTACTGATATGACTATAAAAATCTAGGCGGCTGGAAAATTTAGGTAGCCTACATTATTTTCCGTCCATTTTTGTGAATTAAAAAAAAGAAAACTAAAATATCCGACCACATAGCGTGACGACAAATTTCACTTAACTAAGCTTATAGACAAATACTGTGGGCCTGTCCAGGTATGGTTTACAGTAGGCCTACTAGGTCTAAGTAAACTTATTAAGTCTATTTATAGCGGATCTGATTCTTACCGAACCGGGTTTCGTACCACGATTTCGGAACCATATGCCTATATATTTTTTTTGGTTAATCCACAAATACGGATTTTTGGGATATTCCGGAAAAGTGTCACCCATGGGCCTATTTAGAAATGTGATTATTTAGAAACTTGATTTTCCGGGATTTCCTGGTGAGAATATAAAAAACTGGAGACTCCCGGAATAAACGGGAGGGTTGGCAGCTATGCTTACATCTTTATTTAAGATGAGGCGAGATAAAGATTAAATTATCTTAAAAGTGAAAGTAGATACCTGAGGAACTTCCAACCTAGGTGGTGGACCACGATTTCCAGGAGGAACAGGCTGACCTGGGCGGGGTGGGAGAGGAGGCATGCCTGGAGGAGGGCCAGTCACAGGAGGAAGAGTTCCGGGAGGGGCTGTAGCCAAGTAATCAGTACACGCTCTCACCAATTCTATCAAATGTGAGATAATAGAACATTGCATAAATTGGAAATAATAATAATCCAAATCAAATTTTAAATCAGTTCTGTGCTTCAATTTCCTAAAAGAGCACGGGACCTTATTATAACCAAATATATAAGGCTTAATCTCAGGGAATAAAAATATTGCATTTCTACAAACCGTTAAACTTACGGGCAAAGTTTAGTGGGCCGGCACCTCTTTGTGGTGGTCCAACAACTTGAGGTGGTGCTTGCCGAGGTGGTGGCGGGCCATTAATTCTCGGCGGAAAGCCTGGGGCGCCAGCTGGCGGTCCCCCTTGCAGAGGTGGACCACGCTTATCTAGAAACAAAAGTGGATCTAAAATTTAACTTTTTAACACTGAACTTATCCAATTGATTCCAGTCATACCACTTCCACTCTTTTTCACTCTAGCCCATTTTGTTACCATGTCTGAAATTTCCATTAGAGGGTGGGTCCCGACCTGGTGGTCCTCGCTCATCTCTGCGATCCGCATCCCCTGGTCCACCGCCCCCAGTCTTCCTAGCCTGGGCTTCAAACTGATTTAAAGCTTGTTTTGTGAAGTGGCTGACTTGGGGTACCTGACCGTGAAGTTCTTTACGTGGTAGTCTGTCAAAAATGGTCCGTGATGACTGCTCTGACCCCACAATAATCAGGGCAAATCTGTCAATATACAGCGAATATCAAAACTAATATATTGTACAAATTAATACTATTAAACAATTCCAGGGAAATATCATAAGAAAGGAAGACTAATTTGTGGCTAATTAAAAGTACAACCTTATGGCATTATGGTAGCTAGATGAGGGGGGGGGGGGGGGAAGGGGCATATAGCGCAAGGGGCAAATAGTGCACAGTATTGTATATTTTTTTCTTATTTAAATCTACTATATACAGAACCTGAAATTATTTAAAAGTTTCTGGCAAATTTGTAAAGATTTTATATTCAGCCAATTTGTCTTTAGAACATAGATCTATATCCTATCAGATAATTTCAGCATTGAGTGCATTTCATCAATTTATCGGAGAATAAAATGACTTAGATTATTCATAAGTCTGACAAATTTCATTCCAATAAGTTCTGCTCGTATTCTACAGGGTATTTTCTAAATATGTTTTTTAAATTACACGCATACAATACAAAATTAATAACATCATGTAAGCCTTTAAAAAAGTTGATAATGAAATCAGCAGACGCTGCGAATGACTCTCTTGTAATGCTAGGCCTCAATTACACTAACTAGACCAGCTGGAATTTTTACCTTTTGATATAAAATAGCGTATTAAATGTCCCCATTTTTTTTTTAACTAATGGAAAAATGGCCTGTTTCTATGTATTTTGATATAAATATATTTCAAAATAAATCAAATAGGCAAAATGTGACTATAGGCGCTTAGAGTAAGCCTAAGCAGGCATTTTCTATAATATGATCCCAAGTACAGATCTGGACTATCTTTAATGTAGGCCTAAGCTTGTAGTAATTTTTTAATTGCTTTTTTTTTTTAATGTATGAATTTAACTTTTTATTAACTTAAGCTAGTTTTCAGCCCTCTCTTAAAACGGCCCCTGCCGCAAAAATTTCAGAAGGCCGTGGGAACCCTGTGCACGGCTCCAATTCTAACAGTAACTGACAAAAAACTTGGGGGGGGGGGGGGGGGGAAAGAAGAGGAGGAGAGGCTAGGAACCATCTTCACCGGACTCAAAGCAAGAGAGGATAGGCTTGGCACAATTTACTTATGGTATGTGGAAATATAAAATTTCTAAATAAATAAATTCCTAAACTTTTCCATGCCCTAATTATCAAAATAAAAATTCTCCAAGACTTTTCATACTGGGAATCAATTGTCTATAATTTGAACTATGATTGTGAGTGATTGTTATGCTTTACAAAAAAAAAAACTTTTCAAATTTATATAGAATAAATAAGTTCTACCAATTTTCATAATTTAAATAAAGCTTTTTTTTATATTTAGCAGTTATGAGCAATTTTTGAATAAACTTTAAAAAAAAAACTATACATTTTTAAGGACACTTCTTTAAATTCACTCTGGAATGTTGATTTGCACAAAAATTATAGTAAATTTGATCTGAATGATGCCCATTTAATTAATGTTGAAACAAAAAACAAAATTCTTAAACCCTGTGCCCTCAATTTATACAGTAGATTCTTGTCTTACCCTTTGGATTGTCCATTAGCTCTGTTTTCATAGAATTTTATTTCCAGTAAATCTGAAACACCAATTGAACTCATAGCATCTGTAAGATCTTGATCTGTTGTCCACTATAATCATAAAGTGCATAGGTAAAAAAGATTAAAATGGGGATAAATACTGGAAACAGTTCAAAAGATTGTAGGTAAATGTAATACCAACAAAAACATTGCAACAAATTCAAAGTAAAAATGGATAAAGTATGCACGTTTTGCTGTTAATCAATAAAAGAAAGAAACTTTATTAAAAAATAAAAAAAATTTGAAAAAAAAAATTAATTTTTAAATAAAATAAATCATAAATGCATATAAATAACTTGAAAGATATTGTTAATAACTTTCAAATTACAATTCACTTAATTTAAAAGCATACCCATGTTAAGTTGCCAATGTAAAGCATGTGTTTTTTTCCAGTATGTGTAGAAGCAGAAGTGGATGATGGCAGAGAAGTGCTGTTAGATCTAGATGGTGTTTTACTTCCAGAGCGATCCATGGGCTAAAAAAAAAAAGATATGTTTAAATAAGGCATGAGACTTTTGAGTATAACATTATATATGTGTAACAATTGAAACAATTATAGATTTTCATTTACCTGATATGTCAGATATAGTTTTTAAAAACATAGTAGAATCAGTGCTTAATAGAATATTTTAAATTAGAAATGTAATATTTGACTTGATTTCTCTTTTTCCTTTTCTAGTTGTGGCTACATTAGTTAAATATGAATTTATGTACAAAAAGTAGCTAAACATGATCCTGTTACCAGGGGGACCAGGGCTATAACATTTTATTGATATTTAGTTCTAAAATAAAATTAAGGTATGTACATGTCAACAAACTTCCTTAGGCCCTTTCGCAAAATAGCAAAACTCCATAATTAATTAAATTCAGACAACATTGTTACGAATAAATGACCCTATAGTATATTGACCCTTCATAGCTCATATTAGATTTTAAAGGAGAGGGGGAAGGTATGACCTTCAAGTTATTATTGTAGATTGAGATAAATATTTCCTCCATCCTGTGAAAGTGGAGATCTTAGTCGTAATTAAATGGTATGGCATAGCTGAAATACGACATAGGTTATCAGCCCTGTGGAAAGCGTGATTCTTTTACTTTACATCGTAAAGCTCCCCTCATAATTTAATCAGTTCAGTTTGAGTTATTGTAGAAAGCAGTTCGCTATATTTGTTTTATGGAACTCTCTTTTTGTAAATACTATTTGAGTTACATTGATCGTGAATCTACAATTTAAATATAATTGTTATTCGGCAACTGAGTTATTTCATCTATCATTGAAGAATGAAAGTAGTTAAAAAAATCATTCTGTATATTACTACGGAAACCTGTTGTCAAGTGACCCCTAGCCCTGACTCCAGAATTAAGAGCCTTCTAATAAAAATACCACTATTTTTTAATCCTGATTTAACGAGTTGTAACAACATATACTAAAAATTCACAAATATTCTAATAAAACAACCGATTTCTTCACAGTTTAAATAATGGATACGGTCAATTAGAACCAAAACCAAGGATGTTTAACAGGAAAAAAAAAGTAATGATGTCCTAACATCTATCGATTTGCCATAGTTTTCCATGAACTTTAAAAATCATCATATTATGGGACTCAAAAAGTCCTATTTGAAGCCTATTGACAGATCTAAACTACTTTGAGTTTCACTATTATCTTTGCATTAATCAAAATGATATAGAATTCATAGAATTAGTGCCAAAAATGCATGTTTTTTAATCTGATCGAGGGTGACTAAATAAGTCAAAGAAAGGTGGAAAAATGAGTCGCCATTGCTATTGTTCTTCTTTTCAAAGGCTTTAAATAAGGAATTAAAGAAAAAGTAAAGCTTTCAGAAACAAACCACCCCAAAATCAGTGACTATATTTATCTACCAGTAGATGATGTACGCTACAACTTTACTTGAGAAATAGTATAATCCTTAATATAACCATTTAGCCCTTGACAACATTACTCTTTTATACTCCCACAGTTCTAAGAAAAGGGAGTTAAATATGTAAAACCTTAGGGTGGGTATATTAAAAAATTAATATAAAATAATCTTTGTGTGTTTTTTTTTGCCTGAGTCGTTATTCTAAAAGAAAAATAAATAAAGAATATTACCAAAATTAAACTGACTTATTGTGTACTTATCTTTATTGAAATGTAATAATCCAAAGTCTGAATTTCAGGAAACAAGTTTTACCCGCCGCCGTCGCCGCTTTTTTTTTCTAGGCCTATCATATATAGCATAAAATCTGTTTCTATCGAACATTTTATCAAACTAAATCACTAGTATTCCCCCATTTCAACAACAGTAAACATCTAGGCCTACACAACTTACAATATTATTATCCTCAGAATTATCAGTTAATTTGTAATAACACATTGTAATCGAGGCCTAAACAGGTGAAAAGGATTCCAATTTCTTCTGAAAATCGGTAAAATTTGACAAAAAATAAAAATTTTACTAAAAACTAACCACTTGATCGATTGTCAAACTTTAAAAACCATTAGAAAGTTTGTTTTCCATTTTACCGAAATCAGCCATTTTATACTGCTTAAATAGTCAATTAAAAACTAGGATCGCAAGAGTACGGACCTATGAAAAAAAGCAGCAATCGGCGACATTGAGTGTTAAGCGGTAGAGGCGGCGATTGGCGACTACAAGGGCTAAAGGGTTAAATATAGAATTCGATGGACTAAAAATAATAATTTTGTAACAGTCTGGAAAAAATTTGGTTTGTGGATAAAAAATAGAAATTTTCATGGAAACTTCCAATTCTGCTCAAGTTTAGAAAAGTAACAAATCCTTTAAAAGAACTTTACCTCTGCACTTGAACGTGTTGAAGAAGCTGTAATAACATCATCATATAGATCTCCACCACCTCCAAAATCTGCATCCTGCAAAAAGATAATAAAAAGTGTATTGATCGTGGTGGGGATTTATATTGACAAATCTTAATATCTGATAAAGCTACTTTAAAAAAAGGCTAAGATTTCAACACACGCTAACTGAATACATACTAACAAAATAGGAAGTAAACTCTTACATACATTGCAATTCAGTGTGTTAATAATGGTTATGTTTGAAACTAGTCTATTTCTTAATGTAGCTCTCAATGTTTTTTTTCATTTATTTGAAGAAGCAAACCTTTGTTTTATTTCTCCCTAATGATTATTTTGTTTCCTGTGTTCACTTTCCTTTTCTCTGCTAATTAAGTCTTAAAACTAAAACAATGTAAATAATTTATTAGCTTTGGACAAAATATCAACGATTCAACAAAATCATAATTTTAAAGGTCTTGATCTTGCCAACATTGTACTTTTTTTATGAATAATGTGTATAAAACTAGAAATTCAAAAAAAAAATTATAAAAAATTTAACAAAGCTATAGGCAGAGGCTTAAAGGTTAGACTAATACTGCTAGCAGACATTACACTGCTAGCAGACATTACACTGCTAGCAGACATTACAATTTTAACATTTAATATTAATTACAGGGTTCGTACAGAAAAATTGCCTCAAAATTCCAGGAGTTTTCCAAGAGTGTTCCATGAGTTTTTCAGGAGTAAATTTTTTGAAAAGCTCTTGAGTGCTTTAAAAAAAAACAGACACCTCGCTAAACAGCTTTTTTTTTTGTTTTACGACATTATGGGGACTTATATAGCCTACATCCCAAGTTTGGATCGAAAAAAACAAACAAGATCTAGTAAAAAAAAAAAGAACCATGGAGTGGCATCACTGGTGTTATCAACGTTTGCGCGCGGAAATAAAAAGTGGCAAAGAGGGTTAAATCCAATAGGGCTTTCTGGAAAAGTGAAAGTACAATCTTATAGCAGTGATTACGATTATTTTTTATTAATAATTTATCTCCCTCGAAAAAGAGTTTTAAGGTCCTGGAACACAATTTTTTGTTTTCCAGGAGTTTCCAGGAGCTGTACGAACCCTGTAATTAGCATGTTCCTGTTTATGCTAGGTCAACAATTTTAATAGAACTACACCATGTAGGGTAGGGTAGGTCTACACATTTGTATAATACATTTGCAAAAAATATCAATTTTGGCCAAAGAAAAGTAGGCCTACATTTATTCCCCAGGGCTGAATACCCAAAACTAAATCTTAAATGTCTCAATAACTCAAGTGCTAATTTTCAGTAATATAACCCTTTTTTTAGTCAGTAATGCTTTAACCCTTTACCAGGCATTGTGGCCGAAAACGTCCGTTGTCAATATGGGCAAAACGTCAGAAAGCGCCCATGACAATTTATATAGTTCAGTCTACTTTCTCGTTTGGTTTGAGATCTCGGGAGTTTTCCGTTTACTTCGGGTTTATATAATGTCTGAAGCATCTCTAGTAAATTTTTCATCACTGTAAGTTTATTTTTTCATATTTAAAAATTATTTTTTTTGCGAAGTGGTGTGATGGAGGAGTCGGATCTTAGTTAGGCATTCTTTGGTTTTTTTTTAATGGGCATTTAAGTTGAAGTAATTTTTTAATCGGGTGAACTTAAGTTTGATAGTGACATCGATAGTGAGTCTGATCTTGAAGTAGACGGGAGGGACCATCAGGAGACCCCCCCATGGGTGGAAAATGTAACAAATGAAATAATAAGACTAACCAATAAAAACTACGTTTTTATTATATTCCCTTCCTTTGTAAACTAAGTTTATATTTGATTTATATTTTGATAGTTTAAAATAAATTTAAGTGATATCAGACCTTATGAATTTCCACACTAAAATTTTGCGCATCCTTTTTTTTCTAGCTTTTGCCCGCAAAAAAAAATAATAACAAAATAACTCGCTTTGTTTCGGTTACATTGTGTTGTTTTCATTCTATTTATTTCGTTAAAAAAACATATCCGAAAAGTTTATTTACTGTCATCTCTTCCGGTAGAGGCAGCCATGTTTGACGTAAAATATTTTCCTCGATTCGCAAATTGGTCGAATGAATTTGTGACTATTCCAAACGCTATGATACTGAAAATTTGATAGAATGTATTGTTAGTCGGGACAAGTCTGCTGGCCAAGTTTGGGCTCGATTGGACGATGGGAAGAGGTCCAAAAATTGATGCAAAGTTTTGCAAGCAGACAATCAGACAAACAGACAACGCAAGTTAATAGAAAGGGAGTAAAAATAGAAGAATTTAGGGAACAAACTGGCCCCAATTGGCCTGTGGCTAATCAGTCTCAGTTAAACTACTTTTAATCAATTGTTTCAAGAAGTAACAATGGATAAAAAGCTTCTCAAACAAATAAATACGCGCATTGAAAAAATCCTGCCCGCACGGAGCTAGAAAAGGGTTAAAAACAAAAAACAACGAAATCACAAATTCTAACTATCTAAACAAAGACATTATTTAGGGCCTTTATCGTATATACTCGCATATAGGTCGTTTAATTTAACACACAAGGTAAAAAATTAGATTCGAGATTACTGTAAATTTATATGCACATGTGCACATTTTAGAGTGTAAAGTAAATCGGGGTAGTCCACCAGCAAATGGTGACCAGTCGCTTTGTTGAAAAAAATGTATGCCCACTGTCTCCAAGAAAAGTATTTTATCTATATGCTGATCTTAAGTTAAACCAGGGCTGTATTGTCAGAGGTAAAACTCACGACTTCGACTTTAAACTGGGTTTTGAATGTCGACTTTTTTCGACTTTTAGTAAAGTGGCCAGTTTATCATTATTTGACTGCAATTCTACCTACGTAATAATTAACCACTAGAACATTATAGATGATCATGCTTAGGTTCTAATTTCTAATGCTAAAAACGTATTGTAAACGTATTAACTTGCACACGTCAAAGTTTAAGTCGCCATTAATCTAGTTATCACCCGTTTTGTTTATTTAGGCCTGATGAAGAAATTAAAAAGTGGGATCAACATTTTTTTTGAAGCAGACATGTTTTTTTTAAATATTTCTGTTAAATAACATTTCATTTATATTGAAAGTCAGTAAAATAACTTGGTAATTTGTTTTTTTTTAAATGTTATGTGTAAAATTATAAATAATATAGTTGAACCTGGTTATCTCAACCTCGGATAAATCGCCATCCCTATTAGGTCGACATTTTTGAAGTGGAACCGACAAATTCTCTCTTTGCCTTAGCATTTTCTTATCGGTTTTGTCGATTTTTTTATGTCGCTGAACCCTACTATCTCGAGCACAAAAGAGGGTCAAATTTGCCACTTAACGTTGGTTATCTCGATCCCCATGACAAATTGCCAGCTTTTAATGGCATTTTCATACACGGATTTCTAGCTTGGGTACTAGCTTGTCTTTATTTTGTTTGGGATGCATAATATACACATGATATTTGCTGTTATGGTCTTTGCAAACCTTGCATAGCGTTACAAGTTGAGCTTCGAAGGTTTGTTTACGGCTAGGCCTCTAAGCCTAGGACTAAGACCAGAAGACCGCGTCCTGCTCTGGCGTCTAGCTATTGAAGCACGCATACTATTCCTTCAAAAGCCTTTCCCTTTTATATAAAGCATTATATTTAATTCTCACAGTGTGCTAATTAATGTAAAATCTGTTGAAATCAAATGTTTGCCATAAAAAAAAATAGAGGTGTAAAAACATGGCGGAAAAGTTTAACTTTGACCTCGCGTTACTAGGAATTGAAGCACTGTGGGATCGTTGCGTAAAATCTGATTGGTGGGTACAGGCGTCATTTACTAAAATTAGAATGACCCAGTTCTTCTGTAGTTTTGGGTTCATTGACAAAAAAATATTCGCGTGACTGTCATAGAAAGAATGTTTATGCTGCTGGACTATATCGAGTCTCCTAAAAATGCCGGTAAAAACGATACCAAATACATAGCAGTAATGTAGCATGTCCAAAGCCCCCTGTCAAAATAGTGGAATTCCACTGTTAGACTGCAGTGGTTGACTTTAACAGGCCGTTGCATTTAATGTAATGCATATTTGTTAAGTCTGAGAGAATGAAAGTTTAAAATATATGTATGGACAAAAAGTTTATGTTGTTTTTGTGTAAAAAATGTGAGTATTTTGCAAACAATAATGGATAAACCCGACCAAAACACCTTCCGACTGGCGTGACACAAAATGGCACTGTAATATGTAGGGCTTTGCGTTATACCTGCTCTCTTGCAATGTGAATACCAAAGTCATTTTTCATTGGATGATAACCAAATTTTGGGAGCAATTAGAGGAAACCTTACTGAGCAGTTTAGTATGTGTATATTTCCCATAAGTTCGACCAAAGCAGAGAAAAATAGTTTTAAATTTGTGTCATATTTTCTGTTTAAATTCTAAGTTATTGAGAGACAACATTTCCTAACTATACATATATCGTTAGAATCTGTATTCTTTCAGCTTTTTAGTGATATAATTTTTATGTTAGGATGTTGTGATCTCGCTTTGGTATTAAGCCACGAAGTTGGGTACCCTAATTGAAATGACGCCTGGTCTTTGCATAGCCTTGTTATTTATATATGCAAATCATAATTTCATAAGGAAATGTCTATCCAATTAATAAGTGCAGGGCATTCTCATGAGAGTGATGCAAAAATTATGAAAATCGTACAGAAAATAAGAAAGTTATGACAATTTTTAATATTGGCCAATCGGCTTGCAATTTATTTTGCATAAAATATGCAAATTTTATGCAAATAAGGCAATTTTTACATGCCGTGTGGAGTTTTTGAGCGCACCATTGGATTCGGCATGTTTTTTTCTTTCAGGATACCAAATTTTATCAGTTTTTAATAACAAATGATGATGATAACTAAAAAACGCTTGCTTATTTTTGTTAAAATTGAACTCCAATGAACGGTGCCATAAAATTCTTGTTGTTCTGAGCCAAAAATGTTCTAAAAATGGTCAAAATTTACAGTCTTTATATACACATAACTCGCTTATTATTTGTCCGAATTTTAAAAATCAAAGTGTTCTGTGATCAGCTTTCTGAGATCTATTCAGAAAACACAATAATTCAAGTAGAATTTAATAAACAAAAAAGCATGTGGACATGCTAAGTAATGCGAAGCAAAAAACAACAAACAAATGAAATTAAACAACACGATTTAAAATGCTTTAATATAAGAAAAAGGAAGTGGTTTGGTAAATATATAAGCTATATTTTGTTACTTTTTTTCGACTTGTTGTAAACTCGTAATTTGTTTTTTAAATGCTGACTTCGACTTTGAAATCGACTTTCTCTAAAATCTCGACGTCTCAACTAACGACTTTGACTAGCGACTTCGACTATACAGCCAAGAGTAAAACTTTGTTAAAATTCTAAGTAGGCTTACTGGTACTCGTGCCTCACGTAACTGCAATACGAACACGTTTAGTGACCATGGAGAAGCATGCTTTTCATGTGGTACACTATAATATGGCACGCAGCGCACAAATAGGAGCGGCAATAGGCCCTACTTATACTTTTTATAGTGTTGTAAGGAGGAGTCAGGGAGTCGGAAGTAAAAAAAAATGAGGTGTTGGAGTCAGAACATTTATCTAGACTCCACACTCCCCTGTTTTTTTTTCACAATAAATTGAGACGCAAAATTGGAAATTCGAACATGCCTTCATTTTAGACTAGATTCAAGATTGTTTAATCTATTCTTACTACTATTACTATATCTGAGTACATTTCATTTTTAATAAATTTATTATTAGTGTAAGCGTAGGGTTAATTTTACTAAGTTACTAGACCTAAGCCTAAAATCCTAAAATTATATTTTTTATTAAATGCAAGTATTTTTAAATTTATTAATTAATGCAAAACGAGCATTATTTCACATTGTTTAGGAAACCGTAAACAATTTTTATGTAACGTTTTGGTTTGAATCATTGTGTGAATCTTGTTTTGAGCGTTCGTGGTCATTTTGCCAGCTATTCTTCTTCAACGTCAACGAGGGACAGGGAAGGGAAGGATGCATCATGCAGTGACTAAACTCAACTGTGCTGTTTATTTATTGTAAATTTTACGAACTTATTTTGTTAAAGACACCATCCAATAATTCACTTATTAGTCAACTTTATGTTAACTACTATTTAAGCAAAATTGTATTGCATATAAAACTAGCGAATGAGGTTTACCTGACTAAATTCATCTTCTATATTATCATATAAATCAATGTCGACGCCGTCCGCCATTTTGCAATGCAGAAAACTTACTGCACAGTGCTGTAATCGATTCACAAAACGTCTTGCAATTAACTGTTCGATACTTCTTTGTGCATCTTTGTTGAGATAAAAATGCGTTTAAATCTAGAATTATTAAAAAATAATTGATTTCTGCCAATATTTGTGTAATATTTTCTTAATAAAAAAATATATGAATAGTTTCATTACCGAAAATGTTATTTTTAAAAGGTATCGAAAAACAATGCATACATATAAAATGTCGGATATTATGTCGACCTGAGTCGTTGACCAGGTGTTTTTACGAAATCCGGGTGATTATTAAATCAGTACTCCACTGCGTCTAACAAGAACGGACAAAGAAGGCTAGAAGAAATGAAAAAAAGTTTCCTATTTTTCGCATCCTAAAATAAAGAGGTTGCAGGAACCCAAACATTTATTTGTTTTAAATAATGACTGTTTTAAATAGCAAGCATATCGTTCAACCAGCATCCGAGCACTGAGTGGGTTGCCACAATTTAATAAGCATATAATTTAAATGCCAGATGACTCAAACCACGGATAAGCAAGCCTATTTAAAGTATTATATTATACTAGTGGTTGTGCCTGGTTCTGTTGGGTATCTTCGAAACAACTCAGTTGTGATAGATAGAGCTAGAATCTATAGGCCTACCTTATATTTTAATTATATAGGCCTAGTTAGGAAAAGCCCCCAGGGCAAAAGAAAAAGCGGTCGGCCGGGAAACACCTGGAGGCGCAATATGGAATCCGATGTTAAAAAGCTTATAGGGCTTAACTGGAGTCAGATAGATAAATTGGGCCAGGATCGGGATACCTGGAGGACTCTTGTTGGCGGCCTATGTCCCAGGTGGGGCGAAAGGCATAAGTAAGTAATTAAGTTGGGAAAAGTTGGCGCGCCACTCAAGCACCTTAGTATGCCACATAAACTTGTGAACGCTGCTTCGGTTGCCTCATTGATTGACATGTAAAGGTAAGTATTTGCTATTTTTTTGTCTCTTATAATTTCTGTGGGTTGTCTTCGGTGCCGGTGTTACGACTACGGTGAGGATGTTATTTAGATCTATATAAGGCTCTAGGCCTACTTTACATTGCTGATGGTTTGTGAATCAACTGTCGTACAATTCTTTTGTAGGCTAAGCCTATACATTTAGCCTGGCATTGGTTGAGAGGTAATAGGTTCCTCCATTGGGCGCGGTGTGCCAGTCAGAGACAAAAATGGAAAACCTCTGCTCACCCAGCAAGAAAGAGATAGACGCTGGGTTGAACACTTTAAAGGCGTCCTCAACCAACCCGAACCAATTGCCACTTTTGTCAAATCTCTGCTCACCTCTGCACCCGACTTAGCTGTGACCCTAGACACAATCACCTCCCTGGAGATAAGAAACGCAATAAAAGCCCTCAAGAACGGCCAAGCCGCTGGTCTACATGGAATCCCGCCAGAACTACTACTCAAACACGTACAGAAATTGGCCACCTTACTAGACATATTCTGGACATCATCATCAGTCCCTAATGACTGGAAGAGAGCAGTGATAGTTACTCTACCAAAGAAAGGTGACCTCTCCAAGTGCGATAACTGTCCTAAGTAAAGTTCTTTCCAAAGTCCTTCTCCATCATCTAAAAAGGGCTGTCGAGGCCAACCCTCGGGAGCAGCAAGCTGGATTCCGTGCTGGCCGATCGTGCATTGAACAGTTTTTCGTGCTCAGGCAGGTGATCGAGCAATCACTGGAGTTCAGACAACGCCTCTCCATCAGCTTCATTGACTTCATCAAGTCTTTTGATTATGTACACCGATTCGATAAACCCTATGGAAGATAGCCAGAACCTATGGCACCCCACAGAAATTCGTGGACATCTTCAAGAACCTGTATGACGGCTTAGGAATGTTGTATTAGGACTGATGACACCACTTTCTTCAAGATCAAAATGGGCATTAGACAAGGCCAGGGGTCGGCAACCTTTTGATCGGAAGAGCCAAAAGTGATAATTTACACAATTTTCCAGTTTTTAAAGAGCCACTAACATTTTTGTTTCAGTATTATGGTATTTAATCTGATTTATTTTTCAAATCCAGCAATTGCATTTGAAGCGAACCAACATCAATTCCAAATGGCTCAATGTTGATCTCATCTGTATTTGTGTTGAGGGGATTTACTATGAACGCCAGAGTTTTTGCATTTGTTTTGAATGTCTCAAGAAATTCCTTAAACTGGCGATAGTAGAGTGCTTTTACCAAAATGCTGTTAATGATTTTAATTAACAAGTTCATGACCTCAACTATTTCGGCCGCATATGTATGTGTTCAAAGCGCCTCTTGATTAAATATGCAGTGAAATGTTTAAAATTTCGTGGTTTATTTTTTAACGAAGAATCGTTTTAACCCCTTTATGTGTTCCTGTTATCTTTCTGGCTCCATCAATTGCTATGAAAACGATTTTATTTATATCGATTTCATAGTATTCCAGGCATTTTTGCACAGCTATTGCTTTATCTTCTCCACGAATTTGCCCTGAGGGCGGCAGTAATCCTAGCAGTTCTTATTTTGGACCTTGGGACGACATATACCTGAGGAAAAGGTTAACTTGTGCCGTGTCTTTTATGTCGCAAGACTCAATCAAAGCAATTGATAAAGCAGAAGCCAGTTGAATGTATTCCTCTTGCATATGTGCTACATTTGAAGACATTTTAGCAGTTCTATCTTGTATTGTTTTAGCAGAAAATGGCAAATGATTTTCTTCATGATTTCTGTTTTGTTTTTGTAATCACGAAACAGTTCTTCAGCTCCACGTATGAAACAAACTTGACGTACTCATCCCTCTTTTTGCAATTTGTAGTGATATTGCTAATCTTGCCAGATTTACATTATTTGAAGATTGCGCCCAATTACTTAGCATAGAACTCGATTGTTGTTTTTGAAGCTCTTGAACTGTTGTTTTTTTTTTCGTGCGTCACCGGTTGGATATTTAGCAGCAAATCGGGTATGTTTTGTAGTAAAGTGTCTCTACAAATTTGACTTCTTATTGTGTGCAAGTTTTTCTTGACAAATGAGAAGTCGGAAGGCCATCTGTGTTGCATAAGAACGTAAATGACTCCGTCCAATCTTGAAACAACGGGAAATTGTTGTTTCTCGCAAGTGATTAAATTAACACACACGCAACCGTGCTCTGAGGAAGACTGAACACTACCGTCCGCTGAGTAGCTTGCTATATATAGGTGGTAGTAGTGACTAGCGTCTGTCAGCTGTCCGTCTACTCACTACTCCACCTATTCTCACTGTTCTCTGTTGAGTGTTTGTATCCTGTTTGCAGTATATTATTATTATTTTTTGCAGCATAATATTTTTTAATGAGTTTTGAAAATATCATAATATAATTATTAATATTTGCGCATGGAACTGGAGAGCCGCATCTTGACATCGAAAGAGCCGCATGCGGCTCGCGATCCGCAGGTTGCCGACCCCTGGACTAGGCTGCATCTTGTCACCAATGCCATTCCTCCTGGCGATCGACTTAGTAGTATGGACACCGAACCAGTGGCTGGCGGGCATCTACTTCGCTGACGACATCGTCTTAATTGGTCAAACACAACTTGCCCTGCGTGACCTCACATTAGCGATAGAAACACAGGCGGCCAAGGTTGACCTACGATTCAGCAATGAGAAAACTAAGATCCTTGGCTTTGGGTTCCCTAGCACCCCAGCCCCCCATTTCCATTAACGGGAGGCAATCGAAGAAGTGACATAATTCACGTAGGCCTACTTAGGCAGTAATATCAGTGCAACCGGTGACTTGTCCCGAGACACAATAATGTGTCGCATTGGCAAAGCTTTCGCCGTCTTCCAAAGCTGCACCCACTCTGGAACTCAACATCAGTCTCGCTCCCAACAAAGTTACGTGTCTTCAATGTCCCAACCGCCCTCCTTGCGAGTGAAACTTGGAGGAAGACAGGGGCGACCTAAAACAACATGGCGTACAACGATCGCCGATGACCTCCGCTCCGTTGACATAAACTGGGACAACATCAATGCCGTTACAACAGCGGCTACGGACAGAGCCAACTGGAGAACTCTCATTGCCCGTTGCGCCGAACGGCGCGTGAGGATCTAAGTCTAAGTGAGTAATTGGTTGAGATCAGTGCCAGCACAAAGGGGAAAGGCAGAAACGTCGCTAAAACTTTTGCCTGGGGCGCCACATAGGCTTGTGAAGGCTCTGGTTGAAATAGTGTGTGAGCTGTATATTTTATAGACTCGATAGACATATGCTGTTGGCTTATTTTATAGAAGTAGGGCCTATGTAGGCTTAAACGAGACAAAACGTTGTTTTGAAAATTAATAATCTATATTGGCTAAATAACACAAATGTCAACACTTTTATCTCATAAATAATAAATATATGTTCAATTTGACGTTTTAAAATTAGATAGAACGAGAGAGAGAGAGAGAGAGAGAGAGAGAGAGAGCGAGAGAGAGAGAGAGCGGACACTTTAGTGACAGGCAAAGATGTGCGGACGGAACTTGACTCTAGTCACTGTGCATTGGCCTATTAAACTGGGGTGTTATCGACACTCGAATAGGGGAATGCACTGATGAGATCTTGGAGGGGCGATGATAGGTTGCATAGCAATATGTTAGGCCCTAGGCCCTACCTATAGGCCTATTACCTACGTGAACTTACCCAAGGCTTATTGTGGCCCGCGGGATAAAGAAAAATTATTATTGATTATTATATTAAAAAAAAGGTGCACTGTAGGCCTCGAGAGAAACAAAAGATGCCGGTACGAGATCTTTTCTGCCCCCCCCCCTTCCACCACCCCTTTCTTTTTACTAACACTAGTCATATCTAAATGATTTATGTAAAATCATGAATCTTTTTAAAAAGGTCTGTGGACAATTTTGTGAAACTGTCATATTAATAAGTGTTACCATATACCATTAGGCTAGAGTGCAATCATTTTAATCACAGCTTTACAGGTCTATTGCAAAATATTGTAATTGTTCCTCTGCTTCAGTATTGATCATGCAAATAATATTACAAAGATGTGTAAAATGGGAAAAGTGACTCTCACTGATGATTGATGATTAATTTGGCTGAAAAGAACTCCTTGATAGAGAGCACACCGTTCCCCCAGATAGGTACATCCTAAATAGTACAGGTCTACACACGATCGAAGCATAAAAAAACACTGTGATGATAAGAAACGGTTGATTAGTGGTCAACAGGGGATAAATTGTATAGGCCTATATGCTTTGATAGATGGCATACACCCATAATCTGCCGATAATGTATGGTTATAATATAATGGATGGGGGTTATAGGGCTTTACCATGTGTGATCAATGTATCTATTATCTTATTCATTACATAAGCTCCTTCTATAAAGAATATTATTGCGTCCTACGCACGTCCATGGTTTGGCTCTAGTTCTGCATTTCTATGAGTGTTTTAAATGATAAGTTACTGGTTTTCCTGGCTTGTTCAGGCAACCCATTCCAAGCCCGAATGCCACTCGAGACGAAACAGTACTTGTGTGCATTTGTTATCGTATAAGTTCGCATAAGGGATAAGAAAAGTGTTTCTGTCCTTATGTTTATCTGAGCATTGTAACAGATTGTTTTTGTGTTGTATTTCTAAATAAGAGTTTAACGTCTTATGTATTATTACTAGGCCTACTTTATTTGTTGTCTTTCTGTCCTCTAGTGCAGGGGTCGGCAACCTAAGGAACGCGCTGGCACGCAGAACCATTTTCAGTGGCACGCGAGAGACCTCCAAGAATATCATAATTTAATGCAAGTGAAAACAACGTATGTCAGCATAATTAGTGGGTGCTGCATGGCGAATTGCATGGGAATCACACTGGATGTCGACTGTTTTAGTTCAGGAATGTTTGTATGCAAAGCTCTCATCATTGGACTTGCGATCTGTGATTGAATCTATTGTTAATATAGTCAATTTTATAGTTTTTCGAGTCTCTTCTAGGTGATACGGAGTGTAGGTACAGTCTTGGATATATTCCTTTCTTGATTGGAAGCAATTATGGTGTATCTTAATTAAAAAATATATTTCCGGTATTGAATTAGACGAACTGACTGTTGAAGCCGATGTTTCTAAATGACATGGCGACACGTTTCAGTGAGTTGAACTTGCATTTAGGCCCTACTGAAACGTGTCGCCATGTCATTTAGAAACATACAAGACTGGGTCGAAAAGCACTTGAAGTAAGTGTTGGGCCACTGGAATGGATTTAGGCCTACATTGAAACTGGACATATTTTCTGTGAAATCAATTTAAAAACATTTAACTCGTTCCCTAATTTAAGGCAATTTAAGATAGATGAGCATTTTCAGATGTACACTAGTTAGTCCTATATTAAAACAATTAACTCGTTTGTTATCCCTAGCATCAAATTTGGAGAATTGAATTGAAGGGAGATAATTAAACCGTTTTCTTTACATTAATAAGTAAAGTACCCTTCGTATCAAACTGTTCATAGGGCGTTCACCAGTTTCTTTACATTCAAATTACAAAAGATAGTTGAAGATTATATAAATATTTTATGACTAAAGAATGTATATGTACATGTTTAAACATTACAATAACTACCCCGTTTGTTTGTATGATTACTACGTATCTCTTCTGCTTAACTGTAGAACATTTCCGACTTATTCAATCTAGGTTTAAAAAATTTGTTAGCGTAAATCTCAGTTATGCTGAGATAAAACTATAAAGACTTTATAGCTATTATTAGAATAATATCTTGACAACTAAATTCAAATGTTGATAATTATTAATGTGCAGATCTAAGTTTAGTAATGAAATTGTGCAGGCTATTAGTTAAGAATGGATTTTTTTTTAAAGATGATAAATAACAAACAGGTTAATTTGTTATTTAATTTATAAAGCGCTTTAATGAGTTTCTCTATTACACTACTTTTCTTTTGGTCTTGCTATACCTATCACTAAATAAATTGTATTATAAAAATAAGATATATGAGCAGTTTGACTTTCACGCTGTTGGCACGCTGAATGATTAAATCATCCTAGTTTGGCACACTCTAAGCAAAAGGTTGCCGACCCCTGCTCTAGTGTCACTAGGTTTACTGATTGAACTCTTGTCAGTTACTTGTGTAATTGCCAATTTTTGTAATTTTTAATTTTAATATTCATGGGCCCCCCTAATCTCTGAAGGGCCCCGGTTCGGCGTACCGGCTGTACCCCCCTCTCGTGGGGCCTGCTGTAGGCCTACCCACCCAAATTCTTTTTGTTGTTATTGACGCAATCTCCTCTCTACTTTCTCTCCCCCTCCCCCTTTTTTCCCAACACGATACACCATTTGATTTCTACATTCGAATCACTGGTTTCCCATTGCAATCTCAGAAAAGTTTATGCGCGCTCGGACTACCTGACAGAACCTCGAAATAGAAACTGAAAGATCACATAACAATAACAGAGCGAGTAGAATATGCGTGTGTGGACTGTTATCTTAACTGTCGCTACGGACGATAAACTCACACGACAACACAACTGTCACAACCAACATTTTCAAAACAAAATAAATGTAAAAAAAAAGATGATCACAATGTAGGCCTCTAGGCCCTAATGTTCCTTAAAGAGTTTAAAATAAACTACAGCGGTTCCACGCTTTGGAATATGTCAAATGGCATACGACACTAGATCTATACTTGTTTGGACGACTGTTAATTTTAATGACAGATAATCGGTATAAATTTAGGTTGCGTCATAGGATGGTTTCCCCTAGTTTACCTCACTCAGGCAAAGCCACGTGACTGACTACAACGCTTCTTCTTCTGGAACAGACATCGGCGGTCATGACTATCCATTCTTATCTTTCCTGTTGTTAGCTATTTGGAGGAAGTTATTATTATACTTATGTTGTGGTTCGTGGCCCATTCGTTCAGGCTTTCTACATAATATGTTAGCCTTTGTCTTCCTCTGTCTCTCTTACCAGATATTTTCCCACACAAAGCCAGTCTTTCTATACCATTTTTCCTATAGACGTGTCCTATGAATTTCATCTGTCTGTTCCTAATGGTTTTAATGAGTTATCTTACGGTACATGCTGTTTTCAACACTTCTGCGTTCGATTTCTTTTCAGTCCATGATATTCTCATCAACTTTCTTAGAAACCACATTTCTACTGCATCCAATTTTCATTGTTTCATTATCAATACAAGCGTGTAGCCTACGGACAAATATTGTACCACGCATCGAACATCCCGGGCTCTGACACAGAATAGGTGGGTAGGGCCTATATTTATTCTGTGGGCTCTTATGCTAGTAAGCTTAGGCCTAAATTCATAATTATCTATAAGAAAAATTTTAGTAAATTCATAATTAAATCTATTAGTAAAACTTTTGTAAATTCATAATTTTATGAATTAGTAAAAGTTTATTAAATTCATAATTATCTATTAGTAAAAGTGTATTAAATTCATAATTATCTATTAGTAAAAGTGTATTAAATTCATAATTATCTATTAGTAAAAGTTTAGTAAATTCATAATTATCTATTAGTAAAAGTTTAGTAAATTCATAATTATTTCTGAGTAGGTTATACTAAGATAAATTGGCATAAGGAGAAGAACCAAAAAATCACCATCCTGGTGTTGTTGTTTTTTAGTGTATGTAGGTGACAGGGATATACGGTAATTGGGTTGCTGCATACCAAATGCCGAGAACAACTGGTATTTAGGTTTCAGATACTGTAGGCCTATTGTTTATATAGTAGGCCTAACAGTAAAACAGCTGTTTTGAGACCAATTAATTAATTTAAAAAATAAACTGTTTTTTTTTTCTAAATAAGCTTAATGACTGTTTTATGTGTTTTTCAGAAACCCCAAATGGTAGGCTTATTCACAAAAAGGACTGGTATTCACGGGCGTTAGCTACCTCCTTCCAAACAATAACACGTGGTCTTAGCAAGATCAAGATTAAATTTTGATTTAGGTCTTTTTTTAAAATCTGTATACTCTATATTCAGGCCCTATATGTAGTTTCGCATAAAACTTTTGTGTTAAAAATACTTTATACAAATAATACAATCCCATCAATGCAAAGGCTAATTTGCCAATAGCAGCGGGACTTTTATTTTCATGGTAACAGGCCCTTAGTTGTATAGGCCTCTATGCATTTTTAAATTGATTAGGCAGACTTCAAAAGTAGGCCTATATATCCGGTACCTATTATGGCACGAATTAAATATTTATAAATAATAACCCAAAATCATATAAAATGAGTCTAAAATCATTTCAAAATTACGAAAATTGTCCCAAATCTAATTAAAAATTCACAAACCAATTTATTTTACTCATGATTACATTATTACATAGTTAGCCTATATACATTGTCTTTATAACCAGAGTCCATGTACATTAACATGTCCAAAGTCCAAATGTGAACATTTGTTTTGTGAATTATTTTCAGTAGGTATTCATGGAACATAAGAAACAGCCCCTGACTTGAATAACAACACTTTTTCACAAAACTTTAAATAATTACCAGTAGGCCTACTTAAAACATTATAATAATAATCAGTTATGGTATAACATAAGTAAAATGACACATATTTTAATTTAGAGAGGCATAAGTGTATTTTTTATTTCATTAAAATATTTAAAGTAATTTCATTATCAATATTATAATAATTAACATATAATTGGCTTATGCATTTACAAAATAAAAAATTACCCCAAAAAAAGGAGAATATTAAAATATATGCCAATAATCACACATTTATTTATTTTTTATTGTTGTTCCTGTTGTTTTCTTTGACTAGAATTTATCTTGGACAAGATTTAACAGTTTTCCATGGGTCTAAAAAAAACACTTTTATATTTCCAATATATCCAGCACTAAAAAAAAAGAAAGAAAAAGAACATTTGATGTCAATAGCTATGCTATATAACATCATTTACTAATCTGTTGTGAACAGGTTAGCTATTAACAGATGAAACAATCACAGTTTTTACAATCAAGTAACAATTAAAAAGAAAAATAATGGAATGTATCCATTTTAAAAAAAAGAACCCGAAGCCACCAAATTATACTTAAAGGGAAAATATTAATTTTTAAAATAAATTGTAATAATCAAATGAGACAAATAATAAAATTAAGTAGGTAAATAGAGATTTGCAAGTTTATAAAATACAAAAGGTACTTTTAAGCAGTCATTCGTGGTAGTTATTTCATTTCAATAAGAATTAAACCATCGGTAAGACTGTCTTGCAAACAATAAGGAAAGTGATGTTCTTTAATTGAGGTCCCATTCCACAGTATACCCTGAAAATGAGAATTGAATGGACATTAACATTTGGAATAACAATAAATTTATTACTGGTACTGAAAAAATCAACAATCCTATATAACAAAACTTTGAACACCATGTATGATTTCAATAACATGTAAAAGTGACAGAAATGGTTATCAGTCTATAATACTGTGTTCAGGCTTACTAATTATAAAAATTATTGGCTGATTATGATAACGTAGGCCTACTTCTGTTATTACCCCCTTTTTTCCAGAACATGAATTCTGACAAAAAATTAAGTAGAATACTCTAGATCTAGCTCTTAATCCAAGAAGTGGAGCCTTGACGATTTCGGTCAGTTTTGATATATACCTCAGGAAAATGAAAAATAGACCATGAAAACTGCTTTTAAGGTCTATTAAAGTAACATTTTTCATTAGCATATTGGACAAGGAGTTAAGTACATGAATATGAAACCAGTGTGTAAGATGACCTTGACCTTTAAGTAGTGAGCAACATTTGTTTGAGAATCGCTACTTCTGCTCTTAAACCTCTCCCGTACAGTACTGATAGTTTAGTGTTAAAAGCCAACGTAAATAGGTTTTTAAACATGTATATCTATGTTCTTTTATAAAACAAAAAATATTTGAGCTTTAAAAAATAAAAATAAATATAGCCTAAATAGGCCTACTTACATGGGCAACCTATAGGCTACATTTTAAATCTTCATAAACCTAAGAGTATAAGAGTAAGACAAAACTAACAATCCTACATCCTACATATCCCGTAGTCTGTTAGACCGTTGGGGCGCCACAGATGACATGTAAACCAGCCTCCTCCACTCGTCCCGTCTCTCAGCCGTTCTCATTGCCTCGCACAGTTTTGTACCTGTCCATTCCTTGATATTATCTTCCCAACGTTTCTTTGGTCTTCCTCTCTTTCTGCCTCCTCTGGTGGTACCCTGCAGGATGGTCTTTGCAAGCCCGTTGGTTCTGGTGACGTGGCCATACCATTCCAGTTTTCTTTTCTTGGCTGTGGCCAGCAGGTCTTCATACTCTCCAATTTCCTGTTGTATTCTTTTTCTTATCTGTTCGTTGGTGATATGGTCCCTGTAACAGATACCGAGCAGGGTCCTGAAGCATCTCATCTCCATGGCGTTTATCCTATTCTCCAGCTCCGCTGTCAGTGTCCATGACTCGCAAGCATACAAGAAAATGGAGAGGACCAGTGAGCGCATCAACCTGATTTTGGTGCTGAGGGCTAGGTTCTTGTCTTTCCATATTGTCTTGAGCCTCTTTAGTGATGCTGTTGTCTGGGCAATCCTGGACATTATTTCTGGTTTGGAGCCCTCTTCGGATACAATAGCTCCTAGGTACTTAAAGCTGCTAACTGTTTCCAAACTCTGCCCACCAATCTCGATCTTCGTGGTTATGCCGCTGGTGTTACTAGTCATTAATTTAGTCTTTTCGGCACTGATTTGCATGCCATAGGATGTGGACGTTTTGTCTAGTCGCTCCACTAGATTGGCTAATTCTTCCTCACTCCCGGCGAGTCCATCTATATCATCTGCGAATCGAAGGTTGGTGATCCTTCTGCCATTTATGCTGATTGTCCCTTCATGATCCTCTAGTGCATCTGACATGATTCTCTCCAGGAAGATGTTGAACAGTGTTGGCGAAAGCAAGCATCCTTGTCGTACTCCAACGGTCGTCCTGAACCATTCTCCAATGTTGTTGCTGAAGAAGACTGCACTGGTGGCCCTGTCATAGAGGCTACGTATCAGCATTGTCAGGTTGTCATTAATATTGTAATGTTTCATGGTTGCCCATAGGGCTGTGTGCCAGACCCTGTCGAATGCTTTTTTAAAATCAACAAATATATGGTACAAGTGTTGTTGGTGTTGCGCGTGCCTCTCACAGAGTATTCGCAGGTTAAAGATCTGCTCTGTGGTACTACGTCCCTGCCTGAAGCCTGCCTGTTCTTCCGCAATGATTCTTTCAGCATAAGGTCTGAGTCGGCTTAGAATTATTTTGAGCATGACCTTGCTTGGGTGGCTTATTAGGCTGATGGTGCGGTAGTTCTGGCATTGTTGAAGGTTGCCTTTCTTGGGGAGGGTGATGATGAGCGACTGGGTCCATGGTTTAGGCCAGTCTCCAGTTATCCATATTTTATTGCAAATGTTCAATAAGACATTTACCATGGCTTCCCCTCCTGCTTTCACCAATTCAGCAGGGATGTTATCCACTCCTGCGGCTTTTCCTTTTTGAAGTGCTTGGACTGCTGCTTCCACTTCTGTGCGGAGGATAGGGTAATTGTCATTGTCTGTGGCTGGAGGAACGTTTAGTATATCTGGATCTATAGTGATATTGTCATTATATAGTTCCGAGCAGTACTCAGTCCATCTTTTTAAGATATCTGGTTCCTCAGTCAGGTTTCTACCATCCTTGTCCTGTATGGTGGTGGTGCGCCCGTGCTTAGTGGTGGTTAGTTCTTTTACTAATTTGTATGCTTTTTTGCTATTATTCTTCCTTAAACAGTTTTCAATGTCGTTGCACTGTTCTTCGATCCAGTTTTTCTTTGCCCTTTTCATACCTTTCCTAATTGTCTGATTTATTGTTCTGTATTTATTGGCTTCTTCCTGGTCTTTTGTCTTTGTTTTCTTTAATCGGCGACGCTCGTCACACAGCTCCAGGATGTCTGGTGTTATCCATGGTTTCCTGGCCGGTCTATGTTTGCCAAGAATCTCTTGAGCTGTGTCGGTCACCACTGTGTTGAAATTGTCGATCAATGTGTCCATGTCCGTAAAATCAGAATTTAAGATTTAAATTTAAAACTAACAATATTAAAGATATAACTAATACATTAGATGTTGTCTTTTTGCTTATTTTGATTCACAATATGTTTTTAGTTGAATTTTATAAAATTATTAAATAAAATGCCACTGTTCTGTTTATTTAAAAAGAAAAAACTTGATTTGTTTGAGTGTTCATATGGCAACCTAAAAATCTATTGAGACTATTGTATTGTAGTGACTCGAACTACTGTCACTAGAACTATAGTAGGCCCTACGCCTACGTAGTACTGGTAGACACTATCAATGTCATTAACATTAAAATGTTGTTTAGAAAATCATTTTAAAGTTTAAAGATCACTATTTTCATTTATATCGATGTGAAACACCATTATTAGCCTACTAATAATAAACAGTGAAACACTGGTCAAACAGTCTGTATAACTTAACTACTATACTATGACATAAATAAGATAAGACATAAGTTCATAAGGATGATAAGGCAAGGGGCCTGGGATTATATATTATAGGCCTATATATGAATTAATCTTACTCTTAGTTTTATGCCAATGCTAATAATAATATCATATGGATATAATTATTTTTTTTAGGCCTAATGAATAACAGTGCCCTCACAACCGGGGGGGGGGGGGGATATATATCTAGGCCTCTATCTAGCCATCTAATAGTCCAAGGCCCAAAGCTATTCAATAATCTATACTCAACTAGTTTTAACTAGGCTGCTATACTATTAACTATTATATTTACTTTTACTATACACTCTACACAGACGATTATTAGTATTAGTCCCTACGCTATTTACTTACTTACCAATGATGGTACACATTCACTTTTTGACCTTTTCAGCTTTTTTCTCGACTTGTTTATGAGAATTGTTGATCAGTTTTTGCACATCTTTCCTTGTGTGCCCACTGGGATCTTCGTGGTGATGCTGCTCAGCCTCCTTTTTGCTCCTCCCTTTTCCACTGTGATGGTGACTTTCATATTTGTCCTGCTCAATATTATACTTATCAAGCTTGTCAAGATACTTCTCGTCAGCTCCAGACATTTTGAGCAACTTTAATGCAATACAATAATATTTATTTTGAGATCACAGGTGTACAATGACGACAAAAATATGTCTTAAAAGCTAATGTTTTGATTATCGGTTGTGTTGTCTGTTACTGCTACGTAGACAAAGTTGTTTTGATGTTTAGCAATTTTCATTGGTTAGTTAGGAGTTCAGAGGTCAAAGTCAAAGTTGATACTTAATCCGATTTTGTCCACGTCAATAAAAACATTGTATTGAGATAATGATATTCCCATCTAAAAAAGAATAAATAGCATCCATATTTCTGAATGTGATCTTATTAAAATATTTGTTTCAATTAATAATTAGTGTAATTTAAAAAAAAAAGGAAATGAACGGTGGGAATTGGCAGATTTGAGTCAAATTTGACAACAACCAATCCAATCGATGTGTAATGCCACTAATGTCAAGGTTATTTGAAAAAAAAAAACATGGATATTTTTTTGACAATAGTCTATTTCTGGTATTAACTTGCAAGTTGATATTATATCTATTTATATTTCTCTATTTTTACCCACTAGTTGCATGACCGCTTTGTTTACTATTTAAATATTTAATATGAAAAATGCACCGAATCACATTTTTAATATCAATATAATTATAATTTATCATTTTTATTATTCTCTTCCTTCCAGAAGCCATCTTTATGATCTTATTTGTTATTAAATTATTATTAGAAATTAGAATAGGAATAGGCCTACAAAACTAAATTAAACAGACAATTGAAATTGATAGAATAGTAGACAACAGCTTTTTTTTCATTCATTATAGATTATAGATCTAATAATTTAACAGGTAATTGTTTACCTGCGTTAGCCCACGAGTTTTTTGGGTTATTTTTAAAGATCCATGCCAAATTCGGACAAATCAAGTCATTAACTCATTAAATGTCTCGCAAACGATATTTTAGACTTACCACCCCCAGCCCTAGGTCCTAGCTAGGGCTAGGCCAGCCATATAATAATAGCCTATAGGAGGCTATAGGCTAAGCTAAGTCGAATTCTCTAATACGAGAGTAATACCTAGGCTACACCCTACACATCTAAGCCTACACCTAGTACCATCATGTGTTGTCGTTGTCATATTCATATATTAGGCCTATAGGCCTACTATACTATATAATTATGTCACAAAAGATTATGATAGCCTATCATATAGCCTTGTAGCCTAGTATTTAGTAAGCTATATAGTCACTATAGAGATACAGACTAATATAGGCTACTGAAAGGGAAAGTGTCAACCCAAGTGACCCAACTTTTACATATATGAAAACGTAGCTAAAACTAAAAGGAACTAGGCCTATACATGACTATGGGAATCCTACCAATGGTATAAATAATAGTAAATAAATGATTGAAAAATTGAACACACTCTTGACTTTTGACAGACTTCTAAAATGACAAAGAAAGACATTCATGTGTCAAATGATTTAATTTAATTTCAAGCACGATAGTTAGACTATAGAATATAGATTATACTAAATTATAGAGTAGAATAGACAATTAGTTATATAGTCCATAAAGAATAGCATATATATAGTAATGTAGGCTATATATATGTTTAATAAGCAGAAGAAAATAGTTATGCAGGCATCTAGCCTACATTAAAAAAAATCATTAAGTTGATGCACCTATAGTAGGCTAATAGTAGGTCAATGCTGCAACATTGCAAGTCTTTATTTTTTAGTAATCTTATGCATTTCAATTTCTAAATAAAGGCATTTAACGTACAATAAGCCCCAATAGGCCATAGTAGTCCATATAATTTGGGCAGGCTTAATTTTACTTTCCGTTGACTCTTTCTTATTCAGATGAATTAACTTTTAAAAAATGCAATACTTAGGCCTACATTTCTTTGTTTCAGGGCATTGTGGATGAAGTAACATTTGAAGACAAGAATGGAAAGTGAGGAAGAAGAGGACTCAAACTCATTGCTTTCTCTATCCCAGTCTCTCCTCCAGTCAGATAACTCTTCCAATATAACTCTCTCTTCAACCCAAATAAACACATGGTCATCTCCAAGTGTTGTGACCTCAGGCGATATGGTCAATCAATTTTCCCCTGTCTCACCAGCAGACAGCTACAGCAGCCAAGTGCTAGCAGCAGGTAACGATGACAGCTTTAACAGGTTTTACAGCTTCCGAGCCGCCAACACTAACCAGCAAGCGAACAAGCACTGCTCATTTATGAGAAATGACGGGACTTCTATTACCATGGACACTGTCTTTCAATCGCCAGCTAAATTAAATAATAGTGAATTTGGTCACCCTGGCAATGCTGCGGGTCATGGAAATATGTACTTTGACCAGGGCCAGGATCCCAGAGGCAGCGAGTCTTACATTAATAAAGACTCCAATGGTGTTTATCGAAACAGTGAAGTCTGCCAATATGATCATATTTCCCAGGCTCGTCTTGATAACACATTAAAAGTGAATGGAACCAATTTCAATCCACATAATGAAGGTTACAACATCAACATCCCTTTAGTTTCTGACAACGATGGTAAATTGGTAAGTTCTTTTAGAAATATGTTTTCCTTATTTTTACTCAGTAGAATTTTTATGACACACAAAAAAAATGAAATTAAAAAATCCAACAGAAGCTGTTATCCTAATTTGTTATTGACAAACATTTAAATTTAAAAAAAAACAACAGCAATTATTTCAACAAACTACCATCTCTTACCCTCTGTATTATTATATGCAATGACAGCTTACTACTAAATGAAAACTAACAATATAGATTGACACCTATTTTCACACAAACAGAGAACAATTTTACTAAGTATACTCCACTGGTCGCATGATCTCATGCCGGTTGCTAGTTTGTCTACAGTATTTTTTAAAAATAACTTTACTGAATACAAGCTCATCAATAATAATACTCAATGAACTCAAGATAGGGTGCTGTGGGGTAGATAACACAGATGCCAATTGGAAGGTCCCATGAATTTATTTGTTTTGATTCCTGGGTGGACATTTTCAAACCTTTCTTTTTTCTCTTAACATCTCTATTGTTTCTTGTGAAGGTTGGTGTGATAGACAATGTGCTGGCTTCTCAATCTCTCTGCCTCCTTATCACATCTTCCCCGTGGAAGTAATTAGAGACTTTTTTTTATCATTTTTCCTATTAAATCTTTAATGGAATATGTTAATTAAGCTACCTACAGTAAAGTATAGTAAGATTGTATTACCTATAATATAATTAATGCTATTTTATGTCACATGCAAAACAGTTAAAGATGATTACAGTAACTTTCTCTGCATGTGTGTATTTCAGGATATGTTTGAGCCTAGATCTAGACAAAGTGATTATGTTAAAGATATGAACAGTCTCTATGATCAGTCATTGAATAAATCTGCCATGAAGATGATATCAAATAATGACATGCTCTCCTCGCTAGAACGTAGACATTTGGAGCCGGCACCTAATTTTGACAATGATTTTGAGGATTTCTCATCCAGCAACCGTGACTTTACCACATCCTCGGTAAAAGTAGATTCACGCGCCAACCAGCAGGTAACATTTCACCATCAGCAAGGAGGATTCGACAGCATGTGCCAGCCCTCAACATCGCACAAGCAGTCTCCATTAATTTCTTTCATTGAAAGCGACACCCAACTGATGAATCAGTCTTTGAACATTGAATCCCATTCTAAAAAAATTCCTTTGAACACATGCATGGGCTTCTCCAACAGCAGCTGCAATGATTATGTGAGGCCCAGCATGGCACAGCAAAAAAAGTCTAATTTTATTCAGCTTAGTGAACTCTCCTCGGATTTTGAGCCTGTTTTCCACAGTGATTTTTCTGGCCACCACAAGCTCTCCCCAGAATCTCACGTCAGCTTTGTCACTTCAGACTCCATGGATGACAAGCCAGGTGCCAAGCAACAAAGTAAACCTTTAACAGATGCAAAAAATATGAACAAATGGAGCGACCGGCCAAGAGCTCATAGAAAAATGGCGAGGCTTTTAGGGAGCGATGTATCAAAGGAGTCCTTCCACTTGCATGGCTCTGATGGTTTTGCAAAATCATATTCAAAATCAAACACAGATGATTCTATTTCTCAGTGTAAAAATTCTTATCAGAGTGTTAACTCAAACGATTTCACAGCCAATGGGCGCACTTTCTTGACGATGGATGAAGAATTGGATCTTAGAACTAGTCAACAACAAGCAAGGGAGTTCATGAGGCGAGATGACGCACTCAGCCGCAATCAAATGTCCCAAAGAGATCTGGGTTTCATGCAGACAGCAGGGTTCAACTTAGATTCATCCTCATTGTCTAAGGAGTCAGTGAATAATATGCAGTTTCTGATACCACCTCACCTAGATTTAGACCTGCATCCATCTCTTGCAATGACACATCCACAGAGAGACCTGGATCTTGGCCAACACTTTGGGTTACAGGCTGCTTCAAATGATCCGTCCAATGGTGTCAATGGACAAGACATGATGTCCTTTGAGCAGCCAGGTCTACAGCATATAAACCAGCAAGATTTATCTCTGCCCGACCCTTTAGGCCTTGGATCACACAATCCACAAGATTTAAATTTGGATGCATATTTCATTACACCAAGTGATAAAGAAGCGTCTTTTGGAAGAAAGTGTTCTTCTCAGGTTCAACGGGATAATGCTGATAGTGATTTCAACATAGATGAGTTCATGAATCACAAGGACATTGGCCAGACCTATTTTGATAGAACAGATTTACCCCAGGACATGACTATTTATCAAAAGCCAGAAAAACAGTTGGCACCATCAGAAGCTTTTGTGGCACCTAAAGACAGAGTAAGGGTGAGTCAGTCAAGTGTTGACACGCAAAGTAATATTTCAGAACTACAAAAAGAACTGACAAAATCATCCTCAAAAGAGAGCATGAAAGGAATAAGAACTCCAAGGGACATAAACAGAGCTATGGAAATCTTCCAAGGACTTCAGCAACATGAAAAAGAGGAAGAAAGGCGCAAGGCACAGCAGCAGCGTCAACAGAATTTTCAATGTTCAGCCATTGGTGCCAGTCCAAAGAAAACATTTCAGAACAAACATTTGGTTGAACAGTTGGGCATTTCTGTGCATCCCTTCCTCGGACAGTCATCCCACTTTATGGAGGATCAGTCTGTGAATAGCTTACTGGACCAGTCCCATCTCCTCATGAACGACGGTCCCCAAGATGGGAATTTAATGCAGACAAAGTACCACTACAAAAACTCTTTGCCATTCCACCAACAGCCGAACAATGCTGATATCCCCATGTCTATGCTAAACAAAAAAGATGCTCAAATGCCCTACCAAATGATGAGCAATGTGAGCTATCACAGCTTAAAAAAACTTCCTAGCTCAATGAAGGAGCTTAGTTCAAACCAAAACACGTCTGTGTTCATTAACCAGCATTCCAATCTGGCTTCCATGCTAACCACCAATAGCCCCATCCCAGAATATCCATTCTCAGAAACTGCTTCCATGCAATGTCAAGGCCAGCAGGGAGAGCTTGATGTCATGGCCAGCAAATTTTTGTCCCACTCCGGCAACTCAGGTCTGGAACAGCCAGTGAGGAAAACGACAGATCCATGCCCCGCTATGAATGACGACAGTGAGAGCATGGTCAAGGCTGGAGACATCAATACTCAAGCCTCTGATGAACCCTATCCACTGTCCACTACCAGGCAGCAGGAGGATATTTTGATGTCCTCGCGCAAAAGTTTGTACAGTATGATGACTAGGCAAGAGTTTTGTGATGCCGTGCTTTCAACTCCAAAGCAAACAGTGAAGGTCAGTTTCATTGGTTGAATAGTTTGTATGACTTTATCAGGCATGAAGTTTCCAAACATTCATGATTGTATGTTGCATCTTGTTTTTTTTTTATGTCGTCTTTTATTTTATATATTGCTGCAGCTCTTAAAAATGTCTTTTTCTTAAATAGTAGCCTAATTTCTTATTTAACTTAGTCTAAAAATCCACAATGATCTGCAATTAATATCAGGGGCTTGAAATATGGTCAGTTTATTATTACTCAAAACTAATCAAACAGGAGCAACAGAATTTCAGAATTTTTCTGCTTGAAAGGTATTCGCCCTGGTTTCAAGCAACTTAGGGCAAAATGCTACAGGGAATGGGTTTCGTCTATTACCTCAAATCATTCTCTTGCCATTTTATGATTTGTCTTATAACCATAACAATTAATGTGGCCATTTAAAACCTAAACATAAAATAAAGCTGTTCTAGATTTTTATTATAAAATTAATGGTCTTTTTGTACAATTCGTGGCATTTTAAAATATTTACTGATGAATGAATTTTTACAATTCATTTGTGCAGATGTATACCTTATATAAAATTTAATGTAAAAAATTATCAAAAGCCCTGTTTGGTTGAGATCATTTAACTTGAATATATTGATACAAAAATATGTATATAGTATGTATCCTTACATTGGCATTAGTTAAACAGTTGTTATTCTTTGTAACAGATCCACCAAGCTGTTCTGTGCTCAATGAGCCAGTATCTCTCCACACTTCTGCTGAACATGAAGCTCAGTCCTTCTACAGTGGGTGGAGGAGGTACAGCTCCCAACTCCCCCTCGACGTTCTACTTCGCCAATTCAGTGTCAAACCAAGGTGTCTTTCTGCTGGTCAACTGCGATGAGATCAAGCCCAGCTCAATCACAGCCTTTCTTGTGTTCATCTACCTGGGCAAGGCCGAGTTTAGCGAGAGCAACGTCCAGGACCTCTACATGCTGGCCTGCAGCTTAAAAGTGACCACCCTGGAAGATCTGTGCAAGAAGTTCATGTGGTCCACACAAATGTCGGATGAGCACATCAAGGTCCCCCAGCTGTTGGTGTTCAGCCACAAGTCAGAAACCAGGGACCAGTCCAGCATGGCAGAGCTGGGAACCACCAAAGTGTTTGAAGATAAGAGCGTTAACACAGGTCCTTACATAAAGTACATGGAAGCCTCAACCCAGACAGACAGGTCGACCACCGAGGCAGGAGGAGGGGGTCAGGAGGAATGGGTCATGCTGAAGAAAACCAAACAGAAAACCGTATCTCCATCAAAATGTCGAGTCTTAGCAAAAGCCAACCAGAGCTGTGACAGCCCAACAAGCTGTAAAGCTGGCAAGAAAGGATGGTTGTCTCCCAAAAAACTTAAAGGGGATGTCCTTTTAGAAGGCATACAGAATTCAAGGGATAACTTTAGGGAAAATTTGAAACAGTTTACAAACATGACCTCCATTCCAGAAGCTGCCCATTGTTTAGCAGAACTTGAGGTTCAAAGTGTTTTCCCTCAAACAGATGGTGATATAACTGTGCAGTTAAATAGCAACAGTTCTAAAATGCCAGTGAGTAATCACACCTCTAAAAGTGATCTAAATCAGTCAGTGAACCATGAGGCTCAAAGTGTTCCAGGGCTGCACAAGCGTACAACAGTTGAAATAGCTGCAGCGGCCGCCGCAGCCAAACTGTCTGCTCACTCTTACGGGACCAGGCTTGCCAGAGGTCATGGAAAGTCCCCAGTATCTTACGCCACCCTGGCATCAGTTCCAGACAAGAAGAAGCCTAGCAACCAGAAAGAGAAGTTTGCGACAGCCGTGTCCAAGAAGAAAGACTTCATTAAATCTAACCCACCAATAGAAAGCCCCTTAAACTCCGATGTAAATATTGATCTTTTATCTTTACCAAAGTCAGACTTTATGAGTCAGCCAGAAAAGAAAAGTGAAGCAAACCAGAACTTCAATGTGTCACCTGATGCGTCTGCCAAACCATCAGTTAAAAGACCCTTTAAGAAAAGCATTGTGCACAGAACGCAAAGTGATGAAGTTTTAAGAAATGCTTTCACATTAAGCCAGAGTGTGGCCAAAGAGAGTTTCTTGGAGATGAGAAACCTGGGTGTCAAAAATGACCTAAACCCACCGCTGGGGAATGAATACATGGATGCCGGCGTCAGTCATGTCAGTACTTTGATAGATTCCCTCGTCAACAATATGGCCTCGGAAAGTGTAGATATGGATTTCCAGAAGGTAATCAGTGACCTTGACAATGAGATAAACAGGTCACCGTTTCTAACCACCTCGGCCACGAGTTTGTCTGTGTCCTCCACATCACTGACATCTCCGCTAAAGTCACCGCAGGTAGCATCTGACTCTTTATCTCCACTCAAGTCGAAGCCTACGCCACAGGGTTTTAGGAAGCGACTCATTCATATGATGAACTCGGAAAACAGCACTCACCAGCGGGGCACACAGTCAGTTGGCCCTTCAAACGCCTCACCATCCCTTCCGAGCCACAATCACAGTGAGCTCACTTCAGCGTCCGTCATCAGCCCTGGGAATTCCCTGCCAAACTGTGACCCAACAATCTCAACCAATCTTGTAAAAGACTCCCCAGTGGCCACCCTCCCAGACACGACCAACTGTGTAATGGAGGGAAAATCTCTGACAAAATCACCTGCCCCTGAATATGTTTTGAAAGAATCAGGTCAAATGCTGTCTGCAAGTCTGGAAACTAATAGTACGGATGCATTAGTCTTGCTCCATCAAGAAGAAGGTACAGTGGCTTTTTTAAAAAATATCTTTAAATTTAGATAACAACAAATAAATTGATTTCTGTAAAGATGAAAGAAATTTCTTTAAAGCAGTATTGTAGTAAACATGTTCAGGGTTTTACGCTGTTGCAATTGATGGAAAATATGTTTTGTAGAGATTGGAAGAACGTTGTAGTAAATTTTGAAAAATTATTCTGCTATTTTTTTTTTTTTTTTTACTAAAGTCTCATTTGATTTTGTATATAGAAAGCAGTAATACCATCATGTTTTATCTATCTATGGTGATGAACTCATCTATTATGTCAACAAACATACTCTGCATTTGTTTGTGTAATATTTTGGCATTAAAACTTTACTTATATACGATATTCATAGGTGCACTATCTCCACTCAGCAATTTCTCACTGATGACAGACATAGACCTGGGACTGAAGGAAGACCAGGGCCAAGCTTTTCACCACAAGATTTTTAAAGGGAAGAAAAAGAACAAAGTCAGGTGAATCCCAACTCAATGTTAACACCTCAATTATATATAATTTTATTACAAAGTAAAATAGTGCTGATTATGCATAGTTATAACTACAACTGCCAGATTGACTAACAAGTTCTTCCAATGTAACCAAACAATGTAAAGCAAATACCCAAAAGCTCATTATATATACAACATATATCCAACAGCTTAGCTGCCTCCAAGAGCTAAGATGCCTTTTTGGTACATTTGTCCTTAATGGATTAAAATAGACAAATATTTCTTTCAATGGTTTTGAAAGCCATAATCATATCATTTATGTGTCTACTTACAGAACTAGTAATTAAATTCATGTGGTTCTTAAAATAAATGAAAAAAATAAGAAAAGAAAGTTTGATGCTTCACTATTCATAAGCGGCATTGTGGCTGAGCTCAGTGGGTTCAGCTGGCATACCAAAGGTTCTGGGTTTGAATCCTGGTGAAGACTAAGATTTGTTACCTGGTCTGATGGTGTCCCTGAGTCTACCCAGCTCTGACGGGTGCCTGGCGTTATTTGGGGTAAAGTAAAGGTGGCTTGGCATTGTGCTGGCCACACAATTCCCTAGTATGCCCTGGCCACAGAAACTGTTAAATGGTGCTTCACTGGCCATATGGATCAATTTGGTTAGACAGGGATACTGTTGCCAATATTCACCATTATTTCTATTAGAATTCATTATGTTTTCAAGAACTAAAAAACATATTACAAACTTTCAGAAAGCTGACTTTGATAGAGGCTGAAGGTAACACTGTGAAAAGCAAGAGGTCAACAGTGGACACAGAGAACAGCTTTGTCAAATCAAGACAACGGAAAGCCACAGGAAGCGATTCTGAAGGGGGAGGCAGACCCAAGAAAGTGGCCAACGACAAGCCCCACGTGCAGGCTAACGTCAGGCCGCCTCCCAAGAAAAGAGCCAAGATGGAGCTTGAGTTGATGAAGGCAGCCAAGGTAGTTCAAACCAAACAGGAAAGCGTTTCCCTGGCTGAACAGAAGCCTGAAGTCAGCCATGGTGCTGAGATGGTCAGTGATGCCTCTGAATTGGCTGGAGTGGCCATTAAAGAAGAAGACAATACAGCATTGCTGGATTCCATTGAAGTCATTGTGAGTATTGAATCATTGCAAAGTTGTGTATTTTTTAAATTTGTTTGTGAAACCTAAACTAAAAATGGAAAGTACTATTAACTCTTTAACTACCATGAGCCGCATTTTGCGGCTCAAGCCAGCCGTCTCGCAAGACCACGAGCCGCATTTTGCGGTTCAGAAACCCTTATACATTTATTTTGTCCAAATCCAATCCAAGATTTAGAAATAATAAACTAACGTCCTTGTTTTTAATCGTCTACTTCCGTATTCGTTCTTTTCAGATGTAAATATTAACTGGAACACATGTTTTTTGTGTTTAAAAGTGATTTTTTGGCGATGTCTGGTTTAATTTTCCATTTTTTTCCCTTAGTATTCTTACTGTACTTGTGTTTAGTTTTTTGTGTGTATCTTTGCTATTTGTGAACAAAAATTAATGAAATTTGAAGCGAGTGTTTTCAATAAAATTCTTAATAGGATCGCAAAGTTTCTTTTTTTTCGGATTATTATTTTTGGAGTTATTAGACTTTAATTTGAATATTTCTTATTTGTTTGTCTTTGTTTCTAAAACAACATTCTTACTTTCACCTTAACTTTCACTTAAATTCTAGAATTTAAAAATGTTCTATTAGCATATTGTAGATACGCTTTTATAGCTGCTTATTTTGATATGTAACACTTAGGGCTTCATTCATAATAAAAGCTGTAAAAAAAGCTTTGATTGCGTTGGGCCTATGTAAAAAAATAAGGTCATGAAAACGGGCTGGCCATACGGGCAAAACCGGGGGAAATGCCATGGTAGCTATTGAGTTAAAGGATAAATTATCATGGATAATGTATTTAATGTTAATGTAGTAATTTAAAAATCTTGACAAAACATTAGGCTTCATAAAAATTAGCATTTAAAAACGTAATAAGAACAGAAAGCTAAATGCTACCTCACATTAGCTAGACCTAAACTATGCATCTTCTCTATGAGATCCATCAACTAAAGAAAACATTTTAAAAAACTAGAACAGATTCAGTAAAGTAATAAGCTGCAAGGCTCATTACTAGGGAATACTCACAACTGACAAAGTACCACCAATAGTTAAATCACTAAACTTAGAAAAAATACAGGAGAGAAGGGCAAAGAGCAAAGTAATAATAATATATAAGACATTAAATTCTAACTTAGAAATACAACCCAATAACAACATATTACTATGCTCAGAAAAACACAAGGACAAAAACACTTTTCTTATCCCATAAGCAAGAACAAATGAATATAAGTACTCTTTTTTTCTACGAGTGGCATCCGGGCATAGAATGGGTTGCCTGAACAAACCAGGTTAAAGTTAAACCAGTAACTTGTGTGTGTTGGCTTCCATTTGTCTCGAGAGACGATGGAGTTTATTGTGCCCTTGGGGAATGTGCGCTCCTGGCCTTGCAGCTTCTGCTATGGCTGTGCAAGCCCACATGCGAGTGACAGTCCCTATTGCACGTCCGGCACAGGAAGGCAGAACTGGTCATGGGCTGGTCTCTTCTTCCCCTCCTTTTGGTGCGCTTCTCATCGGCGAGCCGCTGCAGGTCTCTCTCTCCAGCTTCCAGCCCGGAGGCCAGCGCATGTCTCCAGCTGGACCTGTCCTTGGCTAGTTCCTCCCAGCTGTTTGTGTCAATGGCAAGGGCTTTCATGTCTCCCTTGCAGACATCCTTATATCGGAGGTGGGGCCGGCCCACAGTCCTCTTTCCTCTGGCCAGTTCCGAGTAAAGGATATCTTTGGGTATTCGGCCATCCTCCATCCGACATACATGCCTAGCCATCTGAGCCGGCGTTGGCGAATTAGAGTAGGCATGCTTGGCATCCCAGCCTGCCGCAGTACCTCGTTGTTCGTGACATGGTCCTGCCAGGATATTCCGAGTATGCGTCGGAGGCAGCTCATGTGAAAAGCACTCAATCTCTTCTCTTGTTTAGAATATAGCGTCCAGGCTTCGCTGGCGTAGAGTAGAGTGCTTAACACACATGCACGGTACACTGCAACCTTGGTTCTTATTGTCAGCTTTTTGTTGTTCCAAACTCTGTGCGATAGTCTGGCCAGTGTTGTGGAGGCCTTGCCGATCCTTGTGTTAAGCTCTGCATCTAGAGAAAGGTTGTTGCTGATAGTGGAGCCAAGGTATGTGTAATGCTCCACAGCCTCAAGTTCGCAGTCATTGATGTTGATTTTGGGAGAAGCAGCTTCCTGGGACATCACATTTGTCTTTTTTAAGCTGATAGTGAGACCGAAGTCGCTAGCGGCCTTGGCGAAGCGGTCCATTAGGTTTTGCAGTTCTGCCTCTGTGTGTGTGGCTAAGGCAGCGTCATCTGCGAAAAGCATGTCCCTAATGACGGTCTCCCGTATCTTCCTCTTAGACTTAAGCCTGGCCAAGTTGAATAGTTTACCATCAGAACGGGTGTGTAGATAGACCCCCTCGGTAGAAGTTCCAAAGGCATGTCTCAACAGTAACTTAACATCATTCAAAACATCAAAAGTACAATTCTAGACTCAAACCAGGTATAAAAGGAGCATCTGTATCATATAAGATAAGAAAAAGATAACAAGGTACCTCCGTAGGTAAATAATAATACAATAGGTATTGATGAAACAATAATAGGTGTTTAATAATGGCCTGTTCATTTTTCATTGCACTCAATAGCGTGAAGTGAAGCCTGTTGCTCTTTATGAATTGAGTTTCTCTATCGGTGAATGTTTAGTCAACATGATCACATTTACATTAATTACTATTGATAATTCTTTTTTTGTCTTTTAATCTCTAGAAACAGCAAACCAAAGGCATGCCATGGCACATGAAGAAGTCTGCCCTGAAGTCTTTAAAAGGCTCTGATCTGAGCATCACCGGGACGGACACAGTCCTCCTGGAGGAGACCAAGCTGACACTGGTCCTAGAGAGCAGGGCCAAGATGGCAGGAGCCAAGAGCTCGATCACCTGCGCCCTCTGCCAGTGCAAGTTCAGGAGCGCCCGCCGGGCGGTCAAGCACATGTTTAATCACGGGGTCAGCGGGAAGGAGCTGGTGGACAACCTTCGACTGGGAGAGAGTGAAGAGCCTGAGGTAGGTGCTGCTACGAAGGCAGTTTTCATCGTCTTCTTAGCATCATTGTTTCTGTGACTGTTATCATCTGTTATCACCATTTCTGTGATAAGAAGCCAGGACAGTGGTAAATGATGACAAGAGTAAATTGAAAAAATTGATAACCAACTGTTTCTTAAAAGAACTTTAAAAAAACCTATTTTAATATTTACTTACCTTCTTACTGTTTTACTTCTATATTAAGATAGTAAATACTTTATAATTTTATTTTACCTAAATACTATATAATTTTATTTTACCTAAATACTACATAATTTTGTTTTACCTTATGTTTTTCATAAAGTTTTGTGACATTTCTTTGAGGAATTTTTAAAAAAAATTCTTGGCTAGATAATAGTAATTGGGTTCCTGCATAAAAATTTGCTCTTTGTATGTTTTTGTTACTTAGTGGTTAAACAGCTCAGGGCTGACATTAAGTGGTTGGCAACACAATATAAATATTTTTGTTGCATGACTGCAAATATAAGGATTCATGAGATGCACAAAAGCATTTCATTACATTTTGAGATAAAGTAGTTAACAAGAGCTAAACAAAGACAAGGAAAGAGTAAAAAGTTAGCTTATCTCTCAAAAAGAAGTATGAGATGCTCTGCCTACTTTCCAAGCTTATCTCTCAAAAAGAAGTATGAGATGCTCCGCCTACTTTCCAAGCTTATCTCTCAAAAAGAAGTATGAGATGCTCCGCCTACTTTCCAAGCTTATCTCTCAAAAAGAAGTATGAGATGCTCCGCCTACTTTCCAAGCTTATCTCTCAAAAAGAAGTATGAGATGCTCCGCCTACTTTCCAAGCTTATCTCTCAAAAAGAAGTATGAGATGCTCCGCCTACTTTCCAAGCTTATCTCTCAAAAAGAAGTATGAGATGCTCCGCCTACTTTCCAAGCTTATCTCTCAAAAAGAAGTATGAGATGCTCCGCCTACTTTCCAAGCTTATCTCTCAAAAAGAAGTATGAGATGCTCCGCCTACTTTCCAAGCTTATCTCTCAAAAAGAAGTATGAGATGCTCCGCCTACTTTCCAAGCTTATCTCTCAAAAAGAAGTATGAGATGCTCCGCCTACTTTCCAAGCTTATCTCTCAAAAAGAAGTATGAGATGCTCCGCCTACTTTCCAAGCTTATCTCTCAAAAAGAAGTATGAGATGCTCCGCCTACTTTCCAAGCTTATCTCTCAAAAAGAAGTATGAGATGCTCCGCCTACTTTCCAAGCTTATCTCTCAAAAAGAAGTATGAGATGCTCCGCCTACTTTCCAAGCTTATCTCTCAAAAAGAAGTATGAGATGCTCCGCCTACTTTCCAATTTGTAGTCTGTAAACTACAAGTTGCCAAAGCTTTCTATTTACGGTAGTATACAAGTTGTGGACAAGCCCTTTAAATGTTGTCCAGGAGGGGCTTCTGTAGTGTGTGTGTGTGTGTGGGGGGGGGGTTGCTAGCAATGTTTACACTTTCCTCTTTCTTTACAATATTTTCTCATTTAATTTCACTGGTCTATTCAAGTGATGTTTATTCTTTTAGTACGGTATTCAAGTGATGTTTATTCTTTTAGTACGGTACTCATTAAAGGCTTTTCAGACTATCAAATGTGATTAAATTAATATTTACAAGTTTTGCTTGTTTTGATTGAATATGTTTTGATTGAATATGTTTTGATTGAATATGTTTTGATTGAATATGTTTTGATTGAATATGTTTTGATTGAATATGTTTTGATTGAATATGTTTTGATTGAATATGTTTTGATTGAATATGTCACAAATTAATATAAACTGTAAATAAAGTGAATTAATCCTCCTTTCTATAACAACTTTTGGTTCACTCCCTTGATACATTTCCACACTCACTGACCTATGCATCTATAACCAGGAAATGAATTGTTCACTTTTTTAACACATTTTTTTAAACATTAATTTTGTTTCCAATGTGGTAGTTTATCCATAATTAGGAAGTTAAACTTCTGAAATCCGTATAATGATTTCTTTACAGCCCACGTTTAGGTTAATGTTTAGGCTCTTTATATTCGAAGTCAGCTAATACAAACTTTTGCCATTAACTTAAACTTTCTTTTCCTTCATGGCTGTGATTGTTCAATGATACAAAGTTTTTATTGTTCCACGATACAAGCTTGAGATAGCTCAATGATACAAGTTTGTTCTTTGTTCATGATATATAAGGCTGAAATTGTTAATGATACACGTTTTTTTTTATTGTTCCATGATACAATGTAGAGATTTTTCAATGATACAAGTTTTTTTATTGTTCCATAATACAAGATTAAGATTGTTCAGTGATATAAGGTTTTAATTGTTTTTCCATGATACAAGGTTGAGATTGTTCAATCATATAAGGTTTTTGTTGTTCCATGGTACAAGGTTGAGATTGTTCAATGATATAAGGTTGAGATTGTTCAATCATATATGGTTTTTATTGTTCCATGGTACAAGGTTGAGATTGTTCAATCATATAAGATTGAGATTGTTCAATCATATAAGGTTTTTATTGTTCCATGGTACAAGGTTGAGATTGTTTAATGATATAAGGTTGAGATTGTTCAATGATATAAGGTTGAGATTATTCAATGATATAAGGTTGAGATTGTTCAATGATATAGGTTTCTTTTTGTTCCATGGTACAAGGTTGAGATTGTTCAATGATATAAGTTTCTTTTTGTTCCATGGTACAAGGTTGAGATTGTTCAATGATATAAGTTTCTTTTTGTTTCATGGTACAAGGTTGAGATTGTTCAATGATATAAGGTTGAGATTGTTCAATGATATAGGTTTCTTTTTGTTCCATGGTACAAGGTTGAGATTGTTTAATGATATAAGGTTGAGATTGTTTAATCATATAAGGTATTTATTGTTCCATGGTACAAGGTTGAGATTGTTCAATGATATAAGGTTGAGATTGTTCAATGATATAAGGTTGAGATTGTTCAATGATATAGGTTTCTTTTTGTTCCATGGTACAAGGTTGAGATTGTTCAATGATATAAGTTTCTTTTTGTTCCATGGTACAAGGTTGAGATTGTTCAATGATATAAGGTTGAGATTGTTCAATGATATAGGTTTCTTTTTGTTCCATGGTACAAGGTTGAGATTGTTCAATGATATAAGGTTGAGATTGTTCAATGATATAAGTTTCTTTTTGTTCCATGGTACAAGGTTGAGATTGTTCAATGATATAGGTTTCTTTTTGTTCCATGGTACAAGGTTGAGATTGTTCAATGATATAAGTTTCTTTTTGTTCCATGGTACAAGGTTGAGATTGTTCAATGATATAGGTTTCTTTTTGTTCCATGGTACAAGGTTGAGATTGTTCAATGATATAAGTTTCTTTTTGTTCCATGGTACAAGGTTGAGATTGTTCAATGATATAAGGTTGAGATTGTTCAATGATATAAGTTTCTTTTTGTTCCATGGTACAAGGTTGAGATTGTTCAATGATATAGGTTTCTTTTTGTTCCATGGTACAAGGTTGAGATTGTTCAATGATATAAGGTTGAGATTGTTCAATCATATAAGTTTCTTTTTGTTCCATGGTACAAGGTTGAAATCGTTCATTGATGTAAGGTTTTTATTGTTCCATGATACAAGGTTGAGATTGCTCAACATTGTTCATAGATACATAGATTGCACATTGTTCATGTGATAAATAAGGTATATTTCAAATGGGCGGGTACACAATTTGTCTGTATGCAATAAACAGTTCTACTATCCAAGTGCATATTTGTCCTCCATTCGGTACATTCCACTACCATTATGGTTTCTGTTTCAGGCTTGCAACGTGTGTGGCTACAAGACCAAGGACCAGAGCTACCACTACATGCACTACCACAAGTACTTCAAGCATGGCATCCCGCTCCCCATGGGCTGGAAGCTGGACCGCTGCGAGATCTGCGGCAAGGAGTGCTTCACCAAGTTCCAGCTGAAGGAGCACATGGAGGCCCACAACAATGGCCAGGCGTACATTTGTTGGGTCTGTGGCCAGGTAGAGCTACCTTTATTATTCTCTGCATTATTCTTTACATTCTCTGTTAATGGTTAGCCTTCTTCTAAAAAAACAACATGTGTTGAATTAATTGATAATTTTACAAACAACAAAGCTACCTTCTTATATTTTCATGTAATTTAGAAGAAGATTTTGACATTCTATGTGTAACTCTTGTCAAAGTTGGGTCTTCCATTTTGTTAAGAGGTTTTAAATGAAATCTAGTTAGTTTTTTTTTTACAGGGTCAAGGACCCTGGCAGCTGGTTGGATGGTACTAACAGGCTGTAGTTTGGTGACCTGCTACTTTTATAATCTCAGTGAACTGTAGCTACCTCCACACTTAGTCAGATTACCTTTTATAATCTAAACAAAATTGCTTGACTGGGACATGAATGCTGTTCTCAGGGCTGCTGGGTGTTTGGGAAATTGGAGTTTTCAGCCCTGTGACTTTTTATTTTTAATTCAGAGTTTCCAATCAAAGAATAACTTTGATAGCCAGCTCAACACCTAGTCTGATCATCTTTTTTTAAAAATCTAAACGACTGATTGACTGGGACAAAAGGGATGTCTTTAAACCTTCAGGGGATTTGGGAAAAGTATTTTTATCATGCCAATTTTTTTTCAACATTTTCAGAGCTTTCGATCAAGGAATAACTTCAATAGCCACGTGTTCCATAAACACAATGAAATACGTAAATATAAATGTAAAGTCTGTGACAAGTCTTTCAAAACATGGACGCAGTTGAAAGTTCATGTCAGGTCTCATACAGGTAAAAATACTACTGATACTTTTAATGAAACAATAGATTTCCATTACTACAAACTTGTTGTTTATTACAAAAATATATATATTTATTGAAATTTATTGCTAAAAATATTTTATTTTTTTAAGCTAAAAGAGACATTTAGATAGTTTAAGTTAAAAGCAATGTAATGACTGAACAGATTGATAAGTGGCAGTTAACAATGCAAAAAGCTATCAGCTATTCCCCCGAACATTTTCTCACTTCTCCTGTGACCTTATTGTTGTGCAGGGGAGCGTCCATTTTCTTGCATTGAATGTGACCATAGGAGTAGCACACAGGGCAACATGAAGCTCCATCTTGCCACCCATGGTCTAGACAAGGACAAAATTCAACAGCTGATGGAAAAGGTAAATGGGGAACAAAATTTGCTCAAATAGTTAGCTCTACATGTGTTACCATTCTTTAAATCCATTCTCTAAATACATTCTTTAAATACATTCTCTAAATACATTCTTTAAATACATTCGTTAAATACATTCTTTAAATACATTCTTTAAATACATTCTCTAAATACATTCTTTAAATCCATTCTCTAAATACATTCTTTAAATACATTCTTTAAATACATTCTTTAAATACATTCTTTAAATACATTCTTTAAATACATTCTTTAAATACATTCTTTAAATACATTCTCTAAATACATTCTTTAAATACATTCTCTAAATACATTCTTTAAATACATTCTTTAATTAAATACAATCTCTAAATAAGTTGTACAATATTGTCTTTTTGCTTTGTATCATAATTCAGAGGTAAATGGGCGTATCCCATTAAAAAGGTAAAAAAAAAGAGCTGTGAATGTCATCGTGACCCTTGAGGTAGATGAAAACGACATACGTGTATGGTGCCACAAGTGTTATATTTTTTTTTGCCTTCACCAGAATTCTCAGTTACTCTAAGGGAGATTCAAAGTGATGAGATAGATTTTTATATAAAATAAATATTGGCACTAGTACTAGTGTCAGGTATTCACCGACTGGGGTCAAATATATTCTCTTTTTTTATGAACTGACACAATTATTGTTTGTTTCTGTGTGTGCTAGTGTCAAGCCTTGTATGGTTTGAGTTTATTTGTACAATTATTGTTTTGGTTAAGAGACTTTTTTTGTGTGTTAACATTGTTTAATCATAGAGTCACTGCCATTTAAAAGCACTCTGATAACATTGCAAAATTTTTGTATGTGAGCAGTTTTTAACATTGCTGGTTTGTCTATTGTTAACATTGTCAAATCATTTTCCTGCAACAATCTGTTAGCATGGTCATATCACTGTGTTCTGTTAGTCACTTAAAACATTGTTAAATAATTGTCTTTTGAGTAATGTACTAACACTATTAACTATTTTGTTTATACTATTCAAATTGTGTTGATATTCTATTAGATAGCCAAAGTAATAATGTTCTAACACTATTAACTATTTTGTTTATACTATTCAAATTGTGTTGATATTCCATTAGATAGCCAAAGATGTACCAGAAATGACCCCAGAATCACTGGATCAGATTATGGACAGCCTGGCCAAAGAGGTTTATTTTTATTTACTTTGTTCAAAATTATCTAACGTATTTGAAATAAATAAACTAGGCGTGAAGTAGTTTTATTTTATGTAAAAAAAAATTTATATCTTTCAGAAAAAATACTAATAATAGTTAAAAAAAAGAGTAATTAAATGGAATTTTGTTTACAAATATGTTTTTACTTTAATTTTGTTAACAATTACATTTGATATTCTTCAACAAAACAATTTTTCTTAAAATTTATTTGCGCAATAGTAATTCTATGTTTCCTTTAAATTCTTGACAATTGGATTAGTTTTTCCTCCTTGTGTTTGATGTGTTTTATTAGGACATGTCAGGCAGGGCCGGCTCTACCATATAGGCAAACTAGGCGGCTGCCTAGGGCGCAAAATTTTTGGGGGCGCAAAATTGAGGATTTATTTTTAATTTGGGTATTTAAAAATATAAACTATATTAAAGTTTAGTGCTTCTGCGCGCTACTAGCATAGGTAAATGAATGAATAGGTAATGAAAGGTGAAGGGTATTTTATTTAAATTGTCTTAGAAAATAGGAAAGCTTGCCTAACAGTAGCCTACTTAGTTTGGCAACCATGCTGTGCGTAGCGGAGTGCAAAAAGTCAATCCCTCACTTCCCCCGGCCACACCCTGGATACAATGCGGCGGCGGAATATCATAGTGAAGTGACGTGACGGTGACCTTCAAGTCAGTTTGTGAATCGTAAGTCATGAGGGCGCTGAGTTGTTTGCTTTGGCAGTGCAATTGTTGTTTTTCCGACTGTTAATTACGAAAACGAGTACCGGTACATTAAATTCCCTAAGTGACCATAAGTGGCACAAGATGGTCCAGTCGAATTGATGCACTAACACATCTGCGGTACCATTTATCTCATGCTTGTGATGCTTTGGAAGAAATTTCTAAAGACACTAATTGGATCTAGTGGCAATATTGCGAAGATAGAAGCACTTGGGTTACTTAGACTTCAAGTTTATTGTCGCACTTGTCACATAGCACAACATTTTGTTTCATGTAAAGATAACTATTAAGACACTGCAACAAAAGGACTTGAGTCCCCAGAGAGCAGTTAGTCACCTGGTGTCTTTGAATTTTTGTACAACATTCCTGACCTTAAAAACAAAACTAGACCAGAGTTTAAGTCGATGTGCAAAAACTTGGAAAAAAAACACATTAACAATTGAAAAAGATGAAGGTTTGAATGAATCTGACATTGTTGCTGTACGACAGTGTTCGGAACTTAGAGCGATTTCTCATCATCTCCATGACTCAGTATCAAACCCTGAAGAAGTCCTAAACTACATATACCTACAGAATCTTGAAAATGGATTTCTTATCATTTGTGTAGCCCTTCGTATTTTGCTTACGAAGCCACTTTCTGTAGCTAGTGCTGAACGAAGTTTTTCAATATTTAAGCTAATTAAAACCTATCTGCGTAGTACAATGTGTCAGGAGAGACTAGCGGGTCAGGCGACAATTTCTATTGAAATTGAGATAGCAAGACAATTAGACTCAAAAGCCCTCATTCAAGAATTTGCTCAGCAGAAAGCAAGAAAAGTACCACTAGGGTTTTAGTCTTGAGTATAAATACCGGAGATCAGTATTTAAAAGTGACTTTTGGACCGTAGTTAAGAAAACAATAATCCAATATCAAACGATATCAAGTATTCTTTGTGTATTATTTTAAGTGTTATAAAAACAGAAAAAAATATCTATAATATAACTGTGAGTTTTGGTTTGTTATTAAGAGAACTGTACATAATGCAGGTATAAAACAACCTATAAACCCATATATCTATTGTAAAACTGTGTGTTATGTAAATTTTCTAATAATAATTTAGATTTCTAATTATTAATTTATAATGCAAAACGATTGTTACTTTTCATTCAACTGTTTTATCTACATTTCACAGTCATCAATCAAAGGTTAGGCTATAAAATAAAATTCTTTGTTGGGCTATAAAAATTATTAACAAAAACACATTTTTGAAGTTCCATACGTGGCAGACCTCACCGAAGGCACTTTAATGAGGGCGCCAAAAACCCTAGAGCCGGCCCTGATGTCAGGCAGGACCAAAAAAGTTTGGTTTAATAATTATTTAGATTTTCTTCAAAAAGCTTTTCTTTTCCCTACCTCACATCCATTCAGACTCCGGCGGTTAAGAAAGCTGAAGGAAAGCAGCCGACAAGGAAAAGAAACAACAGTCATGAGGGGAAGAGCAGACCCAGAGCTCAAGACAAGGCTGGAAACGAGAAGAAGACAAAAAAAGCCGCGGAGGAAAGAAAGTTGAAGTCTCCACCTTCCAAGTTTGAAGGCACCGAGCTGAAACGGATATTTACCCAGTCATTGAGCCAGTGGACGCAGCCAAAACTGTTAATGTCACTGCTGAACCAGCCTTCTGCTGATGGCAACAAGATAACTCTGGAGGAATACAAGAGTAGAATACAGGTTATCTCTCTTATATATTTTTGAAACTTTTATTTTGTGATTTCTTGGCATTTAAGCATTTAAGATGAAATGAAGTGTGGTTTCTTTGTGGGATGGGAATTTCCATTTGCAGATCTATAATGTGTATAGAGTTAGTGAAGCAGAGTTGCAGTGGCCCTCGCATGCTATAGGGATGGTTGCTATATGTAGCCACTTTTACCACAGCAGATGTCAAGTAACATTCAGGGCGGCTTTTGTACATGGAAGTTTTTTTTGGTAATACATGAGACCTTAAATGCCAACATCAAACTATAACTTATCTATATATATAAAGTAGACTTTATGTGTGTTCAACCAATTATATTAGTTAATTTAAAGACATGACCTTATTGTCTCATATTATACTTTTGAGATTTCACTTCGCACATGTGTCTTCACTAGCTGATTGGTTACCATATGGGACTGCCATGCAATGACCCGGGTTTGATTCTCCACTTAGTCTATACCTTATTTTTCTACAATTTTTGTTTTCCAAATATATTGTTGTTTAAAAAAAGAAGCTTGGTCTTCATTGTAGTTTATAAATTTTTTATCTGTAGCTTATACAGGCCTGTTTTATTTTCCCCCAGGCAACGCTGATTTTGTATATGTTCCTAAGTAATTTTTTTTTTAATAAGATGATCCTGGCACAGAATTTTGGATTGCCATTCTAAAGCTTTTAATATCAGATTTTTTATCTTGGGTCTGTCCCCATTCCTTATCCGGCATTCATTCAGGAAAAGTTACTGTAGATGTCTGTTGTACTAGGCACTCAATACAGTTTGCTTCCACTACATGCATACTGATTTCGAGCCCTGCAGATCTGAAGGAAATCTGGCTACCTTACGCATTCCTGATTGGCTCTCTTTGCTCTTATTCTCCTCGGGTACATATTTTGTAAATTTAAAATGGAATAATGCTTGAGTTGTTTGCTTCTAGTAACAGCCCATTTTTTCCTGAATCTAGCAGGTCGGCCAGAAGAGCAACGGGGGCGACCCGAATGAGATGCTGGAGGTGGGCAGCCTCAACACTTTGCTACAAGTGCAGCCTCCAACCGCGCTGCCCGGGACCACGGCACTTTTCATTCCCATGCCTGCGTCGGGCCCGGAGCCTCTCCAGCAGCATCATTCCCAGATGTTTGCCGGCCTGAGCTCCTCGCTGCTGGGCTACACCACCGTACCCACGTTCCTGTTTGCTGGGCAGCCCGGCCTGTACACGGCCCTTGACCCTGGCGGCATATTGACCATGACCTCCTGTGGGGATATCTCGGGAGGCTCTGCCTTCGTGCCGCAGGCCGTCCAGTTGATTCAACCTAAATCAAACCTCGGAGGTCAACAGGCTGGTCAAGATCTAGTTGCTGATCATTTTTTAGGTAAATATGATGAAAATCTCACATTAAAGTCCTTTTCTACGTTCCTTAATCAGCTGTTCCCTAAGCAGCCTGCCAGATACTAGGTTGGCATTACTAATTTACTGACAAAGCAGTATTTAAGGACATATTAAAAAGTTCAACAAAAGGAAATTGGACAAAGTGGCTGTTATGTCTTGGTTATGCTGCTGCTAGTGTTCAATTCTAATTCATTTAATTACACCGGCTCACTCTCTCAGGCTTGCATAACAATAATTGAAGATAGAGATTTATTAAATGAAACTTGAATATTTAATCCAGAACTAATTTAACGTATATACTCGCGTATAAGTCTCACTTTTTTTTACAGAAAATTTTGACAAAAAGTAGGGGTGCGACTTATACTCCCGACACTGTTTTCGAAAAACATCACTACTCTGTCATAAAGTTTCCTACATAACCCCTATAGTTGATTGGAGTTATGTAGAATTATTAGAATATGCCTTTATTTGATTATGTTTGCCTTATGCACGATTAAAACAATTTGTTAAGGAAAGATTCCAAATTAGGGTGAATATTTAGTAACTTTTATGTTTAAAAGGTAAGCATTTTTGAGATATTAAAAGGCAGTGTAACCCGGGAAGTCGGGGTGCGACCTATGCGCGGGTCAATAACAATGTATAAGGAAAAAAATCTTTAACTAAGGGTGCGACTTATACACTGGTGCAACTTATACGCGAGTATATACGGTACATAGTAGTCCAGAAATGTTAAACAGTTTTACCACACACTCAATCTACTACTATCAGGCTATCAAGCTATTCTAAGGTATATCCTACTAGTTCGAGAGCCCAGCTTAATCTCTTAACAGTTTCGTTTTAATTTACATCACACAAGTTGTGTCCTTGAAAAACCTACATCTTAATTACCCTGTTCATTTGACGTCTACAAATGTGCAATCTTGTGTACACCAATATCTCTCTCTTAATCTATTAGATCCATATCTACATGTAACAGTGGCCAAGGGGTAGCATGTTTGGCTGGCACACTGAAGGTCCTGGGTTCAAATCCAGATGAAGGCTAGGGCCTGTTTCTGTGTCTGGACATTAGTTAGGGAAAATTAAATGTGATCTTGGCTATTCTGCTTGCAACACAATCTTCTAGTATGCCATGGCCAGAGAAATTTTTGAAAGCAGCTTTACAGATCAAATTGGTCCAACTGGTTTACTTTACTTTACTTATTTAAGGAAACACTGATATACAACCATTAATCTTATGACTACTTATTTATTCTCATTGTTATAGTAAATTAATTTTAACTCCTTTTGCAATTGGCAGGCAGTTTTGTCAACGTCCCTGTGTCAGAATATACTGTCATAACCTCAGGAGGTGAAAACTGTGATGGCGACACAGTCACTCTGGAGATTGACCTCGACGAACAGGCCGGTGGCCCCGGCAGGTTCCTCACCCAAGATGAGGGCAGCATTGCGGATAAGTCTGCCGGTGACAGGGAGGGTTTCAGGGTGGAGGGGGCAGCACCACCACCCTTTGGCAGTGCTGTTTACGTGGAGTGCAGCCGTGGAAACGACAAGCTTCCCGCCCCACCAGAAAGGAATAATGTCCAAGCTCAGATTGCTTCACCGGTACTGATGATTGTGAAAAAAGAGTGAGCTGAACCATGTGTGTATAACGTGTATAACATGTGTGTAAAACATGTGTGTAAAACATGTGTGTAAAACATGTGTGTAAAACATGTGTGTATAACATGTGTAAAACATGTCTGTAAAACTTGTGTAAAACATGTGTGTAAAGGCTTTAATGAACTATTGGTTCACAGATGGGGATAAAGTGAAGTGGCCATCTCCTTCAATCTCTCATACTTCATCTCAGGTTATTTCGGTCCAAGGACTGGGTGAAGCAGAGTGTTCACCAGTTTCTTAAGTGGCTGGGACTTCCAAGGTGATTTCACGCATAACCTTTTACATTCCCTGATGCCGCAGGTTAAGAATTCCCCACCTCCACACACCCACACCTCTTGACTCTGAGAAAACAACTGGCAGTTTTACCAAGATTTGAGCGTGTGGAACAATCAGATGAGGGTATAGTGTGGCCTGAAAGTTGACCCTCACCCAACAGATATTAAGTTGCAGATCGCTGTACTACGGAGGGGTCAAGGCCTGCAGGAGACATTCCAGTTAGGCCTGGACTTACAAGCAAAGCCTCCCCCCCTCCCCTAATCCCAGGTAGCAATGCTACTATTGTTGATCATTGAAATATATCTGCTTCATGTTTTAGAAACACATTTTTCTTTTAAAGGCTGGGCATTTTGTTAGACTAGTCTTTTTGAAAAAAAAGCAATTCAACTTTTTTTGACTACTTTATGTTAAAATTATGCACTTTTTATTTTTTAATGCGCGCCTGGCGACCCCTGTTTTGCAAAGCAACATTTTATACCAGGCTCTATTTAATGCATTTGTTCATTTTTTTAAAACGATTTTTTTTTTACGGTGTTGTTGTTTTTTTAACAGCAAAAAGTTATTAGAATTTTAAAATGTTTTTCACTCAGACGAACACATTGAATAATCATTGTACAACTGTTGTGTTGGATGTATATATATATATATTATCTATATATTTCTCGAGTGCCAGTTGGCTGTTTATGGCATTAAAGAGTTGGACATAAGTCGTACGTCTTTCATATTTATTGAGAATTGTTCAATATTTAAAAAGTACCGGTACAGTTTTTGAGACATTTGTTTTTGTTCTTTTTTTCTTTCCACACCAAATAGATGTGAAAGTTTAAACTGAAACTTTATGTGTACAGTTTGCATCATGGCATCAGTGTTACTTCAATAGGCTGAAATTGATGTATATATATATATATATATATCTTATCTTACATGTTACAGATTCTTCTTCTATAAAGAAGATTATTGCTACCTACGCTTATCCATATAATAAATAGAATATACCTGTATATAATATAAAAGAAGACATTGTATATGAATGTAGAAAACAATGCCACATCAATTAAACCAAGGGAAGCATAAGATGACATTTCTATTTGAGCTACCAACATTCTAACTCAACATTTTAACCCAACATTCTAACCCAACATTTTGTGAAATGTGGACTTTAGCTGGTTGATAAAACTTTTACATACAACATTGTCTGGATTTATTTTTGTTACAGAAATTATTGTGATAGTTATTAAAAAAAACACTGCCACAATTTTTAATGATTATATGATTATTGTTTTGATGTAAATTAATAATTGTTGTATTTGAAGAATCATTTCATTTTTTTCTCAGAGTTTTTTCAAAGACATACATTTTTTTTTCTTTCCTTTTGAAGTTGATGTATTTATCAACTTTATAGTTATGTTTATCATAATCAAGAATCAACCATTGTAAACATTATATACTCATAATATATTTATTGTAGTAAATTATTGTTAATCTTTTTAAAAAAAAGATGCTTTAATAAAGCCTAGAAAAATTTGTTACATACAAATTATGAAACTAAAAAATTACATAATTTTATATTCAATTGTTAATTATAAAATTACAAGCAGTTTTAGGTATTAGTGTTTATTAGTTTACATGACATAAGAAACGATGGGTGAGAGTTATACTTTATTCTTAGATATATGGGAGTCTAGCCAGCTGTCAAAAAAATGGTGCCTCAACGACCCTCTCTGGGGTTATGGGATAGAAGAAGAAGAATCCAAGGGAAGTAAGCCAATACAAGGCAACATTGTAGAAATGTAGTATACCTCATTTATGGCATGGAGTGTTTTTTTTTTTTTTTTTTTTTTTTTTTTTGTAAAACATAAATTATAAACAAAAGATGGATGCTTTAAGATTAGAAAAAAGTTAAATCAATTGTGTGTTGTGTATATAGAGAAATGTGAGGCACATTTTTTGTTAGTTTTATGGTCTTATTTTTAGACTGACCTTTAAAAATATTGTGTTGCTTTTTTTATTTAGCTCTGGTTATTGAGTCAGTGTACACTTGAACAGTATCTACATTTTGGCTTCTAGTTCCATCACTTTGTGCTGATTTGGCCAAATTAAAATTGAATTGAAGAGCTATTGGCCTTTGATATGTTTGCAGATAGGGCAAAAAAAACACTAAATGCAAACATTAATTTTCACAAACATATCTGCTGTTTGTAGTCTATTTAGTTTTTTATAAAATAAAGAGAAACTGCATCTTGGTTTAATACATTCTATAGGCAGCAAAATGTAAATACATTTATTGATATATTTGTTGAGTTCGTTATAAATTATTTCATTTGCCTATATATATACAAGAGTATGTATCAGTATTTTGTTTATTAGAACTCATCTCTTAAGTTTTCATTTGTACATAAGGTCAACAGATTTATACTTTTATTAAAAAAAACACAACAACAAATAAATGAAATAAATGCTCAAAATTTTAAATGTCTTGTCTACCTTGTTGCTGTTTTTATCATGTTCAAATTGCAGTAATGCTGATCAATTGAGCCATACCTTTAGATACCAGTACTGCAAATATTAAGAATAGATCGTAAGATATATGAAAGAAGAAGGAGTGATTAATTAATTAAATTATTAATGAATCTATAAATACTGTAAAACAGGACTGAGCCTTTTTCTAAAACTGGTCTCAACTGGTCTAAATGTATGTTCCGCTCTAGTAAACCGGTGTTTACAAACATTTCTGACGACACACTAGTCCTATTGTGTGTTGTGTTTGGTTTCTTATTCTGATTGTCTTAAGTATTTTAAAAATGAATCACAGCCTTCTCCGTAGTATTGGGAAAATATGCTCTGAGTGCCATACCCGTGTCGATAACAACGTTTTTCAAATGATTCGTTGTTTTGGCATAGGGCGTCGTCTACCTATAAGACGCGGGACAAGGGCTGGAAATCTTCATCGCATTTGGCATAACCTGTCTGCTAAACCTGCCTGGGCTACTCCTGTTGCGAGATCCCCACCAATCTGCGTCTACTACATTCGCAGTGAGTGCTACTTCTGGCCCACATAATACTCCTTTCAAGTCTGGATCCAGTGACATTCGTCGGCTCGGTATAGGGGTTCAAGCACCCACAGGGAGAGGAACGAGGGCTGGACGGTTTCACCTTGACGTGTCTACTCCAACATCCTCGCTAACACCTCTAATCCCTAATGTGACCGAACAATGCCCGGAAATATCGACTATTCATTCTGCAGGTGTTACCATCGGCCTCTTAAATACTCAATCTTCCGTCAAAAAGGCTTTAGTTATATGTGATGTTATAACTGAGAAGTTGCTTGACATTATGGTTATCACTGAGACGTGGCTTCACGAGGGTGGAGATGAAGTAGCCATTAGGGACATGACGCCTGATGGATATACTTTCTTCCACCGTCCTCGGTCAACAGGTCAGAGAGGGGGTGGCATTGCTGTGATTCACCGGACCTCCCTAATTGTTAGAGTGTGTAAGGACACGAGTTTTAATTCCTTTGAGTCTATACAATTCATCATTTCTCAAAGGAAAATGACCGTACGCACCGTGGCTCTGTACAGACCACCACCTTCTGCTTCAAATGGTTTGAATGATAGCGTGTTTCACGAGGACTTTGGAAAACTTGTGTCGTCCATAAATGCTAAGAATCTCCTCATTCTTGGTGACTTTAATGTTCATTGGGATGAGTCAGATAATAGGCACACTCGCGACTTTGTTCAATTGTTGCACTCGGCAAACCTGGTACAGCATGTTTCGGAACCTACACACAAGGATGGACATATTTTAGACTGGGTTGTGTCACGATCTTGCAATGATGGTTTTCTTAAGTCAGTAATTGTTGAAGATCATCTTATATCTGATCACTTTCTTGTTACCTTTACCACAGATATGGAAATGCCTGCTGTTCCAATAAAGAAAATTCAGGCCAGGAAGTTACGAAATATAGATATGGACTTATTTCGCGATCATCTTTCAAGATCAGATTTGGTTATATCACCACCTGATGACATCTCTCACCTAGTTCTACTCTACAATAATACTCTATCTTCCATGCTGGAGACTTTTGCCCCTAGGACTGAATTGTATGTTAGAGATAGACCCAATACCGCTTGGTTTACACCCTCCGTTCGGATGGCTAAATTAGCCCGACGTCAGGCAGAGAGACACTGGAGACTGAGTGGCCTTGAGGTGGATAAACAGATGTTTAAGATAGCAAGGAACAAGCTTACAAATGTGATTAGACGTGCGAAAGCAAAGCAAGTTCAGTCTGCTCTGGAGGCTGCGGGCACTGACTATCGAAAACTGTTTTCCATAGTGCAGAATCTTCTTGGAAAAAATGAATTAAGTCCAATTTTGCCTGACATGAGCAGCGAGCAGGCTGCGGAGGCTCTTAATGAATTTTTTAATGAAAAAGTCGAGACGATTAGAAACAGCTTTGATAATCATACTACTCCACCCACTGTGGAGAAGTCATTTTCTGGAATTTCTTTGTCAAATTTCCTCCCAGTTTCCGAAGAGCAGTTGAGGCATCTTATTTCTGTATCTAAACCTACATCCTCAATTGTTGACCCCATTCCAACGAAGATTGTGTTGGACTGCCTTGAAATTCTGCTTCCAGTTTTAGTGCGTATCATAAATGGTAGCCTGGAGTCAGCCACAGTCCCACAAATGTTTAAGACTGCTGTCATCAAGCCTTTATTAAAGAAAAAGGGGCTCGATCCTAGTGACTGCAAGAGTTTTCGCCCAGTATCTAACCTTCCCTATGTATCGAAGCTTCTTGAGAGGGTTGTCTCTCAGCAGCTTTTACAACATCTAACCACACATGGCCTGATTGATAAATTCCAATCTGCCTATCGTCCTGGACATAGCTGTGAGACGGCAATATTACGTGTTATGAATGATGTTCTATGTAGTGCTGACCGTGGTGATCTGACTATCTTAGTTCTGTTGGACCTCAGTGCTGCCTTTGATGTTATCAACCATGACTTACTTTTATCAAGACTTCAATACGAGATGGGCATCACTGATACTGCACTTCATTGGTTTACTTCCTACTTGGCAGACAGGACTCAGAGAGTTTCTATCAATCAGACCTTATCAAAAGCCACTTCTCTCATCTGTGGCGTACCTCAAGGTTCAGTTTTAGGGCCTATCCTTTTTGCTGTTTACACTAGCCAGCTTGGCAGAATAATTGATAGCCAAGAATTATCTCGCAAACTATATGCGGATGATACCCAGCTGTACAAAAGCTTCCATCCTGATCATAATGCTTGTGCTGCCGCTGTTAATGCAGTGGAAGAATGCTGTCTAGCGGTGAAAGCGTGGATGACTGCCAACAAACTCAAACTAAATGACGACAAGACTGAGGCAATTCTGTGCGGTTCAAACTTCAATCTTAGGAAAGTCAATATTCCATCTATTAAAGTAGGGGCCTCTGATATCTTTTTGTCCAACACTGTCAGAGACCTGGGCTTTATCATTGGCAGTAAATTAACAATGGGTCCACACATCAGTACTGTGGTTAGGGCATGCTCCTTCTATCTTCGTGCCCTGGGTCAGCTGCGACCTCTGATTAATAAAAAAACAGCCAATGCTTTTGCTGTTGCAACAATACAGTCACGACTAGACTATTGTAACAGTTGCCTGTGGGGTTTACCCCAGAAACAACTGGATAGACTTCAGAAAGTTCAAAATACTGCAGCACGCATTGTGTCACGAGTAAAGAAGCATGACCATATCACTCCAATTCTCAAAGAGCTCCACTGGCTCCCTGTGACGAAGCGCATCGATCATAAGATTATGTCCCTTACCTATGGATGCGTGGAAGGCACAGCACCTGCATATCTCAAAGAGCTTATACCGAAGCATGTCCCGTTAAGGATGCTGCGATCTTCAACACAATCTCTCCTGGAAATTCCAGGTTTGGAAGGTCACAGAAAAAAGACTCTTGGTGTACGCTCGTTTGAATCTGTGGCGCCTACACTGTGGAATGGCTTGCCTGAGACACTGAAAAACTCTGTGTCAAAAAAAGCATTCAAGAAGAATTTGAAGACTTTTCTTTTCAACTAAGTTGATGAAGTACACATCCATCAGCAAAATACTTGTTTAAAACTATTTTAGAGTGTTATTGTCGTTTCGTTTTTGTGAGCGCGCTGAGCATGCTTGCATTAGCATGGAGTGAGGCGCGATATAAATGACCAATTATTATTATTATTATTAAGAAGAAGTCCGCATGGACAGTAAAAAATGCAACACATGGCATGAAAGAATTTGGCTTGCTAGCCAATGATAGGGAGACGTGGTCTACTATATGCAACACATGGCATGAAAGAATTTGGCTTGCTGGCCAATGATAGGGAGACGTGGTCTACTATATGCAACACATGGCATGAAAGAATTTGGCTTGCTGGCCAATGATAGGGAGACGTGGTCTACTATATGCAACACATGGCATGAAAGAATTTGGCTTGCTGGCCAATGATAGGGAGACGTGGTAAAAGCTTAGATTTGTTGCTGCTTTATTCTATACGGAATGCAATAAGGAATAGAGTCTATATAGTAATGGTTTTAATTTATTTTAATGCGCTTCATCTATGACTTTATCTATAACTTCAATTACGGCTTTATGTACAACTCCAACTACAAGGTCATCTATAACTTCATCTGTAACGTTATATATAACTTCATTAATAACTTTATTTATAATGTCATCTGTAAAAGAAAAAAAACTTTATCAATATATATATAAATAGAGACTGTCCCCATACGGATCCCCATTGGTCAATTTGTAATCACGTGAGTTTGTGTCACTGACCTATTTAGGCCTAGGCCTATATACTGTCTAATAATTGTTCACATTGGACATGCGTCTCCGCTAGCTCAATGGTTAACATAGCGGACTGCTATGCGGGTGACCCGGGTTAGATTCTACAGTTAGACATTTTTTTTTTCAAACTTTTAAAAACGTAAATGTAAGGGCAATTTAGATTTTTGTTAAATAAAAATACTTGCCTATTTTTTTTACCCGATTACAATATTAATTTAAATGTTAGATTTATAATAATTTATAGCTTTCTTTTAATTGTAGTTTATACAATTTTTATCTGCACCTAATATAGTAATACAGTCCTGTTTTTTTTTTTGCAACCGGGCAACACCGGGTAATGTAGCTACAAATACTACAATATTTATTTTAAATTACTTTCCTTTAAGTCTTCAGTAAAAAATAATAATTTAGATATTAGATTTATAGCTTTCTTTTAATTTTAGTTAATACAATTTTTATTTGCATCTAATACAGTAGGGCCTAATACAGTCCTGTTTTTTTTCACCCGGGCAACGCCGGGCAATGTAGCTTGTATAATATATAACTTTATCTATAACTGCATCTGTAACTTTATATATATCTTCATCTATAACTTAATGTACAACTTTAACTACAACGTCATCTACAACTTCACCTATAATGTCATCTATACTTCATCTTTAACTTTTACTATAACAGTGGTTCCCAACCTTTTAAATGCCGCGACCCTTTTATACTGCTTTTCACGTTATGGCGAAACCCAGCCATTAACTTTTTTTTCGTCGCTACCTTACAACTGTAATGTGCTACTGTTATAAAATGTAATGTAAATATCTCATATGTAGGATGTATTTTCAGGTCACAAATTGAACATAATTAAAGCACAGTGATTAATCACAAAAATCCATTTGACTTTATATATATTTGTGCTTTCACAAAGATATGTTGTTGGAGATGGAAGAAGAAGGCGCAATAGTATATGACTGCAAACACTTGATCCTGAATTGTGTAAATGGCATTGTAGAGAATTAGTTGTTAATAAATTAAATGAACTTCTCTTGTATTGTCTCAGGATCATCTTCAAATTTGACTGTGCATGACCTTCTTTCAATTGCAAATGAAGTTTCAGATACATTTGAAAGGTACGATGAAATTTCGTCTGCCAGAATGTGCAAGTGTTCTTTCACAAAAATCATTTTCGTAAAAATCATTATCGTAATCCTTTTATCTGGTTTAATGTCATGTTCCACAAAGGAAGCAGATAAGTTAAGCTACATGTACTTTTTATTTACATATATTTTTTTTTTATGCCAAAGCTAAAGTTTTATTTGGAATGATCCGATATTTTCAGACAAATTAAAGTTTGTTACAAAAATTAACTGGTCCTTGCAGTGATAAATTTTTACTTATTAAAGATTTTAAAAATGTCAACACAGTAGGCCTAAGTTTTCTGCAGTTCACTTTTATCGCCATAAAGTGCTTTGAACTGCGGTCTTGCTTTCTGATTTTAAAGTTAATAAGTTCTGAGTTTTCACGAAGCTAAAAACAAGTTTTTAAATTTTTCCTCTCGACAACAATCAGACTGTTTTCGCAACTGTTTAAAGTAGGTATGTGATGGGATATGGTAGCCTAGCGGCAGCGCTTTCTCTGGCGATCCAAAGGTCCTGGGTTCGAATTCTGGCAAAGGCTACGATTTTTTCCTAGGATTTGACGGTGTCCCTGAGTCTACCCAGCTCTGATGGGTACCTGACCTTAGTTGAGGTAAAGTAAAGGCGGCTGTGCATAGTGCTGGACACACAATCACCCAGTATGCCGTGGCAACCTAAACTGGTGAACGCTGCTTCACCGGCCCTATGGATATGATGTTGGTGCGCTCATGTCATCACGCCGGGTACTCGTATGCACAGAATAGAAATATACTTATTCTGTGCTCGTATGTGGATGTATCTGCATGCGGATGGGCCCGCCTGTAGACTGATAAAATATGTATTTTCCGGTGGTTTCAGGCGACCCCCATGAAATGGTTCTTTGACCCTGATTAAGATTCAACATATAATGTTGTTATTTTATTAAAACCATGTTCTTTTAATTTCTTTAAAAAAAAATTCAATGTGAGGTAGCCCGATATTTAAAAACAAACAAACAAAGTATTAATAAATCTAATCAAGGGAGATAATAGTCCTGATTTTAAGTCTTAAGGGACATGATTTTAATAAACCTTTTTTTTAGTAGGCCTATATTAGTATACAATTTGCATTTGAAAAACAAAAGCAAATATTGTATACGCCTATACAAGGACCGGTACACAAATTGATAAAAATACGTAACTGAACAATCAATTTAATAAATGTTTTCACATTATAAATGTCATTTTTAAAACACCTTTTTAGCTACTAGCTTGTTTTCATTAGTACGCATTTGCTTCATTCAATACTATGTCGGATAACATGTTTTAGAATTTACAGTCACTTTTTGAAAAACGTTATGTAATAAAGGTTTGAAGACTGCAAAGAAAAGAGGACTAGTCTAGACTAGGGGTCTGTAACCTATGACACAAGTACCGACTTGGCACGCAAAGCGATTGCCGTGGCACGCGGAGGGCCCCGAAAAAAACAATTAAAGTCTTTTCTACAATAATTTGAGTGGTAGAGTAGGATACATTTTTGTCTCTTGGCACGCTGAATGAATTAGAAATTCTACAAAGACACATTATTAGCAAAAGTTTGCCGATCCCTGGTCTAGACATTAGACCAGGGATCGGCAATCTATGGCAAGCGTGACAGACTATAGACCAGGGATCGGCAATCTATGGCAAGCGTGACAGACTTGTTACACTAAAAAAAGTTTCGATAGCACGCAGAAGACTCTTAAAAAAACTATTCAAGTATCTTCTGTTAGCAATAGCTGTATAAGTTCTAAAGCAGAGTAACTTTTAGGCTGTTGGCATGCTGAATGAATTAGAAATCCCATTTTGGCAAACTATTATCAAAAGGTTGCCATTCCCTGTTCTGGTCTAAAGAGTGTTGGTGCCCAGGACACATCCCTGTTTGATCTACACACTGAGGGAGTATTCTGAGGTCGCGCCGAGTACTGTGCAGTACATGTGTGATGAGTGGATTGTGTGGCCAGCACGATGCTCTCGTGACTGTGATGCTCACACGCTATAGCCCCACCTCACTTGGTTCGTTGTCTATGGGCAATGACGGCTGCTGGCTGAAATAGACTTGTTGCATCAGCTATGCTTGATATTTATATTTAGCTTGCCGTTTCTCTGGCGGTCTACCGTCCTTGCTTCACGTATTCTCGCACACTCTCAATCAGACTTTAAACCTCACTCACCGGAGTGATCGAATCGAGACTGAAAGCGCATCAGTGAAGATAACCATATCAGCACGAGCAGCTGGTGTTTCTTCGAACGTTTTCCCAATTGCCACAGCTGCAATTCTGATGGCTTCCATCTCCGCATCAAAGATGCAGATTGCTCAACACGGCCGGCCCACTTAGCTCAACCCGTTTGTCATCTGCCTTCGGGTACGACACAAGAGCACCATACCCAGAACGCGCTTCGGTCCCACTGATCGCGCTCCCATCAGTGTATGCCTCAACGAATCCCGAGTATGCACGTACCGTCCTTAGAGCAGCTGCGCGCCTCTCAGTCAGGCAAGCGCTGGGTCCGACTGCTTCCATCAGGTTCGTCCGTATCTCTGGCAGGTTGAAAGATAGGTGAGGAGGAGGTTCCACTCCCGTCCGCATGGGCATGCGGTCGACCGGGAGTCCAATCTCTGCGCTGAGCTTCAATGTGTGGTGCATGAAGGACTGCATTGAGATCCGTGCTCTCCCCCCCCCCCCCCCCCCCCCCCAGGAATCTACGAGCTTCCTGATGGGCGAACTTTCCTCCAACCGTTTATACCGCTCGTATGCAGTAATAACGGCCCTTTTCCTTCTCCCATTCAGAGGCGGCACGTTTGCCATGATTTCAACAGCCGATGTTGGGGCGGTTCGGAACGTTCCACATATTAGTCTGAGGGCTTGATTTTGTACGTCCAACGTCTTCAACGCAGTATCAGACGCATAGACTTGCACCGGGAGGCTGTAATCGATCTGAGATCTTACCGCTCCTAGGTAAAGATTTCTCAACACACTCGCCTTCGCACCCCAGCCAGTACTGGCCAGTCTCTTGACAATGTTCAGCTTCGAAGAAGCTTTCTCTTGTACTAACCTCACATGGTCGTACATCGTTAGCTTTCGGTCCAGTGTCACTCCGAGATAGACCGGCTTCTGGTCGCATGCCAGAGCGCGGCCATCAATGTTCAGCTCGATCGGCTCTTTGAGGATATCGATTCCGAGGGTAAAGAGCGAATAAACTGTTTTTAGGCAGTTTACCTCCATACCCTTCCGGAAGCATCCCTAAAGACTGGTCCCATGCACTCATCTCACCGGTCTACAAGAAGGGGAACGTCCATGAAGCTGGAAACTACCGCCCCGTGTCTTTAACTTCAGTTGGAACATATCATATGTAAACACCTCCTTAACCATCTGGAGCACCACAGCCTGCTAACAACACTACAGCACGGCTTCAGGAAGGCTCACTCCTGTGAATCTCAGCTGTTGATCACACTGGACGACCTGTGTGCAACAATGGACAAGAAGGTACAGTCGGATGTCGGAATTTTAGACTTCAGTCGTGCCTTTGACACCGTCCCCCATGAGCGCCTACTAGGGAAGCTGGCTCACTACGGCATACAAGTCCTACAAACAGATGGATTCGCGCCTTCCTCACAGGGCGGAGTATGAGTGTTGTCGTGGATGGAGAAAGCTCAGACCCGACCCCTGTCCTCTCTGGGGTCCCACAAGGGACGGTCCTTGGGCCCCTGCTCTTTTTAGTGTACATTAACGACATGCCATCCCAAGTCTCTGAGGATACCTACATCCGTTTATTCGCAGATGACTGCCTTGTTTATCGCCAAGTCCAGAGTGAGGGAGACCAAGCCTTCCTACAACAGGACCTCGACAATCTCCACACCTGGGCAGTCCGATGGGGTATGAAGTTCAACCCCGGCATGTGCTACATTATGCACATTACCAGGAGACAGCGCATGGACAAGTTCTACCAGATGTGCGGGACGATTCTGGGCACAGTCACTCAGGCGAAATACCTTGGGGTCACTATCAGTGACGACCTTCATTGGTACCACCAGACCAACATCGTCGCCAAGAAGGCCAACTCTACTCTACACATGATATCGCGGAACCTCCGGTATTGCCCTCGCAAGACCCGCTCCCTAGCATATTGCACTCTCGTACGCCCGAAGTTGGAATACTGCGCAAGTGTGTGGGATCCTTACCAACAACAGGACATCGATGCCCTCGAGCGCATCAACCGTAGAGCAGCTCGGGTGGTTTTCAATAAGACCTGGCGGGACCAAGACGTCAGTCCCACAGCCCTCCTCAACGACTTCGGATGGGATCCACTATGCGAGCGACGAAAATAGCAGAGACTATCGCTGATGTACCGTGTCACCCACGGGCTCGTCGCAGTACCACCCACCCGCCTCATTAGACCCACCCGTACCACAAGAGGACACTCATTTAAGTACCAGACCATCAGGACTACTTGTGACATTGCGAAATACTCGTACTACCCTAGAACTATAACCGAGTGGAACAAACTGAGTGACAATATAGTGAATGCACCATCGCTAGACTCTTTTAAACAGAGACTATCGAAGCCTTAGTACACGCGCGCACCCCCACCCCTTCCGTGGCAGCGATACCCGCACGGGGTTTTGCCACGTACTCAATACAGATACAGATACCCCATAGCTTGGCGTAACAGGCTACTGCGTTCAAATCCAGCTGGAGGGTCCGCTGTAGAGCATGCGCTTCCCTCCCGGTCGACCAGACCACAGATCGTCTGCGAAAAGCAGCGACGAGCTTCCCAGATAGTTCGGCAGGTCGTTGATAACAATCAGAACAAACGAGTTCAGGTAAGTAAGTATATAAGTCGAACGTTTATTGCCGGTATTAACGTGCTTTTTTTACATAGTCACACTTACATATAGGGATAATAAGGTGTCCACAACACATCAATTATATCCAAGCACAAAAACGTCACTACATGGAAAAGAATACTATAAGCACAACTTCACAATACAGTAATTCCAAGCGAACAATTTATTCAAATAATCCATATGGAATAACGTCATGTAGCATTATTTTTTAAATATAAAGAGGGGAGGGGGAGGACGAAAACCTCATGGCATCAGCAGGCCTACGGAGTTACCTGTGCCCTCCACCCATCATCGGTTTTCTTCGCTCCTATCTCCACTCTTTTTCAGTTATTTTTTAATAATTTTATTTTCATTAAATTCATTACATGTTTACATTTTTATTACATAAGTGACATTTTTGTATAAGACATGTAGCATCTTAAGAAGAAGTATCCAGTACCTTTAATATCATAAAACCTGCCACTTATACATGTCCACTGGTCAGTCTAAAATGGCGACCCAGTGTAAAACGTCAACCGTCAACCAATGGGAAAAGGTCTACATAATTGTCTACACAAAAGTCAGTCCAACCATTGGTCAAGAGGCGTGGCCAGTGTCAAAGAGATTAGTCCTAACACCTCGGCTAGCCAGATACGAGAGAAGGGGGATAGTTGGTCTGTAACCACATTTACTATTTTCCACAACTTATACAAAGGACCTCAAACGACATGGCATGTGACTCGCACTGAAAGACCAGCAGCTACGATAGGCAATCCCCATTACAAACAATAGATGACGAGGGTGGTGTAAAAAGGTGCTGGCGGCGACCAAGAGAGACTATCAAGGTGCGTCATTGCCTGACCAAGCGGTTGAGGGAGGGGTAGGGGTGTGGGAAAAGATTTCTCCCAAACACGCACATTATACTTGAATTACTGTTTAACTCCTTAGAATGTACTAAACTTTGCATAAGAAATTTCACATCATGACAACATGTTGTTGTGGAAAGACCTCAATAACACCTTCAAAAATAAGTGTTTTCCGATGGTCCCTGGAATTGTGCTGGCAGTAAGATGACCTTATATCGCTTGGGACACTGACTATACTGTTATTATTGTGTGTAATTGTTTCTCATAAATTTTAATGTCGACAGTGTAAACAGCATCTGGCAGTCATCATTCATAACATGGTCCATGTTACACAATGTATACAAACATAGTCAATTGAATCAACCGACGTAGTCCGCTCAATACAAACATAGTCGATTGAATCAACCGACGTAGTCCGCTAAATACAAACATAGTCGATTGAATCAACCGACGTAGTCCGCTAAATACAAACATAGTCGATTGAATCAACCGACGTAGTCCGCTAAATACGCTGGTCGTTTGCGAGGACGGATAGACATCCTGGGTTCAAAACCGCGTGCTCCTGCTTATTGCTGACTGCGTGATACTGGTGGTGTGTTACTGGTGGTGTGTTACTGATGGTGTGTTACTGGTGGTATCGTGCTGGTGGTGTGTTACTGGTGGTGTCTTGCTGGTGGTGTGTTACTGGTGGTGTGTTACTGGTGTAGTATTATCAGACAAAAGTGTTAAGAGGCACGGGGTGTCATATAGATCGTCATCGTCATAGGAATTTATTTTTTTTAAAGATGAGTTTCTTGTTATGCCATGTTTCCCGCCACTGGCTGTAATCGTGGAACCTTTGCACTCTTTAACGAGAAGTGGTCTGGGTGAATAGTGTGCCATTAGTTTGCTTTAGCGCCGCTGGCGGCATAAAACTTTGTCGCCTACACGAATGTCAGGGATGGAAGCTCGGCGTTTGCTATCCGAGTATTCCCTGATTCTCCTCTTGTTTTGCCAACTGTTATTGTGAATCCTGCTATTCAAATTGAGTTTGCTCTTTTGGGATGCGCTTATCGCTTGATGATTGACTTTGATTCGATGACAAAATAGCGTTTCTTCTGGGCTGACGCCTGTCGAGTTGAGCTGGCCGGACAGACTGCTTAAAGTTAAATTGATGCCTTGGTGTCCCTCGTGAGCAATGCCAAGCGCTCGATACTGTAAGCTCTTTAGAACAACTATCTTAGGTCCACGAAGAACTAATTGGTGGACGTCATTATATGCGAAATCATCGCGAATGTTCATAACGGCTTGAAAGGCTGGGATCTTGTGGAATGTGCCAAACCCATCCTCGTCGCCATTTGTAGTGTAGTGTCTTGAAAGAAAACACAACATCATAGTTCAGTTTTTGAACATTCGCTAAACTTTACTGGGACAAGTTACACAGGGGAACAGGGTAGCACGTGATCTTTTTCGCACGACGAAAACGAACAATACTGGCCACCGAACCTTCACACACACACACACTGTACACTGTAAAGTCGTAGGACATTTGTTTTTGTGTACATTTGTGTACGTATCAGTCATTTGTGTGTGTATGTGTCATTGACGTCTGTATTTGTGTGCATATCTGCCATTTGTGTGTGTATATGTCATTGACGTGTGCATTTGTGTGCATATCTCCCATTTGTGTGTGTATGTGTCATTGACGTGTGCATTTGTCTTCGTATCAGTCATTTGTGTGTGTATGCAGGGCCCTCGAGAGAAAAAAAAGGTGCCGGTACGAGATCCTTTCTAGGCCCTCCCCCCCCCCCCAGTTTTTTTCTAACACTAGTCATATCTATATGATTTATCTTTTTAAAAGGTCTGTGGACCATTTTGTGAAACTGTCATAAGTGTTACCATTTAACATTAGAGTGTAATCATTTCAATCACAGCTTTACAGGTCTATTCCAAAAATACGTATTTAGGCCTAGGCTACTAAGCAAACAGGGAGAACTGTACGCCTGTAAGGAACTATCTTCAGAATCGCTCCCAGACGTCATCACTGATTTCTTATCCTTCCAGCCTGTCCAGGTCGGCTATGGTGTACGTGCCACAGAAGTCCGTCCTCGGCCCAGTTCTTTTCACCCTGTACACCCAACCCCTCTCCCATGTCGTCGAGCGCCACAACCTAAAATATCACACTTTCGCCGATGACACCCAGCGCCATAACAGCACTAAGCCTGAGGACTTCGATGAGCTCCTTGCTTCCGTCTCCATGTGTTTCCTGGACATTAAGAACTGGATGACTGAAAACGAGTTGAAGCTGAACAGTGAGAAGAATAAAGCTCGTCGTCGTAACGAGACAGAAGGTCGCTTCCCTCACTGCGACCGATGTTCAGCTGGCTGACGCAACTGTTCCTTTCTCCCCAACTGTCAAGAGCCTCGGCGTCTATCTGGACTCCACTCTGTCCATGCAGCCCCACATCTCCTTCCCCATCAAAACCTGCTTCTCTCGGCCTCCGCCCTTCAGGGCCTCCAACGTGTCCAGAACTATGCTGCCCGACTAGTCCTCAAGAAGAAGAGGTCAACTCATATCACACCTCTGCTCCGATCTCTTCACTGTCTACCCATCAACTACCGGATCTCCTACAAGCTGGCTTCTCTCTGCTTCAATTTCAAGTGCCGGAATGCCTCTGCCCCGGACTATTTTCACTCCTGTCTCGAGCTCTACACTTAATCTCGTCCACTTCGCTCGGCTTCTGATGCACTGAATCTAAGGATCTCTCGTGCGAAGCTAGTTTCCGCTGGCCAACGTGCATTCTCATACGCGGGCCCATCCGCCTGGAATCCCCTCCCACTACAGCTTCGCCAGAGCCCTAGCTTCGACACCTTCAGAAGCCGGCTGAAGACTTACCTATTCCAGTAGTAGTATTCACCTGTACATTCAGTGTACATATACATATATACATTTTCGTCTATTATTCGTTTTCTGTAACTGTCGACAACGCATAGAACTGTCATTCAACTGTCCTCAACGGGATATGCGCTATACAAGAATTCTTATTATTATTAAGGCTCATAGGTATAAGCTTATATTTGCAAGTGTCTCTGGAGAAAAATAATCAAAAAAATAGATCCTAAAATGCTATCAAAAATAATTAGGCCCTATATTACAACTAGAGGCTTTTTGCATATTTAACATAATGTTCAAGCAGAGCTACACATTAAAAGAATACCAAAATTAAGGTCCCAGCGCCACGTGAGATTGTAGGAGGTTTCGGGGCATCTCCACTTAGCTTAATAGCAATAATTAAAAAAATAATTGCGTAATTGCCAATTTAATTTTACATTTGAATATTCATGGCCCCCCTAAACTCTCATGGGCCCCGGTACGGCGTACCGGCTGTACCCCCCTCTCGTGGGGCCTGTGTGTATGTGTCATTGACGTGTGTATTTGTGAGCATATCTGCCATTTGTGTGTGTATTATTGTGCGTATCTGTCATTTGTGTGTGTATTTGTGCGTATATCTGCCATTTGTGTATGTATTTGTGTCGTATATGCCATTTGTGTGTTGTCATATACGCGCCATCATCAGTTGCGTTGTCACACTAATGGAAAACGGAAGGTGCATTGAAAGGTGCGACATGTTGACAGTTGGAGTCTTGTTTTGATGTCTTTGTAAATATTGCATATCTTATATCCTGAGTTCTGTGTTAGTATTCATTCATTAAAAGGTTTTATACTTAACACTCTCTCCGGTTTTTGATTCAAGAAGACGATAACGAGCCTAAGCAGTGTGTGTTGCTTATTACAGTGTGTATTCGTGTGCGTATCTGTCATTTGTGTGTGTATTTGTGTGCGTATCTGCCATTTGTGTGTGTATTTATGTAAGTATCTGTCATTTTTGTGTGTATTTATGTGCGTATCTGTCATTTGTGTGTGTGTATTTGTGTGCGTATCTGTCATTTGTGTGTGTATTTGTGTTCGTATCTGTCATTTGTGTGTGTATTTGTGTGCGTATCTGTCAGTTGTTTGTGTATTTGTGTGCGTATCTGTCATTTGTGTGTGTATTTGTGTGCGTATCTGTCATTTGTGTGTGTATTTGTGTTTATGTCTGTCATTTGTGTGTGTATTTGTGTGCGTATCTGTCATTTGTGTGTGTATTTGTGTGCGTATCTGTCATTTGTGTGTGTATTTGTGTGTATGTCTGTCATTTGTGTATGTATTTGTGTGCGTATCTGTCATTTGTGTGTGTATTTGTGTTCGTATCTGTCATTTGTGTGTGTATTTGTGTGCGTATCTGTCAGTTGTTTGTGTATTTGTGTGCGTATCTGTCATTTGTGTGTGTATTTGTGTGCGTATCTGTCATTTGTGTGTGTATTTGTGTTTATGTCTGTCATTTGTGTGTGTATTTGTGTGCGTATCTGTCATTTGTGTGTGTATTTGTGTGTATGTCTGTCATTTGTGTATGTATTTGTGTGCGTATCTGTCATTTGTGTGTGTATTTGTGTGCGTATCTGTCATTTGTGTGTGTATTTGTGTGCGTATCTGTCATTTGTGTGTGTATTTGTGTGCTTATATGTCATTTGTGTGTGTATTTGTGTGCGTATCTGTCATTTGTGTATGTATTTGTGTGCGTATCTGTCATTTGTGTGTGTATTTGTGTGTATATCTGTCATTTGTATGTGTATTTGTGTGCGTATCTGTCATTTGTGTGTGTATCTGTGTGCGTATCTGCCATTTGTGTGTGTATTTGTGTGCGTATCTGTCATTTGTGTGTGTATTTGTTTGTATATCTGCCATTTGTGTTTGTATTTGTGTGGGTATCTGCAATTAGTGTGTGTATTTGTGCGTATTTGCCATTTGTATGTGTATATGGTTATAGTTGAGTATACAGAAGTAAATATCTGAGCCTGGGTTAGTCAACAGAAAAAAAAAGCAACGTATGTATCGATATCAGTAATTCGATTCTAAAAGTTTGAAACAGTGAAACTAATTTAACAACACGACAAAAGACAGAAGGGATCATATTATGAAGTTCATGATGGATGTCATGGATGTTTGTGTGTGTGTATCGGGGTGTGTAGAGCGTATCACTTTCTAATAATTTAAAGGTTGCCCGTAATAAATGATTTTAGAATAAGATATTTGATATCTTTTGTGTTTGTTTTGTGTTGTTTTTTAATTATGGGTCACATTTCCATCCTCCATATTATGTCCGAGCTGTAGTAGTCATCGAAGCGCTACGAGAGATCTAGACAAAAAACAAACAATTTGCACTCGACATGTTAGGAACAGTTGAGGGCCGGGGGGGATTTAAGAATTTTATTTTCTTATCCCCACAGATTCGTCGAAATGTATTTGCCAACTGTGATAATGTGATACTAGATCTAGCTCTTTTTGTAAACGTCAGTTTGGCGCACAGTTCTAATTTTAATGTCAAACCTTTTCTTATTTACGGTCTTGATTTCTAGATCGAAGGTTATTGCCCGCGTTTGAGTCATTTGAGTCCAGTCTTGCATTTTGATGAATGATGGGTTGAAATACTCTTCAGTTCGTTTGCTTTTTGTTGGTTTGATCGGACAACCCAATATATTCCTGGACTTAGCCCAGGAAGAAAGAGAATTTGTATGAATTTGTCTTTGCCATTGAATTGTTCATACAAGCATTTATATTTTTAAAGGTTTACTTTATTTTTCACTGTTGCTGTTTGTGAGTTGTTATTTGTTGTTGTATGAAAGATCAAATATCAGCGTTAATATATTATATATAATATAGTTTCCATTGATTGCACCAATAGGGCGTATTGCCGCTGAGAGTTAACACCCTTGCCCCTTTTACAATTCAGGTATATATGACTAACTTGTAAAAGGGGCAAGGGTGTTAACTCTCAGCAGCAATATCTTTACAATTCAGTCATATAAGACTGACTTGTAAAAGGAGCAAGGGTGTTAACTCTCAGCAGCAATTTCTCCCAATACCGGTATGTTTTTTGTAATTTATTTGGTATCATTTTCTGTTTTTATTTTCCTATAGGCCCTAAATACACAATTATGCAATCATCTGCTAGTAAATATACTTATGTTTCTGTATTGATACAATAAGGTTATTCATTTATAGGCTATAATATAGACGTAGGGATTTTCGGAAAAGTTTCGTACTCAGATAACTTTAAAAAAAAACACCTGACAATGTATTAATTTTTCCCCCACTTAAATTCGCGAGCTTTATTCCATCATTAACTAGACCAGGGGTCGGCAACCTTTTGATAATAGAGTGCCAAAGTAGGATTTCTAATTCATTCAGCAGCCAACAGACTTAAAAAAAACTTGATGTTTACGTTTGCCTTTTTGGGGGCAACCGCGTGCCATTTAAAATCACTCTGCGTGCCAAGTCTGGCACGCGATCCGTAGTATGCCGAACCCTGAACAAGACTAGTAATGAGAAAATATAGTTCAACTGACGTTAACTTAATAAATAACTTAAGTCAACATCTATGTTCCGTTTCTCATAAATACTTTGTTATGTGCGTGTATTTATTTTCTTGCTTTTGTGTAACTACCTCCCCTGGTTGGCCATAACTTTTTTTTCTCGCCTAGCGGGCATTTTTTTCTTTCTTCTTTTCTTTGATCTTGTCCAGCCGTCCAGCATAATGAATTGTGTCATTTTGGGGTCACATTCTTTTGCTGTCCGCATTTTCCATTAGCCTCTTAGAGTAATTAAAAATAGTAACATACGAAATTAATTGATTATTCCATGTCTGGAATGGCTGTCTGTTGACCTTTATAAATAAGTACAGTAAAGTATCCCGCCGGACCATACGAATCATAGGGCTGGCGAAGCAGCGTTCACCAGTTTCTGTGGCTACGGCATACGAGGGGATGTGTGGCCAGCACAATGCCCAGCCGCCTTAACTTTACCCAAACTAGTATCAGGTATCAGAGCTTGGCAGACTCATGGGCACCCTCAAGTCCCGGGAATAAATATTGGCCTGCTCCAGGATTCGAACACAGAACCTTCGGATCGCCAGTAGAACGCGCTGCCTCTCAACCACTGTGTCATTTATAAATCAGACTAAATTTAAGTTGAGTCTATCATCAGGCAAGATTTATATTTAATGCTATTGTACTTGCTTGTTTTTTTGTGACATAATTCTTTTATGAACAAGGCAATATATTATTATTATTATAATGTTCCATGTATCTCAATACGTGAGTGCTTTTGATTCATTGTAGTTTTATATTGTATTAAATTTACTTAATCTAATTTGGTATCCTTTTAGTCCTTTTGCTAAAAAAAAAAAAATAATTACACAAAATTATTTTGTTTTTTGTTTGTTTTTGCTATGACTTCTTGAAAAGAGTCATATCAATTAATTGATTCTAACATTATGAATAGAGACTAACGCAATGTAGGATACGTTACAAAAAGTCTATTCAATAATGACTGCGCTAGTTATACATACAAATAAAAGGGTTAAGGCTTAATTAATTTGACATATGACGGACCAACACCGCAATAAATCACTAGCCTATAGATTCACTTTCTAGATCATGATGATGGTTATAGTGCTAGTATCCATACGATTACAATTATCATGCTCAGTGTGCTCTTGCTATAAATTGCATTGACACATGTATGGGTACATTAGGCACACATTCATTAGACCAGGGTTCGGCAACCTACGGAACGCGTGCCAGACTTGGCACGCTGAGCGATTTTCAATTGCACGCGGAACACCCCAGAAAGCAATAATTCCTGCCTCTTCTACAAAACATTGCGCTACAACTTGTTGAGTTTTAGGCTGCTGGCACGCTGAATGAATTAGATATCCCACTTTAACATACTATTATCAAAAGGTTGGCGACTCCTGCATTAGACTCTAGTTAAAGAGAAAAGTCTTTAAACTCTTATCAAAATACTTTTTGTCTCAGAATCTATCAGTGTCTGAGGCAATATTTTTTATAAAGATGGCGCCACAGATTCAAACGAGATCACTCCAAAGGATTTCTTTTTGTGTCCAGTCACACTGTTCTTCTACCTAGAACACAGGACTAATGAGTATGTCTGGGATAGAATATCCTCAATTTCGGGCCCTCAAGAAAACATTATGACGACAATCAAACGGCGCAAACTGACATGGTTCGGTCATGTGTTGCGGCATAATATCCTGCCAAAAACCATCCTCCAAGGCACTTTAGAAGGTGGACGTCGGCGAGGCCTTCAGTGGAAATGCTGGTTTGACAACATATAAGATTAGACAACGCTGCAACAGTGCAAATGACTGAACTACTGACAGCCGCTCAAGATAGGCGAAACGGAGAAAGATGACTGCTGGTGTGTCCATTCGCCCCCCTCCCCCAATACGACCGCAGCGGTCAAGGGTTTGATGATGATGACACTGGAAATTCTCAGATGTGAATGTCGCGAGGAGTGCAGTACCTTTGATGGCGCTTGCAATGGCGTGAATGTTTGCTTAGCGCTTACCGCCCCTTGACTATAAGGTAGTCTAGTATGCGTCTAACGGAGTGCGCTAAATATGTAAATAATTAGTATAAAATTCGAAGAACAACGTTAGCTTCTGGAAGACAGTTTTGTTTATTATGTTGAAGGAGAAAGAAATCAATTTGCATTACATAATAAGAATTATTACATAACAAAATGTATTCACATTTTCACCATTTAACATTTCAACATCTATTAACACTGCCCGGACCTAAAGATGACTGAACTTATGTCTTAACATTGAACGAATTACACCAACAAATTAGATATTTAATAGCTTATCTTTCGATTCTTCTTTCATGTTCATACATAGACATAACGGCCAAAGTGGTGATTATGTGGCCATCACAATTGATCAATTTGAAACTAAATTTTAAGATATGACAAAAGCCCCCACTTGTTAAACTTGTTACATTTGTGTTTTTGTTTTAACATTTCGACCGTCTCGGTTCGTTTCTGAACATACCGGAAGCTCTAGCCTTGCAAAAGTGAGACGTTACAAGTGATGATGTAATCTAATAGCTAAATATCCGTAAGAAATGGTGGTGAATGATTACAAGCAGATATACGTCAAGCATACATACTTGTAACGCATACGTGAAACGTATTCATATAAAAACATATTACATATTGATTTAATATTATATAAAAATTGACCATAGCGAAACATTCTCTTATACATCTATATAACGTAGGTCGTGACATTACATACAGTGTTGAGACAATACTTTGGCGTAGACTGGATCACGTGACCACGTGCTTTTCTTCTGCCATTACATTCGAGTTTTGACAAAACAAGTAGATCTATACACACACTCACACACAAAGCGCCATCTATTATGACTAATAAATAAAATTTCATGGACGGTGAAAAAGTCATTGGAAACACATAAAAAAATGATCTTCTTATTTTTTTTAAATTTATGGCACATCGTATAATACAGACACATATTTTTCTCTCCCACAAAATCAGGTCAGTTTCAACTTCTATACAGTTATAATTTATAATACAGAATTAAACAAAAATAAGTGATAAAATTTGTTGTTTTTTTTTAAAGATAGAATTATGTGATTTGGAGAAAGCTACCGATTCCGAATTAAGACTCGACTGCAAACACATAACGCAAATCCTTTGCAAAAGTTTCTCTAATATATCAAATTTTTTAAATCGTTAATTTCTTTTAAAAAATTTATAGGCCGACTAAAATTCGGTTAAGGTTTTGGTTTCGGTGCCGAAAGTAGGCAATAGACATCTTCCGGCGTAGTTTCAGTTTTGGTCGAAGCAAAAATGTTAGCTTTCGGTTGTTTTTTTTTAAATTTCGGCCGAAACGTATATTGACTTTTGGTCATAAACAGAATATCTATTTTTATTTTCAAAATTCAGATTACAACGCTAATTACTCTGCTTATTGATAATTTCATTTAGTTAAACTGTTATTTAATTAATGTGTATGAAGTAGAAAATTGATTATAATAATACACGGATTATTTAATCACCCCAAAAAATGTCGAAAAATGGAGTGTGAGATTTCTGTGCAGTCTTTTTAAATCTTTTTTTTTGTGTGTGGCAATTTGATTGTATCTTTCGGTTTCGGCCGAAGGTGTAGAGCAAGTTAAACTTTCGGTCTGGCTTCGGTTTCGACCGAAAGTCAATTTATAATTTTCGGCATGGTTCCGTTTTCGACCGAAACTAACAATTTGGTTTCGGTCGGCCTCTAAAAGTTTTCATTATATAACACTGTAGTAGCTTTTTATATTATGGTTGTAAAATAATTACTTTCCCAGCTACAACACTTGTTATTTCAAATAAATAAATAATTACATCTCTAAATGGCTCAATTATCTGTATTAACCTTCCTACATTTTTTTCTCCTAAAGGGCGAAACGTTTTGGAGTTGATTATCATCTCCGGAGTCGATACCGCGAATTTCTATTCTTATACTTATAAGAATACATGTAATCTTATTTCGTATCGTATTTAAACTTTAAACTTGACATCGATTTCAAGTTGAGCCGCGCAAGAGGTCTGCGTATTTAAAAAAAAACACAACAAATATTGATGTTTAGCTTGGACTAAATGACTTAGTTTTTGTAGAAAGATGGAGGAATGTATATGCATTGAAACAAAGATGTCTACATCACTACTTGTTCAAAAACGTAGAAGATGAAAAGCGAGATTAGGTTTAGAATATAGGTCATGTGTATTCGTAGAAAAGACACGGTAGTGGCGGAGAAAAAGACAGCATAAAGATGCACGAAAAGACTGTTTCAATGCAGACAGGACAACTGGGTGAAAGGCAATGAATGCATGCCTACAACTGCTCAGGGGCAGTCCATAAACGACGTCACGTGATTTCGGACACATTTTTTTTACCCCTTTCCTTCCACACCTTCACGAGTTGGCATAAAAAGTAAGACACTCATCCCCCCTCTTTCTATTGAACGGCGCAAAGCTCTGCACACCCCTCCCGTTTCCTTAAAAAAAAATGCAGCACCATATTTCCAATTTCAAAGTTAGTATAATTAAATTCACGTTTATGTTCATTGTCGTAGAAGTTTATCAATAAACATATTATAACTACCGAAGTTAATAATGTGAAACTTATTAAAGTGGACATTTTATTTAAAGAAGCTCATTTTCGTATGATGCGCCTGTCATATTTCTTAAATTAAATACCTCCACTCCCCCCTTGTCAAATAACGCCACAAATGGTCGACACACTCCCTCACCTTGGTGCAAGACATCATTTATGGACGGTCCCACGAGAAGAAAAGATCGTTGACGTAGTTAAAGACTGTCTCGGTTAAAGGCTAAAGGTCGTGATGTCATATTATGTGCTATATATAGATTTAATCGGTTGAAAATAAAACGAGCGCGAATCGTACCGAAGACATTCGTAACAAAGACGTAGAGTCGAATGCTTCTTACTGAATACAAGAGTTATCGAACCTAGACATTTCGCTTTTGAAGAGAAGAGCGCTTATTTTGATGACGAAATGTGGACGCAAGGAAAACGTTTTGATGAACAAAGATTACCCCAATGATACAATCGTTACACGTAAGATTAAAAATGGATTATTTTTTTGGAATCGCAAACTAAATATGTAACAGTTGAAAATCTCACAAGTCCCAATTTAAATTACAATCATTCTATTTGCTTTTCTCAGCTAATACGATTTTGATAAGTTGAAATAGGAAAATCAATTATGTCTTTCCCCTTTTAATAATAATCGGTGCAGTAAAGGGGGGTTGCTTTAAATAATAATAAAAAAATATAATTCAAGCTTTTTTGATCTTTTGATGCATTTTTTCTCTTGTTCTTGTGTAGGTTTGCATTAAATAAACTTTTCCTTCAAGAGCGTTTGTGATTACTTTCACTTAAAACTTCAAAGTTTGTCTTTTTTTCCATTTGAAATTGAATATAGTTACCAAAGAGATTTCAATTAAATAATAAAAGGCATCATTATTCTGTTACAAAGTTTTTTAAAAAGTATTTCCTATGCTCATAACTTGCTAGGTTATTGGGAAACAAATGCAGATGTCACACGTCAATGTGAAAGAGGCATGCTAATTGATTGTGTGACTTACACAATGCCAATATAAGCTCTTCAGTTTCAATGACTCCATATAGAGCTGAGTTTTCGTAATGGTTCAAGAAGGGTTGAGAGTGTAGGTGAGTCTTTGAATAAGGTCGCACTAGTTAGTGCTCCTAGTATGTCTCAAACACTTTAAAGCATTTTTAAAAAATAATTATTTGACATTTAAAAGTTGGCAGCTTATGTTTTACTTTGTGAACTCTGACCTTTCTCCATAACTAGATCAACAGAGAAAGATTTGCAAACAACTAATTCATGTCATTCTGTGGGAGATATACTTCTCAAACGCCTTTTTGCTGTTTTAAACCCCCAAAAAAGTAAAATTACCAGTCAGCTTAAAATGTTATGTTTTTGAAAAAAATAAATTAATTAAGTTACAATAAAACATAAAAGTGTATACCACATCTTCACAAAAGATCTAAGCTTACATTTCATATCATGTAAGCCTTCATATCTAGGGAGAGCTAAATAAATTACAACTGCACACACACAATCACACATACAAATACGTGCATACATTATGTAGGCTACATACAAGTTATAAGAATTAATTGTAAATATATATATGAGAGTTAAAACTGCATTCAATGATAAGCGGATACTCTATAAATACATCAATGCATAATTATATCATTTTAAAGGCTAATTTGGTCATACGCTAAGCTCTGGACTATATTCTGACTCACATATGCACTCATGGTAATTCTTCTTTTATATCACAGGAGCATTTCAATATACTCTACACAATCTCAATCAGTCTTATATAAACATTCAATGGTAGACTTTTTCAGACACATAAAGCGAATAGGAATCTCATAATAAATACAGAAAACAACGAATGATAACAGCCCAGCGGGCACACCTCGGTGTATCGACGAGGAAAAAAACTTGCAAATCACGAAAACACGTGGAAACCACGTCTTTTCCCCGTCGATACGACTAGGTGTGCCCGCTGGGAGAGAGGGAGAGAACGAGAGAGAAATAGAGAGAACGAGAGGCAGAGATAACAATGGTATCACCGGTTGCAAAAATACACATATACACAGACTATAACACACACACGTGACACACCACAACACACATACACTACAGCACACACACACACACATTTGCGCAAATACATACACACGCATAATTAAGAACTAATATCTTACACATTCAAACATCACATCAAGAGTAATATCAATAAAAACATAGGTAATAAAATATACTGTCTCCAGGAAGTTCTTGAGGCCTTGTTCAAATTACCTGGTGGGATAGAAAAAGAAGAAAAAAAAAACATTTTTAAGATAAAACAATAATTATATTTATCAGTTGAAGAAATATATGTCTGTGGTAGGAAAACCACCGGGACGCATAACGTGGGTGGCACGCATAACAACTTTTTTACTGGTTCGTTTAGTGGGAAGCAACCTTTCAAATGTAAGCGGGTTTTGGGTATGAATGAATTGAGAGAATGACAAGAGGAAACGGTTGGCGGAAACGAAAGTGGCGGGAAAGGGAGGTGCTATGCACGTGACTAAAGGACGGATCCATAGCGTAAATAGAAAGATGGAATGTGCTGAATATAGAAAGAAAGAAAATAGTCCATATAAATAGTGGAAATAAAGTTCAAGACCAGTAAGAAAGAAAGAATACACCGTAGAAAGAAATATCACAATGAATGAAGTAAGGAAGGATACATTGTGTTTATAAGAAACGATGTAGTGTTTCAAGAAAGAAAGAAAACAGCGCATAAAGCAAAGAAAAGTTACAGTTTATAAAGAAAGAAAACAGCGCATAAAGCAAAGAAAAGTTACAGTTTATAAAGAAAGAAAACAGCGCATAAAGCAAAGAAAAGTTACAGTTTATAAAGAAAGAAAACAGCGCATAAAGCAAAGAAAAGTTACAGTTTATAAAGAAAGAAAACAGCGCATAAAGCAAAGAAAAGTTACAGTTTATAAAGAAAGAAAACAGCGCATAAAGCAAAGAAAAGTTACAGTTTATAAAGAAAGAAAACAGCGCATAAAGCAAAGAAAAGTTACAGTTTATAAAGAAAGAAAACAGCGCATAAAGCAAAGAAAAGTTACAGTTTATAAAGAAAGAAAACAGCGCATAAAGCAAAGAAAAGTTACAGTATATAAAGAAAGAAAATAGCGCATAAAGCAAAGAAAAGTTACAGTTTATAAAGAAAGAAAACAGCGCATAAAGCTAAGAAAAGTTACAGTTTATAAAGAAAGAAAACAGCGCATAAAGCAAAGAAAAGTTACAGTTTATAAAGAAAGAAAACAGCGCATAAAGCAAAGAAAAGTTACAGTTTATAAAGAAAGAAAACAGCGCATAAAGCAAAGAAAAGTTACAGTTTATAAAGAAAGAAAAAATGCATAAAGCAAAGAAAAGTTATAATTTATAAAGAAACAAAACAGCCGATAAAGCAAAGAAAAGTTACTGTTTTTAAAGAAAGAAAACAGCACATAAGACAAAGAAAAGTTACAGTTTATAAAGAAAGAAAACAGTGCATAAAGCAAAGAAAATTTACAGTTTATAAAGAAAGAAAACAGTGCATAAAGCAAAGAAAAGAAAAATTATAGAGTATAAAGAAAGAAAAATACGGTTAATAAAGAAAGAAAATTAAGCATAAAGAAAGAAAAAAATACGGTTTAAAAGAAAGAAAATTAAGTATAAAGAAATAAAAATACGGTTTAAAAAGAAAGAAAATTAGTATAAAAAAGAAAAAATGTGGCGTTTAAAGAAAGAAAATAGGACATAAAGAGTAAGAATACGATGCATAACAAAAGAAATAATACTGTGTATAAAGAAAGAAAAAAAATACAGTGTTTATAAAAGAAAACAGTGTAAAAAAAAATAGTTAAAACATTATGGAAGAATAAAGAAAGAAACTTAACAGTTGAAGTGGTTCTTCATGTCCGCCAACACCTGGGACATAGTCTCTGTCTCTTTGCCCTTTTCCTGGCAAAAGTTGATTAGTGCGTCTTCCATACATTGAATTACACCCGGAGCTAGCCTGGGCAAGAGAGAGGGGCAATTTCATTTAAAAAAATGAACATGAAGAGACACACAGAACAGAACATTGATTTTAGTAACATTGATACAATGGAAGAGATAATTGACGACTTAGAATTAAAAACAAAAAGAATAAAAATACGTATTTTTTCCTGTTATTGTTTAAATGTTTTACCTATATTTATATATTTATACAAATGTATACATTTAAATCAATGTATATTTTTATAACATCGAATTTTTTTAACAATGTAGGCCTATATCTTTATAACAATGTATATCTTTATAACAATGTATATATTTATACCAATGTATATATTTATAACAATGTATATATTTATAACAATGTATATATTTATACCAATGTATATCTTTATAACAATATATATATGTAAGGGGTGGAAAGAAGATGGAAGGTCCTAGTCTGTGCAACTTCGGAAAACCCAAAGTGACCCTAAGGTCTAAGGCTAAAGCTAACTAAATTAAGACCTAAAAAGCTAAACACAACACAAACAATATACATTAAGCACGACACAAGAACAACACCAGAAACCACACAACTAAAAGAGTACTATAGATCAATTCATACGAGCTTTATTACATTATATCATATATATATATCATCCTATCAAAACATCTACCTAGACTATTCACTATTCTATCAACTGCCTGCTAACAACTGCTAATCGAATCTAACCACAAAATATATAAAACTAAATCTAAATCAAACAAAATAGATCATCTAAAATCAGACAAAAACAGAGAACTAAAATATCCCAGTTAGAAGACACACTAACAGAGAAAAAGCAAATAAATATATATTAGTAATATTAGCAATGGACATATATATATTCATTATGGTAATGCATTAAACATTATAAAAAAAGGATTATAATTATATCAACCCACATGGTATGGTAAATAAATAACAAGCTAGCCAAAACAAGTAATAAATAATACTAATTACTACTGACATACCCGGTACAAATTATTACAAATTCAAAGATTATAATAAAACCACTGTATAAAATAAACCATAAATAAACTTAATATTATAGAAACACTAGTTTGAGGCCTATAAATATACTCACAAAGCAGCAACGCTCAAGCACATAGCAAGAGGTTATAGCACAAAGCCTGATATTGTACCACTAGTCTTTTTATATCAATTTAAAAAAGGCGGACTATCCATAACCAAAAAACCCACACCCTCATACTCATACACACAATAAAATAGTACCAAACATGGTAATAAAAAAACAATAACAACAAATTAAACATGTTAAATGAAATTGAAATAAAATATTTATAAAAGTATAAAATCAAAATAGTGAAATAAAGAATTAGGACTATTTAAGTTTTAGGTACAGGTATTTACATAAATAAACATTTTGCCCAAGAATATTTTAGGACTATCTTTCCCCACAGGGAAACAACTCAGAAAAACACTAAAAACCCAGAAGTCTTTATAAGAATACCACTAGGTTTTCCAAACCCAAAGAGTACAAAAATGCGAATAAAAACATTGAAAGAAAATATAATATAATAACATAACAAAAATTAGATAACATAAAAATGTAACCCTCCAGGTTACACTCATCCCCCGCTTTTTATGTGTGCAGTCCCATGCACACAGTACTGGAAAAAATACAACTTAGTAACGTACAACCTTAAGAGAAATAAAACTACTTAAAAAACACATGCTGCTGTTAAGCAGTACTACACACAAAATTATATACAAAAAGTTTAAACAAAAAGCAATAGTTTAAATACATTATTATCATCTTTAAAAGGCAAGTTACATAGCAAATATCAAAAATAGAAAGTATAAAATATAAATAATAAGAGCATCATCTTGTCCGTGGACCTATGTCTCTTATACCGGTACTGTCAATCCTGTTGTCCTTTAGCAAATGAAATAATGTTGCACTTAAATCTTCCAGTTTGGCCTCCAGGTAACACATGTGTTTTGAGATGTGTCCATGCATATGTCCTTCCCAAGACTGTTGCTCAAGGGGTGACAGTCTGGGCCAGCGTTCAGCTTTCGCTGGACAATGCCTAGCCAGATGGCCAGCTCTCCTACAATTGTAGCAGAGTTGTTTGCCTCTGCTCCTTCTGGGTCTGACATATGCAGGTGGTCTCGGATCCCGACCTGTTGGCAAGGATTGCAGATCCCTACTGTCGCAATATTGAACTTCTTTCACAGTTGTTATAGGCTCTACTTTGGGAGCCAGGTGTAAAGGATTGGGAGACTGATGTATCGAACTAGGGGCAGGACGCAACAATGAATTTTCATCCCCAGTCCAACGAATTGCAGCATCCCTGATAGCCAGAAATGAGACAGTAGGATTGCAGAACACCATTTCCTCTAGCTGGCGACGGACCGATCGCTCTTGAAGATTCTCCAAGAAGCTGTCCCTGAGGTAGCAGTTCTCGGTCACTGTGAGTCCCAGTTCCCGCTGACGCGATGTAAGGGCTCGGTAGGCGGCAAGAACCCTGTGAGAGTATGCCCTGACTGTCTCTCCGGGGGCTTGCGTTGACTGCAGCATTATGCGCATTAACTGCGTGCAGCTTCTTTTCTCGCCATAGATTTGTTTCAACAGGGCCAAAGTGACCTCCGAGTCTGATGACCTGCTACAGTCATGACAGAGTAACTCTGCCTGGACAGAGTCTCCCAGATGTGCCCAAAGAAGAAAATTCTTTTCAGGCTCGTCAGTAAGCCTTCTGCTCCTCCAAGCTGCTCTGACCTCGTACAGGAATTCGCCCACCTCGTCTGCTGGGCCACCACCATGAAATTTGCGGACAACGACGTCCAAAGGTTGGACAATGATAATGCTGCTGTTCATGGTAGTGGTCTCTGGGCCTCCTCCTACAGTCATTCTAACTGGGATTTTTCTCCTAACAACTATAAACACACAAAAAGAAACAGAATAGACCTAACCGAAGGAGACAGTTACAAAAACTAAAAGGTACCTTAGAAACAAGCAACTTAAACAAAAGGAAAATATACGACAGAACAGCACTAAACCACTAACTAGGCCTACATAAAGAAACTCTCTAGTACCAGCCCTAAAACTATAGAACAATCTAAGCTACAGCTAAAGCCTTAAGCACAGACCCCACTCGTGCTACCAAATGTAAGGGGTGGAAAGAAGATGGAAGGTCCTAGTCTGTGCAACTTCGGAAAACCCAAAGTGACCCTAAGGTCTAAGGCTAAAGCTAACTAAATTAAGACCTAAAAAGCTAAACACAACACAAACAATATACATTAAGCACGACACAAGAACAACACCAGAAACCACACAACTAAAAGAGTACTATAGATCAATTCATACGAGCTTTATTACATTATATCATATATATATATCATCCTATCAAAACATCTACCTAGACTATTCACTATTCTATCAACTGCCTGCTAACAACTGCTAATCGAATCTAACCACAAAATATATAAAACTAAATCTAAATCAAACAAAATAGATCATCTAAAATCAGACAAAAACAGAGAACTAAAATATCCCAGTTAGAAGACACACTAACAGAGAAAAAGCAAATAAATATATATTAGTAATATTAGCAATGGACATATATATATTCATTATGGTAATGCATTAAACATTATAAAAAAAGGATTATAATTATATCAACCCACATGGTATGGTAAATAAATAACAAGCTAGCCAAAACAAGTAATAAATAATACTAATTACTACTGACATACCCGGTACAAATTATTACAAATTCAAAGATTATAATAAAACCACTGTATAAAATAAACCATAAATAAACTTAATATTATAGAAACACTAGTTTGAGGCCTATAAATATACTCACAAAGCAGCAACGCTCAAGCACATAGCAAGAGGTTATAGCACAAAGCCTGATATTGTACCACTAGTCTTTTTATATCAATTTAAAAAAGGCGGACTATCCATAACCAAAAAACCCACACCCTCATACTCATACACACAATAAAATAGTACCAAACATGGTAATAAAAAAACAATAACAACAAATTAAACATGTTAAATGAAATTGAAATAAAATATTTATAAAAGTATAAAATCAAAATAGTGAAATAAAGAATTAGGACTATTTAAGTTTTAGGTACAGGTATTTACATAAATAAACATTTTGCCCAAGAATATTTTAGGACTATCTTTCCCCACAGGGAAACAACTCAGAAAAACACTAAAAACCCAGAAGTCTTTATAAGAATACCACTAGGTTTTCCAAACCCAAAGAGTACAAAAATGCGAATAAAAACATTGAAAGAAAATATAATATAATAACATAACAAAAATTAGATAACATAAAAATGTAACCCTCCAGGTTACATATATTTAAACCAGGAATTGAAGCTTTAGACTTTAGCCAATTGAAGCTCTTAATTAAAGTATATTACATGGGAGACTACTCTATTTAAAATACACCATAGTTTTTACTAACGAGCCCATAGCCAACCTGTTGGAGTTGCCTGTAATCCCTTCAGAGTTTAGAGTTTAGAGCCAAAGTCTATTCATGAGATTGGAAGAAATAAGGGTTACACCCCCCCTTCCCCCCCCCCCCCCCCCCAGGCTCACTCTTTTTCAAATGGATGGGAAATGTAGCCAAAGCACCAATTATGCAAATGAATTATTTGTCTCCATTTAAGCCATTCCTGCTTAAACCAAATCGATATACCAAGAACCTTTTTGGGGAGTTTTTTTTGTGTTAACTCTTTAGAGACTAAGGGCAAACTATTTTTAACCCCATCAAGCTGCAAATATTCATTTGGTCACGTAGTCAAGGGACACACTTCAAGGGGGCCGAGTTTCTGTGTGTGTGTGTGTGTGTGTGTTCTCTCTGTCTGTTAAGAAACGCAATCTTTGTTATGTTTGACAGAGAACAAAAACCAAATCAATAGAAAATTTAATATTTTGAATGAAAACTTGGCAGTAACATTTGTATAATAACACTTATGTCGGCTTACAACTTTGTTGTTATACTATGTTGGAGAACTGGTTTGTACTCCTTTTTTTGTTGGGGGGGGGTGAGGGGGCTGCAAGTCACTAATGGGTAGGCCTCTATATTTTATGAACTAGACTGGACGATAAAACAGGAAAAGGTGCGTAGCTTTTCATTGCCACTATCATTCAACCTTCTGGCAGACTTGGTGAAAGGTCGGTTGTAAACGAGGCAAGGGGACACGGTGGCCGTGCGGCAGGAATTTTTTTCCCGGGTCTGGAGGGTGTCCCTAAGTCTATACAGCTCTGGTGGGTACGCAGAGCTAGAAGGGAATAATATTCTCAGGTCTCGTTTCAAATCGGAGTTCTAGATTTATCTTATCTTATACATTACAGACGCTCCTTCTATAGGTTTAGTGATTTGACTAATGGTGTAACTCTTGTTAATTGGGAATATTCACTAGTTATGAACCTTGCAGCTCTTTTTTGGATTTGTTCTAATTTTTAAATGTTTTCTTTAGGGATCCCGTACAGATGCTGCATATTCTAGTATAGGCCTAAATAATGTGAGATAGCATTTTAGTTTTATATTCTTATTACATTTGTAAAAGTTCCTTTTTATGAATCTTAATGTTTTGCTTGATGGGTACCTGACCTTAGTTTGGGGTAAAGTAAAGGTGGCTGTGCATAGTGCTGGCCACACAATCACATAGTATGCCGTGGCCACAGAATACTAGTGAACGTTGCTTCACCGGACCTGTGGATCAATTTGGTCAGACGGGACTACGTTACTTAATCGAGGCAAATACTGCTTGTCTGTCATGGACCCCCATTCCTTTTTTTATTGTCAATATACAATACCATCTTTGTGCTCTGAAGTTGTATGAACATCTATCTGTAGCTGTTCCGGGTGACGAGGCGACATCTTGCACTGACATACATATCTTCTTTTAACACAATTGAGTTAGAGACACACCATTTGGTCACATGACAGGAAAGGGGCACTGACCTACATATCTCCTCTTCGGCACCTGGTTGTTCCCTCAAGGCCTTGAAATTCGGGGTGATGCAGCCAGAGAAGACGTTGGAACACTTGGTCGAATCTCTGTAGTTGGAGTAGCGCTTGCCTAAAAAAACATAATAGTTAATTATTTGTGGAGTGTAAACATGTGTTTCATATCACTGAGCTATACAAATAGTGGATAGGCCTCAATATTAAATTTGTATGTTCAAGTTGAGGCTAGAATTCATCGCACTACCTGCACTATTCACTTATCTATATAAGCGAGATAAAGGAATAAACAACCTATAGAGCGGTCTCGGTGGGCGTGGCTTAGGTTTTTAGTGACGTATTTGTGTAAATATAAGAACCCACTTGAGGTACAAATGTAACGTGGTGAAAGTGAAGTTGTTCTTTATCATGCAAAATTCACATCTGAATATTGGCTATCCTACTAAAAAATAAGGAGGTAAATAGTAGTACTGTATATTAATTGATTAATGTGATAAAGCTAGGGCCGGCTAGACCTATTTACACTTTCAATTTCACTTTATAGGCCTACACTTTTAATGTTTCGTAGGCTAGGCTACGATGTCAAGTGATAGTGTTGGTGAATAGGCTATCTAGTCAAGTCACTAATAGGCTCACATCGTCTATGATCTATGTCTATGATATTAATAAAATAGCCTATTTTATTTAACATACATAATACAGCTTAAATCTTAATAAGACTTAAAACACAACACATCATTTAAAAAAAGCTCGAGCCTATATGAAACTTTATTAATACAGCGGCCATTATAACTTGTACACCATTACAGAAAGTAAACACAAATCACGTGCTTTTTGTCACGTGATTGCAAACGCCCTATAATTAGAACAAAACCATACGATAAAAAGGAAGTCAAGTCACTAGAAATGTATTTACAGGTCAGTGTTTAGGAAATATAATTTTATAGATTAGTGAAAGTCACGTGAAAGCCTATTTCACTACTGTAATGTGCTACTGTTAAAAAATGTAATGTAAATATCTCTTAGAACTGTAATGTGCTACTCTTATAAAATGTAATGTAAATGTCTTATATAACTGTAATGTGCTACTGTTATAAAATGTAATGTAAATATCTCCTTATAACTGTAATGTGCTACTCTTATAAAATGTAATGTAAATGTCTCATATAACTGTAATGTGCTACTGTTATAAAATGTAATGTAAATATCTGATATGTAGGATGCATTTTCAGTGTTACAAATTGAACATAATTAAAGCAAAGTGATTAATCACAAAAATCCATTTGACATTATATATATTGTGAAATATTTAATTCTAATATCAACACAACGTCAGTGCTAAGATTGAGATTGCGTCTTTCTCAATAATAATAATTGTCATTTGACAGTCATTTCTTATAGAAAGCAAGACCGCAGTTCAAAGCACTTTATGGCGATAAAAATGAACTGCATAAAAAAACTTACTTTGTTGACATCTTTGAAATCTTTAATGAGTAAAATTTATCACTCACTGCAAGGACCAGTTAATTTTTTGTAACAAACCTTAATTTGTCTGTAAAGATCGGATCATTCCAAATTAAACTTTAGCTTTGGCATAAAAAATTGGATGTAAAGAAAATGTAGGCTACATGTAGCTTAACTTATCTGCCATCTTTATTGATTATTAAATCTAAATACAGAAGTAGGATTGTTGTGAAAGATGATCTCCATTATTATTATTATTATTTTAAAGTTAAAGAGTTCTGAGTTTATCACGAAGCTCAAAACACGTTTTTACATTTTCCCTCGACAACCATCTAATTTCAGTGTGAAATAGTAATTCGGCGCATCCGACTGTTTTCGCAACTGTTTAAAGTAGTTATAATAAAAATAATAATTATAATTATTATTTATTATATTAATAATTATTATTATAGTGCTTGTATAGAGCATATCCCGTTGATGACAGTTCTATGCGCTGATGACAATTACAGATTACAGACAAAGAACAACAGACGAAAACATATATGTACACGCGAATACTCCTACTTGAATAGGTGAGTCTTCAGCCGGCTCCTGAAGGTGTCAAAGCAAGGGCTGTGACGAAGCTGTAGTGGGAGGTGATTCCAGGGGTACGGTCCAGCGTAGGAGAATGCACGTTTGCCAGCGGACACTAGCTTCTCACGACCGATCCGAGGAGTCATCGCGTCAGAAGCCGAGCGAAGTGGACGGGATTGGGTGTAGAGCTCAAGACAGGGGCGAAGGTAATCTGGGCCAGAGATATTCAGGCACTTGTAGCAGAGAGATGCCAGCTTATATGAGATCCGGTTGTTGATGGGTAGCCGGTGCAGAGATCGGAGCAGATGAGTGATATTATTTGACGTCTTCTTCTTGAGGACTAGTCGGGCAGCGCAGTTCTGGATACGTTGGAGGCCCTGAAGGGAGGAGGCCGAGAGACCAGTCAAGAGCGAATCGCAATAATCCAAGTGGGAGAAGAGGAGAGAAATGACAAGCTTCACACAAACTTCCTGGGTGAGATAGCGACGGATGGCGGGAATATGACGCAGGCGGAAGAAGCAGATTTTGGTGAGGATTGAGATGTGGGACTGAATGGACAGCGTGGAGTCCAGATAGACGCCAAGGCTATTGACAGTTGGTGAGAAAGACACAGTTGCGTCAGCCAGCTGAAGATCGGACGCAGTGAGTTATGTGATGTGGTTGGTGCGCTGATGTCATCACGCTGGGTACTCGTAAGTGGATATATCTGCATGCACAGAATAAGCAAAGAACTATTATCTTTTATTCTGTGTCTGCATGTGTGTGGGCCCGCCTGTAGAATAATAAAGTAGGCATTTTCCGATGGTCCTAAGTGATCCCCATGAAATGGTTCTTTGACCCATGAAGATTTAACATATAATGTTGTTATATTATTAAAACCATATTCTTTTAATTCCTTTAAAAAAAAATGCAACGTGAGCGAACCCGATATTAAAAAAAATATTGAACAAATGCTTACTTAATCTAATCAAGGAAGATAATAGTCCTAGATTTAAGTCTCTGGAACACTAATTTTAGTAAACATTTTTTTTACTACACAATTTGCATTTGAACAAAAATAAATATTGTATAAAATTGTATTGATAAAAATACGTAAAATAAACTATCAATTAATTAATATTTTTACATTATAAATGTAATTTTTAAAACACCATTTTAACTACTAGCATGTTTACATTAGTACGCATTTACTTATTTAATAGTCATGTATTTGTTAATAAATATTTTGTGGTAATTTTTTTAAAAGCCTTATATTTAAGGTTTGAGAATGAAAAGAAAAGATGAATAGATTAGAGTAGCGGTTCCCAGATTGTGGGTCGCGACCCACTTGGGGGTCGAATGACCATTTCACTTGGTCGCCAAAGACCATTGGAAAACGTATATTAATAAATATTTTCTTTTATTTTAGAAACCGAAACACAGCTCATCCATGCGTGTCCACCAAAATGCAGATACATCCACATACATGTACCCTGTCCGGCGTAATGACATCAATACAGGTGTATATGACAGGGTTGGCACAATAAAGTAGACTACGTTTGCGGCCCAGTCACACGTATGTATTGAGTTGCTGCTTTAAAAGCTTCTTCTCTGTTAAAAACAGCTACTGTGTTAAAAGCAGTAGTATTGGCGATTAAACGACCGGCATTTCATGAATATAGTGGAACTTAGTGTAGATTATGTTCGGTCCAGACGTCAACGTTTTGGTACTGGATGAGTCCCCAAAAGTATCGGAGCTCACTATAATATATATGGGCAAATATTAGCAATGAAGACGTTGCCACAAGAGTTACAAGAGGTAATGAAAAGCGTCATAAATTTTGGTTAATTTTGTAAAGGCGAGCACTTTAAACGGTCGACTGTTTTCGCAATTGTGCAACGAGTTGGATGCTCTGAACAATGCTCTGCTATTTCATACTTAAGTGAGATCATTGTCGAGAGAAATTAAAACGTCTTCTTTTATATATAGCTTCATGATGAACTCGTTTTTTTTAAATCAGAAAGTAAGACTGCACTTTGAAACCAACCTTAACTGGTGTCTCAGATTCTCAATTTCCTATCTCATTTTTTATTAATTTTATTTTTGGGGCTCGCCACAGCATTAGAAGCTGTATTAAGAGGTCGCGGCCTAAAAAAGACTGGGAACCACTGGTCTAGATTGTCTAGACCAGGGATCGTCAATCTATAGAAAGCGTGACAGACTTGTAACGGTAAACTATTTTCAATGGCACGCAGAAGAATCCTAAAAAGAATTATTCAAGTATCTCCTATAAGAAATAGAGTGCTAAAGCAGGCAAACTTTCTCTTCTTTCTACCTGACAACAGAAATCCTCCCCTTACCCAGCCCTTTTATTAGACGCCAGATACAACCAAGTAAAAGTTCATGTAACAAAAATATTTACATTTACATTCACCAATCCATTTCAATCTTGACCAAACACATCGTTATTCTACATCGTTTGTTGAGAGGTGTTGTTATTTATTGATTCTTTATAATAATGGTTTGATCGTATTTAGGTAGAAAGGTATGAATTGTTGTAGCACCCCTGTAGATAGTTCTCCAAGCCTGCCCCCTTTTTGAAACAGCTTGCAAACGATTAAGGCCACTTTTGACCCCACGAACACAAAAACGGTATGGAGGACAGACAGCCCTGTAAACCAGCGTGCAGTTTGCCATAGCTATAGCGCCTATTGGCCTTGTTAAAACCCCTTCATTGACCAATACTGAGTACGAAGAAGAAGAGGAATTGATGACATAGGCAATACTTATATATTCAATATTTTAGTGTGACATTGAAGACATAGGCAATACATATATATTCAATAATTTAGTGTGACATTGAAGACATAGGCAATACATATATTATATTCAATATTTTAGTGTGACATTGAAGACATAGGCAATACATATATATTCAATATTTTAGTGTGACAGTATGTTGAAAGGTGGGTCAAAATTTGATTAGATGATTAGCCATAAGGGCTAACACTGACAGACAAGTGAAGTTAATTCAAATCGTGTACAAATAATACAATATCTTAATGTAAATCTCATTGCAGCCAAACTAAGAAAGTATATCGTCTTTTCCACAAAGCAACCAGAGGGATAGATGTTTAGTGCAGATATTATTTAAACTTTCTGTTTTCTGAAATGCGTGCTGTGTCTACAAAAACAAACAAACACTTGAATTGGATTTTCTTTTCTTAGCTTATCGTCTTACAATTTGCTGGCGTGCGTTCTACGATGGAGCTTATTAAATCCTACTTAATTTGAGATTGAAATCTAGTCTCGCATTTCGATATATGGTTTTAAATGATGTTAAGCGGTTATCTTTCCTGATAGGTTCTCGCAACCCATTTCGTGCACCGAATGCGATTGGACAAAAAGAGAACTTGCATACATTAGTCCTTGGACTTTCTTATCTTTTAGTTGTTTTGTCTTACAGCTATCTTCGTTATGGACACACACACACACAAAAATAGATTTTTACATTGCAAGGACAAACTAAAAGGACATTTTTAGTGAGTAGCGACATTTCTTAGAGAGTAGCGACATTTCTTAGAGAGTAGCGACATTTCTTAGAGAGTAGCGACATTTCTTAGAGAGTAGCGACATTTCTTAGAGATTAGAGACATTTCTTAGAGAGTAGCGACATTTCTTAGAGAGTAGCGACATTTCTTAGAGAGTAGAGACATTTCTTAGAGAGTAGCGACATTTTTTAGAGAGTAGCGACATTTCTTAGAGAGTAGCGACATTTCTTAGAGAGTAGCGACATTTCTTAGAGAGTATCGACATTTCTTAGAGAGTAGCGACATTTCTTAGAGAGTAGCGACATTTCTTAGAGAGTAGCGACATTTCTTAGAGAGTAGCGACATTTCTTAGAGAGTAGAGACATTCTCATCGGTATTTTAAAGAGTTTCTGCACAGTCAGTTTCACTTTTTAATCACGTTGTTACATGGGCAAAAGGCAGAAGGCAGAAAAGGAAGGCAAAAAGCATCCTCCACACAGCCGCCCTCGCTGTTCAAATGCAAGGGATGCTCAAGGGACTGTCATTCGAGGATCGGGCTGTTCAGCCACAGGGCTATCTTTCGAGATAGAAATTTTGCCAGGACAATACTTCGCGGCTTTACTTTTCATAAACTAATGCAAAGTACCCGTCAAAGCTGGGTAGATTTAGGGACACCTTCCAAACCCGACGGGGATAATACACTGTCGTTAACCTGGATTTAGAATATGAGACCTGCGGTACAGCAATCCAGGTCACTGTGTCCCATAAATGATATGTGTAATATATTCGTTATTATATGAAAGAAATACGCTGTTTACTTACATCTAATTGATCTTCTCAGTTTTTCTCGCATGGATTCTGGACAAAACGGCGCGTGAATCGATATGCACTCTTCATATTTCCGAGCCTGTCTGAATGGTAAGATAATAAAACTGGAGATTAATATATTATGTAGATTGACAAATAGTAGGTAACTAAATATAGACAGGTGGAAAAATAGTGTGTGTGTTATTACTTTTTATTACTTTATATATTACTTTTTATATATATAATGAATGAGAGATTGCAAGATTGATCGACAGATAGTTAGATAGATAGATAGATAGATAGATAGATAGATAGATAGATAGATAGATAGATAGATAGACATATAGGTACAAAGATGATTAATTAGACAGGGGAATTGTTTGATAGGATCGATCTAAGAGGGATGGTTGGCTAAATGAATAAATTAATGGTCAGTACGCACTGGCGTCTGGTTGGATGGATGGATGGACTGATCCTCCTACAGATAGACGGAGGACAGACAACTTACATGCAAAGTTTGTCCATGTTGTATGATCTTGTAGTTTTCCTTGGTTCATCAGTATTACATAGATTGGCTTTGTCACAAAGTGATTGATTGTAACCTGTCAGAAGACAACCAACAACATAACAATATTGTTTTTATAAGTGCATGTGCAGGTGATAAATAAGTAAACATAAGCACAAACATACAGTATTTTAAAGGGAGCATATCCATCATGGAGGCACGGTGGTCGATAGGCAGCGCGTTATACTGGCGATCCGACGGTCCCGGGTTCGAATCCTGGTGCAGGCTAGGATTTTTCCCGGGACTTGAGGGTGTCCCTGAGTCTACCCAGCTCTGATGGGTTCCTGATACTAGTTTGGGTAAAGTAAAGGCGGCTGGGCATTGTGCTGGCCACACAACCCTCGTATGCCGTGCCCACAAAAACTGGTCAACGCTGCTTTACCAGCTCAATGATCAGTTTGGTCCGAAGGTCACTTTACTTTTTATTATATCCATAGAAAGTATGGCAAATTGAAAAAAAACAATCTGTATAATCCACAAACTTACGTTTGTAAATAATGCAAATTCATTGAAAACTTAGTTTACTAAAGCTTACGATTGCATTTTTAATATAATTACAAAGCCACCATAATGAAGTGGTTTTCTTTCATAGGTCAAAACAATTATTTATTTACAAACGAGAGTGTTCATTTTGTGTGTTCTATATTCTGTATGGTCCACATTCTGTATGTTCTGTATTTTAATAGTATATTAAATCATTACACGCTTTGGGCCACATTGAGCGGTCAATCCTATTGGAAGCAAAATTCCAATTAATTTCCTGTAATTTTTCCCAGTTCATCGTCATCATCAATCCCATGACCATTGTGATCATGTTTGGGGGGGGGGGGGGGGAGCGAATGGACACTTCGGCGGTCAACTTTCTCCACTTTTGCCTATTCTAAGCGGTCGTCAATAGTTGAGTCAACTGCAGCCCTGTCCAATACCTTACATTGTTGAACCAGCACCGACGGCTTCTCCTCCGCCCACCTTCCACACACAATACACCATTCCCCGAGTAACTTCAGAATCGCGAGTCTTGGTTTTCATTTCCGTTTCATTTTTGGCGCTCGCAGCTGTCAACGTACGTCTGGCAAACCAATTTAAAAGTTCCTAAGTCAACTACGAAGAATGGTGCTCTATTCATATAGGCCAGTGATGAATTGAAACCGAAATAATTCTACAAACCAGTGGCTGTAATTCCATATGTTAAAAAAAAACTAACTTTTTTTTACGATGGATAGGATGTTTGTTATACTTGAGCTAACCCATACTTCAATCCAGGGATCGGCAACATATGACACGCGTGCCAGACTCGACACGAAAAGCGATTTTCAATGGCACGGGAAAGACCCACAAAAAGACGTTACAAGTCTCTTTTTAGAAGAAACTGAGTGCTAGAATACTATGACTCTTAGACTGTTGGCACGCAGAATGAATTAGAAATTCTTCTATGGCACACTACTATCAAAAGGTTGCCGACCCCCGCTTTAATCTACTTCTGAAAGGCATCAATGATAGGTAAGGGGGGAGGGGGGGGAGGAGGAGGCGTATAACCAACCATAAAGGAGCAATTAAATAAACGACTGCACAATGAACTATTCTACTTTCTGCTAATGGTGGTGCAAGTTGTTTTCGAGACCATCTTGACTCAAGATATCATGTTTTAATAGACAAGACTTTTTCTATATTTAAAAAAACAACAACAAGAACCAAATGGAAAAAAACCTAGAATAAATTAAATGTTTTATGTGGCTTTGACACTTGTGAATGACGGACTAATAGTGAATAATGGACAACTGGGAATAACGGACAAGTGTGCTTATTATGGACGATTTAGAACATTTAGAACATTTGACCATTTATAGTAATGGACAATAAGAATGCACAAAGGAGAATAATAGACGACTGTGAACAATGGATGATTAAGAAAATAATCTATCTATAGCCACTGTTATCGTGTCAAATATACGCTGATCTAGCTATAGCCAAATCTACCATCCTCGCCGATCATCTTTCCCTGTATCACCTCCTTCCATCTCAGCTAACCCCTGACCTCTCCCCCACCCCCACCTTACACTTCCCTACTCTCCTTCCGCTACCAGTCACCTTTCAATTCTACAAAGACACACACACACACACTAACTCACCCTCCTATGTCAACACGGAGGTGATCTAATGCCAAATTCCAGATAGAAATGAGGGCGTCTTGAGCCGGGGCCAGAACTCGTCATGACCACCACCCCTGAGCCCCCCTCCTCACCCTTCTCCACACACATTTACTCTGGCACTTCACTCATCTTCGCTCCCCCTCTTCCCCCTACTACACCCCTCTCCACATCCTCTCGTGTGCCATTGATAGCCTTCTCTCCTTATTGACAGAGTGAAGAGTCCTATTCAGACCATGGCGCGTGAGCAGCACAAGGGGCCACGGTGACCTCATTTCAATTCCGGAACCGGACCTTGGGACGTAACGTACCGAAGTGAAAAAAAGGCACTTCTTTTTTTTTTAACAGCTCTACCGAGAATGGACAAAAGCGGCTCCGAGAGCCACATGTGGCAATTTTATAATGTAGAACTAAATACTGACTCTCGATGGACTCCTGCGTGCCCGCCCCTAACCTATACAGATTTAAAAAACAACAACAGCACTTTGTACTTCCTCTCTCTTCAATTATATTGTTATATTGTTATATTGTTATATTGTTATATGATCTGATATGACTTGCCCACTTTACATATTACTAAAACTAAAGACTTGTGAAGAATATATTTACAGCATTGATAAATCACAATAAAATGTAAATTATATCTATCTATATATATATATATATATATATATATATATATATATATATATATATATATATATATATATATATATATATATACAATTTGTGTGGGTGGCTGTTTGGGTGTAGCTCTTTATAACACGAAAATCCCGGATTGTGGCTCTGTTTGGCCTCGTAGTCTTTGCTTTTCTTATCCCATATGCAGAACATATGCATATAAGTACTCTTTCTTCCCGAACGGCATCGGGGCATGGAATTGGTTGCCTGAACAAATCAGGAAACCAGTAACCTAACATCATATTAAAACACTGATCAAGACGCAAGACTAGTCTCAGACCAAGGTTGAGCGTTGGACGCAATAATCTTCTTTATAGAAGGAGCGTCTGTAACATATACGATAAGGTAAGATATGCTTATCTTGTTACACTGTAATGTTTTCGTTGGTCTAGAAGTCTAGAGTCTATAGCTTAGGTTCTCAAATTACGCCTCATGTCCGCACCCCCCACACACCCCCAAGTGCTTAGGGGCTTAGTCATTCCTTTGGCGTTGAAGGGCGATTGGGGGGTACGAACGAACGTACATGAAATAATTTGAAGACCTTTGCTATTTAAATTACCAAAACTTAGTTGTGCTTTTATAATATAACGGTTTTATTTATCTCGGTTAAGAGACAAAGAAATTAATCGTCGGTTCCATTGTTGACCTATATGCCTACTGTGTAATTGTGACGTAAAATCTACGTATGTAGGCTATTAAACCTATATATATATTACTATGTATTACTATATTAATATTGGTTTCTGAGACAGGCAGACACAAAATAAGGGAGAGGGGGGGATGTTCCGATTGATGATGAAATGTGACATCATAGAACACAATTGCTGCTAAATATCTGCTATCACCCACGAGCACACATACTATTAAGAAACAGGAATAGCACTGACTTTTAGAAATAAGAGCTTGGTGCAGTAGAAAAAAAAGATAAATCGAAGCTATAAATAATATACACAAGCTATAAACAGGATAAAAGATCACATGAAAAAGATCCATGTTAATAAAGAAAAAATGACCTGGGTTTTTCAATCGCTCAGATATAAGTTTTAACAACCCACGTTGACCGGTACGCTTTCGTCTGGAGCCAAACTAGGCAGCGATGGGTTACATGTCTCTTATAACGTTTCTTTAATAAATCACAAACGTTTGGTGAGGAGCTAATTTTACAGGTTGCTAGTGACGTCATGAATATAACACTACTGCAAAGGTCAGCGTCGATACCATCAAGAAAATTTAATCGAGTAAGCTTAGTAGTATTGCGCAGAGACGAAATCATGAAATTGCAGATGATGTAAAGAGTGCATTGTGTGGTTACCAAAAACATCCCACTTTTCTTTACAACTTGATGAGTCCACGCTGCAAGACAATCAAGATTTACTCTTAGTAGTCTTAGTTGAAGTTCAAGAGAACATTTGCCAATAATTGTTAGTCACTAAAAAATTAATAACTGACCATCAAGTCGAATCTTGCACGAGAAGACTTTCTTATTGAAAAAAGAAATCTCACCGAAAAATATAATATCATTTGCTACTGATGGTGCACCGACGATGGTAAGGCGCTATCATGAATTTATTTCATATTTTTAAAAATGTCTGCAATAAACTTATTAGTTCTCCAATGTGTGATTTATCGACAGCATTCCGTTGCTGAAAATCTCAGTTATGTCTGGCATCACTCACTACAATGCGTATTTAAAGTAGTGAAGGAAATTCGAAGCAAAGAATTCAATGATAGATTATGTGGAGTAGTTTAAACGAAATATTTGAACTGAGAATGACAAGGACTACAATCATTTCTTACAGCACACAGAGGACAGAAGGGCAAAGAGTAATTTAGTAATAATACATAAGGCATTACACTCTAATTTAGAAATACAACCCAATAACAACCTGTTGTAAAGCCCTGATAAACATAAAGACAAAAACACTTTCCTTATCCCTTATGCGAGAACAAATGCATATAAGTACTCTTTCTTTCCGAACGGCTTTCGGGCATGGAATGGGTTGCCTGAACAAACCAGGAAAACCAGTAACTTAACATCATTTAAAACATTAATAAAAATGCAAGACTACTTCAACTCGAACCACGGATGAGCGTAGGACGCAATAATTTTCTTTATAGAAGGAGCGTCTGTAATGGATAAAATAGGATAAGGTACGTTGGTTAGCAACAAGTGTTCGTTTAAATACATTTTATGTTCTTTTTGATTCGGTTCTAGAGTTTTTACTCCCTTTTTTTTAACTCGTACTGTCTGTCTGTCTGTCTGCTTGGTTGTTAGCAAAACTTTGCATCGATTTTCGACCACTTCTCGTCGTCCAATCGAGCTGAAAGCTAGGCAGCAGACTTGTCCCGACTAACAATACATTGTATCAAATTTTCAGCACCATAGCGTTTGGAATAGTTACGAAATCATTCGACCAATTTGCGAATCGATGAAAATAATTTACGTCAAACATGGCTGCCTCTACCGGAAGAGACGAAAGTAAATAAACTTTTCGAATATGTTAGTTTTTACGAAATAAATAGAATGAAAACGAATGTAGCCAAAACAAAGCGAGTTATTTTTTTATGTTTTTTGTTAGAACGTAAATTCGCTTCTTTGATGGTAAATAGAATAGGTTATCAACAAGGGCGTTAAGCCCCCCAGGGGGCGGTGAGGAGATCTTATAAGTTTATAAATTTACCTTATAAGATTACCTTATAAATTTACCTAATAAGTTTTACATATTTTTTTCTAGATAGAAGATTATTACTTTTTATAAGACAATTAATATAACTACGTAGCAAGGCCAAGGCCAAAAGCAAAGGAAATTTCTAGATAAAATCGTTAAAGCGTTTTAATATAAAAATAAATAAATTAACGTTTAATGATTATCATCCTTTTTATTTGCATTTATATTAAATACAAAATTGTATTACTTAACTTTGACATGTATGGTAATTATTTTGTAAACAATATCATTTGTCTGTCAAGATAAGGCTCTAGCTACGCTCTGGCAACTGCTAATATTCAATATATTTTATTATTTTGTTCTCTATTGTAACTGAGATCTTTTTTAGTTTGTTCTTCGCAAATGAAATCTAACACTGAATACTATTAAGCGGAAATGATACGTAGTATTCATATGAACTGGGTAATTAATGTAATGTCTTAAAATTATGCATATAATTTTTTAGTCATATAATATTTCTAAAATTTTTAAAACATTTTTTTCAGTTTAGTCATTATAAAGTTATAAGTTGTAGACCATTTAGTATTTCAGTTTAGTCATTATAAAGTTATAAATTGTAGACCATTTAGTATTTCAGTTTAGTCATTATAAAGTTATAAGTTGTAGACCATTTAGTATTTCAGTTTAGTCATTATAAAGTTATAAGTTGTAGACCATTTAGTATTTTATAAAAGAAAAATAAGAAACTTAATGTTATATAAGAAATATTAGTGCAAATAAAACGGGTCAATTATCTCCCTTTAATTAAAATAATGTTTCTAAATTTGATTCAATAGTGATGCCAAACAAGTTATGTTTTGTAATATAAGAAATATTACTGACTATTACTATTATTATTATTATTTCTTTCTATAATTTCAGCATTGTGATATTCATTACAAGATTTAATTAGAGAGAAACAATTAATTTACGTTATACAGTTGTATTTCCTGCATTAATTGTTTGTCCATTTAACCTTAAAGAGTTTAACTCTTTAACATTTAGCCTAATAATTACAATAATTGCATAATATAATGATATTAAAAAGTCACTTATATTTATTAAATTAATAAAAGCAAATTTTGTTTTAGAATAACTTATATTTTTCTTCTGCTTCTTCTTCATATCACTGTGGAGACCCCGTTAGGACCGTTTATGTTTAATCATAGAAGATGAGCTCAAAACTCGTTGAAACGTAATTAGTCTGTGTCAATTAATGAGCGCATTGTCTTGCTCTTCGCTAATTTATAATGGAAGATACATATTTAGTCATTTCTGAGTAGTGAAGTGTATGTGACCTCTATGTGCAATAAATACTGTTCACAGGTGTAAGTTGAATCAAAAGCTGAAAGTAGAGCGAATAAATGCCTGACAGCTGAGAATAGCAGATGACTTAGTCATTGAGTTAATGTTTTAAAATTGATTTCACTCAAAAAATATGGAAATTAATTTCAGTGATCTAACAGTTCAAGAGCCGTTTGAACCGATCTGGTAAATGCGTTCAACTCACTGAAATGTGTCGCTATGTCATTCAGAAACATCGGCTTCAACAGTCAGTTTTCTTCATTCAGAACCGGAAAATCAATTTTCGTAAACCACTTCTTGGAGGTAATTGAAAATCGCTCTGCTTGTCAAGTTTGGCACGCGTGCCATAGGTTGCCGACCCCTGCACCAAGTTACACGACACGCGCTATCGGCGTGCCGTGTGGTGGCTGGCGCCTGGACAGGACCTTATATTTGGTGTATGGTGTACCACACTTCCCAGTCCACCCCTGAACATAGTTACGCCCTTGACAAAAGAGCCGAATGGCTCGTCCGAGTTTTTTATTAGGCAATTATAGTATGACATCAAATATAAAGGGATGTTTCCAGACGAAATAGCACACAATTGTATGCAGTAATTTGGTTCTCCAGGTGTACGGTTATGTTCCAGAAAGTGACATATATCAACATACTGTCTGGTTCGAAAAAGGCTCAATAAAATGTATAACAATAAAGACCTATGGGCTGGATACCAGGGAGTAAAAAACTATGCTGGTGTCCGGTATTTTCTGAGCATTTTCTGTATTTTTCTAAACATGCTCTGTATTTTCTGAGCATTTTCTGTATTTTCTGAACATGCACTGTATTTTCTGAGCATTTTCTGTATTTTCTAAACATGCTCTGTATTTTCTGAGCATTTTCTGTATTTTATGAACAGGCTCTGTATTTTCTGAACATACTCTGTATTTTCTGAACATGCTCTGTATTTTATGAACATGCTCTGTATTTTCTGAACATACTCTGTATTTTCTGAACATGCTCTGTATTTTCTGAACATGCTTTGTATTTTCTGAGCATTTTCTGTATTTTCTAAACATGCTCTGTATTTTCTAAACATACTCTGTATTTTCTGAACATGCTCTGCATTTTCTGAACATACTCTGTATTTTCTGAACATGCTCTGTATTTTCTGAACATGCTCTGTATTTTCTGGACATACTCTGTATTTTCTGAACATGCGCTGTATTTTCTGAACATGCTCTGTATTTTCTGAACATGCTCTGTATTTTCTGAACATGCTCTGTATTTTCTAAACATGTCTGTATTTTCTGAACATGCTTTGTATTTTCTGAGCATTTTCTGTATTTTCTAAACATGCTCTGTATTTTCTAAACATACTCTGTATTTTCTGAACATGCTCTGCATTTTCTGAACATACTCTGTATTTTCTGAACATGCTCTGTATTTTCTGAACATGCTCTGTATTTTCTGAACATGCGCTGTATTTTTTTTAACATGCCCGTTATGTCCAGGAACATTCCCGTTTTTTTTTTAAAAAAAGCTTAGTATTTTCTGAAAAGGTTTCTGGCAACCCTAGATCTAGTAGTAATGTGGGAAGGAGGGGGGGGGGGGGGCTTGGGATATGCAAATATAAAAACAAAACGACATCGACGATTTTTAAAGAGATTTCTTCGGCGACGCCTGTCGTAACGAAGCAAAGACATGAAAGAACATGGCAAATATTTTTCTTGGTGTTTAAAGACTGGGAAATAGTGTGGTAAATTTGTGGCGGGAACAAAGGGCAAACAACTTGAAACAAAAAGTGTTGACACGTCGTCCGTGCACTGCTTATTGATTTTTTTTCCCTTTAAATATCATCGTTTGGTAAATAGTGGCGTTTACACTATTAAAGATTGTTTACCGACATTGAGTTGTTTACTTTACCACCTGAAAGGCGCTATAAATAGATACATGCACACAGATTCAAAGCACAAAATCATCCACCAGTTTTACTATCAATACAAATGCAGATAAAACAGTGGACGACATAGAACAAATAAGGTCCAGCTCCTGGTCTACCACTTATAGGCTTTTAAACATAGGTCTGTGTTTATTATTCTAATTGTTTATGAAATAGCTCGGCAGCCTAAGGCACGCTTGACAGACTTGGCACGGAGTCGCAGATCACGCTAAAGACCCTACCCACTCAACAACATTTTGAGTGCGAGAGCAGAATGACGCTCTCAGTGAATTAGAAATCTTAATTTGGAAAAACTCTATTATCAAAAAAGGTTGCAGACCTTTGGTTTATAATTCAAAGTTTTCAACACACCATATTTTCTTTGAGCCATTTTTTCGACTTCTGCTTTTATGTCTGTGGTATATTGTTTTTCATATCAGGTCCATTTTAATGTTTATTTCTTTGAAAATGTTCTTAATCATATTAAAGCCTCCATTAAATTACAACATTCTTACTGGCCTTAGTTAACCATTATGTTATATTTTAACAGTTGTTGGAATTTGTGTAAGAAATGAATTTTAACGTGAACACTTAGAATCACTGGAGTGTTAAATTTTCAGAAAACAGTTGTTTTTTTTATTCATAATTAGCGTTGTCTTGTGTTGTTTTTTTGTTGTTTTTTGGTAAATCATATGATAAATCTAAACAGTTCAATTGAAAAACAAAGTTGATAAATAGACCGTAACGAACTGCAGGTTTAGATCTAACAGTAAATAAAAATACGATATCGAATGATATTAATGAAATCTAGCTCTATAGATCTAGTATTAATCTTTATATGAAGGTAATCTGAATAGAAATAATTTATATAGACATCAATAAGACTAATAAATAACAAATAAAAAATAAATATTTTTTTTAAACATCTATGATTTATTTATGTGCTCCTGTTTGATTACATTTGGTATGTTCAAATAGACCGGCGGGACATAGAAATTAGTCATTCGAAAATATTATCTCTGCCCCCCACACCCCCCAAAAAAAATTGAATTTTGATCAACGATCAACCCCTTGGGCATGGCGAGACAAAGGATTGGTTGCCCTTTGTTGTGGACGAAGCCTAAGAATCCAGTCATGAGAATAATAAACTGATAAATTTCTTAAATCTGTCACTTGCCCCCCCGAATGCCAGTCACACTTTTATACTTAACCGGAAATAGTTTGGTGCAATAAGCTTAGCAGACGTCAAGATTTTGATGACGTAAATAGACGTAGACGTCTACTCTCCAAGCCGACTTGGAAAACAATTTCGATGACGATTTTTTAAGTTTTTTAAAATATTAAAATTATATTGATACGCATATCCAATCGTTAAGCTCAGACCTCATTAAACACTACACTATATCCGGTTATGTTATCTCAGTGAGATTTAATGCAGAAACCTAAAGCAGGGATCGGCAACGTAAGAAACGTGTGACAGACTTGGCACGCAGAGCGATTTTCAGTGGCACGCGTGGGAGTCCTCCAAGAAGGAGATTTTTTATGCTAACTACATGAAAATCAGGTCGAGTGTTAACGTTAAAGAAAGCTTGTTTGCAAATATCTCATCGTTGGACTCACGATCTGTGATTGAATCTATTGTTAAAATAGTCAATTTTATAGCTTCTTACTTTTTATTGATTTACTGGCAATTCAAATCACTTCTACAAGAAAGTAATACGTAATATAAAGATCTGCTGTTGCACACATTGATCGTTACCGTTGACGAGATTAAGTTTGAGATATATTTCTTTCTTGTCTCGAAGCAATTAATGAAATAGATGAAAACAAAATGTGTGCCTGTATTGAATGAGGAGAACTGACTGTTGACGCCGAATTTTCTCAATGACATAGCAACAGATTTAAATGAATTGAACTTGCATTGGCAAGGACAGGGTCAATCAGCACTTGAACCGTTAGACACTGGTTTAATTTTAAATTGAAATAGGACATATTATTATCATGCCGTGAAATCAATTTTAAAAAACATTTTAACTATTTCACTTAAAATATTTAAGGCACACAAAGATAGATAGATGGGCTTTTTCAGAAGTAAATTGAAGCACTCAACGCGGCGATTTCTAAACAGAGGCAAGACTTTCAAATTCACTGACTCGTGTTTCCATACCACATCAAGACTGACTGGATTTATTAATAATAAATAATAATAAGACTTGTATAGCGCATATTCCGTTGGGAACAGTTCTATGAGCTGTCAACAGTTACAGACATAGTACATACAACGAATAAAAGACAAAAAAAGGTAGGTCTTCAGCTGGCTTCGGAAAGTGTCAAGGCTAGGGCTCTGTCGAAGTTGTAGTGGGAGGGCATTCCATGTGGACGGGCCCACGTATGAGAATGCCCGTTCGCCAGCAAACACCAGTTTCACACGAGGGATCTGAAGAGTTAGTGTATCAGAAGCCGAGCGGAGTGGACGGGATTGAGTATAGAGCTCGAGACAGGAGCGAAGGTAGTCGGGGGAAGAATCATTCAGGCACTTGTAACATAGAGACGCCAGCTTGTAGGAGATCCGGCGGTTAATGGGTAGCCAGTGCAGAGCAGAGATCGGAGCAGAGGAGTAAAATGCGTCTTATACTACTTTTTAGTTCTGGATCTTTTTTTGTACATAGTAATGTATTGACTATTTTAAAATGCAACAAGAAGAATTACATCAAAAAATAAGCCTCAAAATGTGCCTCAAAATGTGCCATTTAGCGAAACAATCTGTAAAGAAGGTCCTTAAGAAAGTCGTCTGCTATTCTCAACTGCTAGACATTCACTCTACTTTAAGCCTTTGGTTCAACGTACACTTGCGAACAATTTTAACGCACAAGAAAGTTGTTTTACGCATACGAAGAAGTCAGGTGATCTGACCACTCAGAAGTAACTAAATATTTATTGGACATTGAACAATTAGTGAAGAGTATTCGAGGACAAGGCGCTCAGTAATACATACTAATTACATTCAAAAGAGTTTGTAAACTCATCTTCTTTAATTAAGCATAAATATAGTTTATTCTAAAACATTTTTTGTAAATATTATTTTAATAAATATAAGAGGCTTAGCCTATATACTAGCATGTTATTATGTCAATACCGTTGGTGTAATTATTAATGGTGAAAAAAATCGTTAAATTAACTTAAACATTTAATGCAGGAAATGTTGATTGATTTACAACTCTTTAACGTAAATTGATTTTATACCTCTAATTAGATTATTACTAGTTAAAATAAATACCATAATGCTAGATTTGTATTAAGAACAAATAATTAATAAATAATATTTGTTATATTACAAAACATAACATGTTTGGCATCGCTACTAAAGAATCAAATTTCGAAATTTTAATATAATTAAAGGGAGATAATTAACCCGTTTTTATTTGATTTAATATTTCAAATTGTTTACTATTTTTTATATGTTAACAAAATTAGCTGCTTACCATACCAGCTTAAAAATGATAAAACATTTTTACAACGGATAGTACAATTTTTTAAAATATTATATAAGTGAAGAATTTTTTTGCACATTTTTGAACATAACCTTAGCTACCCACTTTGTATGATTACAACGTATCAATTCCGCTCAACTATAGTATTACCACAATTATTAGAATGACTAATATACATATTGTTTAAAGTCTAAATCTGGCTTCTCTACACAGCGTGTAGATCTTCTCCGCCTCGTGCGATTAGATTGTTCACAGGTGTAGGAAGTCTTAGTCACACACCCCCCCTCCCCGCCCCCCTGAACCCTGCGAGATTAGGAGCTTGCTCATTTTCTCGTAGTGGCTCTCTTAAGGTCGGCCTGGACTACAGCTGGTCTGCACTCGGCTCTCATGCTTGACGTGAGAGTGATTGTGCAGAGGGCGGAACGTGCTGAATCAAAGGATCAGTATGTTTGCCGATACCATACATACAAACTAAACTAACTTTACGATCCGAGAAGGCCCAAAGGAGGGGCAAGGAGGTAAAACTCCGACGCGCCTCCTAAAGGAAACAAAAAAAAAAGTCTAAAGCATTACAGATAATCTCAGTTATGCTAATCTCAGTTATGCTGCGATTTTATGTGATTAAATTTTTAATAAATGTTTATCAGGTGCAGGAATCAATTCTTGACAACTTTATTACATCTTAAGACTTAAAACATTAACCATTTATGTGAAAGTTCAGTATTGAAATTAATATTAATAATGTTGCCGACCCCTGGCCTAAAGCATTATAGACTGAAGGGTTGATTCGGAAATACCGGTATATAATACACTTAAGGATTACTTCAGTATCTTCTATCTATCTATCTATCTATCTATCTATCTATCTATCTATCTATCTATCTCTCTATCTCTCTATCTCTCTATCTCTCTATCTCTCTATCTCTCTATCTATCTATCTATCTATCTATCTAACTATCTATCTATCTATCTAACTATCTATCTATCTATCTATCTACTATCTATCTATCTAACTATCTATCTATCTAACTATCTATCGAACTATCTATCTATCTATCTATCTATCTATCTATTTGTATGAAGTAGGCTGTGTGTGACGTTCTTGATTCCCGTTGGTTAATTTTCAGTGCACGTGACTGTATTGTCTTTTACAGCGTATTTTACTTTTGCGATTTCGATAGCAAAGTTGTTACGGTCCCCCAACTGAAAATTCGGGTGACTCGGATTCGTTCCCTCCCCCCCCCCCCCCCGCTGAGAACTTAAATATAATTAATGTCTGTAGAAAACTACCCATATTTCTTTCTGTATTCTTTATTGTAAGCACACTTGTTACCCCGGTCAGCGCCGGGTAACTAAGCTAATAACAACGAAAATAACTTTCTTATCTTATATATTCCAGACGCCCCTTTCTGTAAAGAAGATTATTACGTCCCACGGCCATCCCGTGGTCCGAGTCTATAGTCTTGCATCTTTATCAATGATTTTACATGATGTTAAGTTACTGGGTTTTCCTGGTTTGTTCAGGTAATCCATTCCATGACCGATTGCCACTCGGGAAGAAAGAGTACGTCTATGCATTCTTTTTCTCGCATAAAGTTTATCTCAGTAATGGTTAAATTGTATATTAGTGATTGAATATCCGTTCACACAAGATTTGATAATCGCATTCATCTGTCTGTATTCTGTAACTGTCGTCTGCGCATAGAACTGTCACCAAAGGGATATGCGCTAAATAAGCACCGTTATTATTATTATTATTATTCTCCCATTTCTGTCAAAATACTTTTATATCGGTAATAGATTAAACCGGACACTTCTGAACAGGAGAGCCACACATTCAGGGCTATACTCTAACCTTATGGGGCACTTAAGCCTAGTGGCAGCGCGTTAATCTGCGCGATCCGAAGGTCCTTGGTTCGTATCCTAAGTGGACGCTAGGATTTTTTTTGCCAGGACTTGAGAGTGTCCCAGCTCGAATGGGTACCTGACCTCAATTGGGGGGTAAAGTCAGGGCGGTTGTTCATAGTGCTGGCCACACAATCACCTAGTATGTTGTGGCCACAGAAACTGCTTCACCGGCCCTATGGATCAATTTGGTCCCACGGGATACTTTACTTACCCTGACCCTGACCTAAATTTAAATTGTACCTGAAAAATATATACACTTTTTTTTAGAAATATGTAAACTGTAATATTTATTCAATGCTATATTATGATGTTTAGAATGAAAGACTTATAAAAATACGATTTGTAAAAGGGTCGCTCATTGGTTAAAAAAGAATTCATGCTCTTATTGATTTATAAAACATGGATCAAGTTCTGAGCGGAAATCGTCTCACGGCACGAAACAAACCTAATGATCCCATTCCTCCTCCTCCCCGCACCCCGCCCCCTTTCCCGCGTAATTCCTATTTTTTTAATCCCCTTTTCACAATTATTGGCGAGTCAACTCAGCGGTAATTACTCTGAATTAATTAGCCATATAAATCACTTGGACGATATGAATTCCCTCCCCTAGTCAATGGCATGAAAGGAGGCGGAAGTGGCCATGTTGTATTTTTGCATTATCGACTTTCGCGCGAAGTCATGATGGTATAGATTTGAATTTTGAAAACTAAAACATATTTAAAAAAAAAATAACAGAGCTTAAAAACCAAAACAATCAATGCATACCAATAATTATAATAATAACAAAGTGAGATACCCATTTCAAAATGTGTTGGTGAAGTAAAGGTTCACCATCTTTCGTAGCCATGCCATGCAAGGGGAGTGTGTGGCCAGTTCCAGTCACAGAAGCATTTACTTTTCCCCTGGGACCCACTAGAGCTGGGTAGACTCACGGACAGCCTGGCGTATTAGTATGACATATGTTGAACTGGAATCGAACCCTGGACCTCTAGCATGGCTTTCTGAGCGCGCTACCGCTACATCGCAGTGACCTATTTTTATAAAAGGAAAAAAAAATTGATTGCTAGGGCCATAGTTCACCAGTATCTGTTGCCACGGCATACTAAAAAGATTGTGTGACCAGTATAACGCCTTTACTTCACCACCAAAAAGGTAGTTTACCCACCAGAGCTGGGTAGACGCAAAACGCGCTGCCCTGCCCTAGTCCACCGTGACCCATAATTGCCTTGTAAAAATCGAGTCTGGAGAAAATTAAAAGCAACCACCGAATGTGGAAATTATAAATAGTGGAAAATGTCCACAGAATAACAATCCGTTGCAATGCTCAGATAAACATAATGGAAAAAAACTATGTCCTTATTCCTTATGCGAAAACAAATGCATATAAGTACTCTTTCTTCCCGAGTGGCATTCGGACATGGAATGAGTTGCCTTAGCAAACCAGGAAAACCAGTAACCAACAACATTTAAAACACTAATAAAAATGCAAGACTCGGACCCCAGATCAGCGTAGGACGCAAAAATTTTCTTTGTAGAAGAAGCGTCTGTAATATATAAAATAGATAAGAATGGATGAGCTAACTCGATTTGAAATGGGTTCCAAAAGCTTAAAAGAACTAGATGCCTGGTATACATAAATTATACATTAGAGGTAGAGTCTCTTATCCTGTTCTGCATGAGAATGTCTCTTAAAAAACAACTAATTTATATTAAATACTTTATATGACCTTCGCAAGACTTTGACTTTGGCGACCCTACCTTCGGTAGGATAATTGACCCACTTTTGGACATCCTATCAACCTGAAACGTGACACATAGACGTTAAGTCCAGTGCAACACATTTAAATTTTCAGCCACATACCCTTACCCCAATCCCTTAATGTCTGTTGACCATCTATAACGAAACTATTATAGAGTATATAGAGTAAATGTCTGTTGACCATCTATAACGAAACTATTATAGAGTATATAGAGTAAATGTCTGTTGACCATCTATAACGAAACTATTATAGAGTATATAGAGTAAATGTCTGTTGACCATCTATAACGAAACTATTATAGAGTATATAGAGTAAATGTCTGTTGACCATCTATAACGAAACTATTATAGAGTATATATAGTAAATGTCTGTTGACCATCTATAACGAATCTATTATAGAGTATATATACCCATTAATAATGTGGTAAGAATATGAAAAGAAAACAAGCAAAAAGGCAATTTTTAAATTAACATTCTGTAAATTTTCTTTTAAGCGGTTTCGGTTAACTCACGGCAAGTCAATTAATGACTTAAACCAAAGACTTAAAGGCAACCGAAATTTGGTTTCGTATACTATTTCGGCGCCGAACGTAGGTAAATGGCCTCTTTCGGCGTAGTTTCGGTTTCAACCGAAACCAAAAAGTTAGCTTTCGGTTTCGGCCGAAACTGATATTGACTTTCGGTTAACAGCCGAATATCTATTTTAACTTTCAAAGTTCAGACTGCAACGCCAGAGCTGCATCTATTACTCTGTTTATTGATAATTTTATTTTGTTAAACTGTTTTAAATTCATTTGTTTGAAGTAGAAAATTGAAGTGAACAATAAACGAATCATTTAATCCCCCCCCCCTAAACAACGTGGAAATATGGAGTATGGGATTGTTCAAATTTTCGGTTTTTGCTTCGGCTTCGACCGAAAGTCAATGTATAACTTTCGACATGGTTTCGTTTTCGACCGAAACAAAAAAAAATGGCTTCGGTCGGCCTCTACAAAGACTTTAATTAGATGGACCACTTGCTTTAATATTTCTATTTGATGACTCGAGTGACTTCTTTTCGGAATTCTCGATTCCTTTTGTAGTGTACACTTCCGTTTTATTTAATCGCTATGATTTTCTTAATGAATAATTTAAATATAAATTTAAATCGAAGTTGTATACAGTGGAAACATTTAAGCAAACGTACACCTAAAAATCATTTAAGACAGCGTTTTTTTGGATGCGCACGGAAAAAGAATATATAAGTTGTAAAAATAGAGCAAGCGGTCAATCTTATTATAGTCTTTGCATAAACCAAGTAGCATGGAGAAAACTGCCTTAAAAATTCCTCATTGGCCGATGAACCAGAAGTTTTTGATTGGCTGTCTGTGCGTGACGTAAAAATACGTTTTAAAAAAATATCCACTATTGATTGTGATGTTAATAAGTCGACTCTGACTGAATAGGAGAAAACATGTAAAATAAAGTAATCCGACCGAACCAAATTGATCCATAGGAAAGCAGCGTTCCCTGTGTCAGCTTTCATCGTTTTCAGTGGCTTCGGCATACAATGGGCTTATGCTCATACCGCCCAGGGAAAAGCTCCAGAGAAAAGGGACATTTTTCTTGAATTCACCAGGATTCGAACCCAGGATCTATCAATGGGGGGGGGGGGGGGGAGATGTAAAATAAAGTAATCCGGCCAGATAAAATTGATCCATAAGAAAGCAGCGTTCACAATGCTAGCTTTCACCCATTTCCGTGTCTACAGCATACTATGGGATTGTGTGACGAGTGGCGAGCTTAATGCTCAAAGCGCTCTTTAATAAACCAGGAATCGAACCCAGGATCTATCATCGGCACGCCAGTCAAACACGCTGCCGACCGGTCACCGTGCCCCCAGAGCATCCTAAAGTTTGCTAAAATATACGGAAATGTTTTAGAAGCACAACGTGGGTAGACTTACATCAAAATATAGGTCAGGTTAAGAATGGTCAAAGAATAAAAATATCGTTACGAAGCTCATCAAAAATATTTTTTCTTTAATCCGTGTAATAAGTTAACACGTTTTAAAGATAATATGAAAAATGTAAACACTTAACATGAACATATCGTGCCATCTTACAAAGCATGCGCCATTAAAGGGAGTGCTAATTCCCAAGACAGTCTCTACTGGGGCTCTCAGTTGCGGGTACAAAAAGAAATCGTGTAAAGTGCGCTCCTTTAAATCTACGGCACCCACGCTGAGGAACAATCTGCCACCACGCTGTGGAACAATCTGCCCCCACGCTGTGGAACAATCTGCCCCCACGCTGTGGAATAATCTGCCCCCACGCTGTGGAACAATCTGCCCCCACGCTGTGGAACAATCTGCCCCCACGCTGTGGAATAATCTGCCCCCACGCTGTGGAACAATCTGCCCCCACGCTGTGGAACAATCTGCCCCCCCCCCCGCTGTGGAACAATCTGCCCCCACGCTGTGGAATAATCTGCCCCCACGCTGTGGAACAATCTGCCCCCACGCTGTGGAATAATCTGCCCCCACGCTGTGGAATAATCTGCCCCCACGCTGTGGAACAATCTGCCCCCACGCTGTGGAACAATCTGCCCCCACGCTGTGGAATAATCTGCCCCCACGCTGTGGAACAATCTGCCCCCACGCTGTGGAGCAATTTGCCCCCCCCCCCACGCTGTGGAACAATCTGCCCCCACGCTGTGGAATTATCTGCCCCCACGCTGTGGAACAATCTGCCCCCCCCCCACGCTGTGGAACAATCTGCCCCCACGCTGAAGAACAATCTCCCCCCACGCCGTGGAACAATCTGCCCCAGACACCGCGAAATGATGATCCAAAATATTCCTTTATTAAAAAGAGCTGAAAGAGATTTCTCTTTAATTAAACTAATTTTTTTGTATTGTGCATCGCCCACCCACGACATCGGCAATAATGGAAAGAAATCACACTGAGCATGCTAAATGCATGAAAAGATGCGCTTTATAAATAACAAGCTGCATTCCCCTACATTGCCCGAGGGAAAGTAATCTAATAAGCTACAGATAAAAATTGTATAAACTACAATGAGCAGAAAGCTATAGATCTAATAATGTATTTTTTTTTACTGAAGACATTTAGGAAAGTAGATTAATTTAAAATAAATAGTGTAAAAAGGTTAAAAATGGGCAAGTCTTTTTATTTAACAAATAAAAAGTAATATTAACTGAAATAAAAAAAATTGTTAGAAAAATAAAAAGTATGGACTAACTGGAGAATCGAACTCAGGTCGACCGCTAGGCAGTCCGATACGTTATCTACGCACCCAACGAGGGTACATGTGCTAAGTCAAATTGCAAAGTTATAATATGAGGCAATAAGTGTCTTTACATAAACCAATTTGATTGGTTAAACACACACAAAGAGTTTTTTTTTATATATTATATAGATAATCATCATTACTATGATTACTACCTTCCTAAAGAAGTGTACAAATTACAGAGCAGCATTATCATGAACATAAAACAAACATAGAATGAAACGATCTATATTCCTATAGATTACATTTTAATGATAGAGGACAGTGACCACTAAACATAATTCTTTGTTTCTCCATTTGTGTAGTTTTAGTTTGATCACTGTTAATTTTAGTTCATTGTTAACTTTTAATCAATCTTCAGAAGCTCTCTGGCAACAAGAACATATAACTCAGCTGTATAGGCAATGTAATTGTGTAATGGTGACTATAGTCAGGACTGACTAACTAGACTACGTTGAATTCAATTATTTGCCTACGAAATCATCTATCCAAATAGTAACAGGCAAAAAAAAAGTAGGCCTAACTCACTGTTATTTCATACGCATGGACATATTATAACAGTTAAACAGTTGTTGTTTTTATCTTTCCGAGTGGAATTCTGGCCTGGTTCGCTTGAACTCGTCAAGAAATCAATAAAAACCCACAACGGCTTAACATCATTTTAAAAACACCTTTATGCAAATCTAGACGTTAATCCTCGCAACCTTTATTTAGGAAAACGCCCTCAGAAAATTATACGACAGGAATTATGTTTGTTTAAAAGTTAAATTTACAAAGTACGAACTTGATTTGAAAACAACAAAAAAAAAATTGGGAGTTTGGGGAGGGAGAAGAATGACGCCCTTGACGCCACGACAAGAACAAAAGACACATTTTGAAAAAGCGAAAGAAAAAACAAAACAATCGAGAATTCCAAAATAGATGGGTTCTTTTGTTTTTTTTAATCATAAATCCATCATTTCAACGGCTTATTCGAAACTGAGGCTTCGATGTCCAGACTAATCTCCTCACACGTAAAACACATTATGCTAAGAACTTTTTTTTTCTATGCCGTCAGGAGGGATATAAAAAAATGAAAACAAAAATAGACAAGTTTTTATCCCTCATCTAACAGGATTATCTTTTGTTTAGAACTGACACGAGGCGAGATTAACGCAACTTCTGGATGGTTCTCAAGCTAAGGGGCGCGAACAACAGACCTCAACTACACCAAGCAACAACAACCGCCATCAAATAATAACAACAAAATACAAAACACGTAATAACAACAAACACCAAGAAACAAACAACAACAAACTTCATAAAAAAAAACAACAACAGCAAAATAACAACACTAATCAAAGTCTGTACTAATGGAAACATTACTAGTGTATAAGTATGAGATTGTGATCACGGTATGGTGCAGTTCTTTAATACGAATACTGTGGGCGTTTTCTAAGGAAATGTATGTTTGAGCCCCAAAGTAAGTAAAAAAGGTATCCCGTCGGACCAAATTGATCCACGGGACGGAGAAACAGCGTTCAACAGTTTCTGTGGCCACTGCATACTAGGGGATTGTGGGGCCAGCACAATACCCAGCGGCCTTAACTTTACTCCAACTAAAGTCAGGTAACCATCAGAGCTGGGTAGACTGAAGGACACCCTCCTGACACGAGAACAAAATTCTAGCCTTAGCCAGGATTCGAACCCAGGTCCTTCGGTATGAGAGCCGAACGCCCTGCCGCACGCTCACCGATAGCACATACTTTTTTAGATTATCTGCAGTTTCAACTAGCCGAACACCCTGCCGCACGCTCACCGATAGCACATACTTTTTTAGATTATCTGCAGTTTCAACTAGCCGAACACCCTGCCGCACGCTCACCGATAGCACATACTTTTTTAGATTATCTGCAGTTTCAACTAGCCGAACGCCCTGCCGCACGCTCACCGATAGCACATACTTTTTTAGATTATCTGCAGTTTCAACTAGCCGAACACCCTGCCGCACGCTCACCGATAGCACATACTTTTTTAGATTATCTGCAGTTTCAACTAGCCGAACGCCCTGCCGCACGCTCACCGATAGCACATACTTTTTTAGACTATCTGCAGTTTCAACTAGCCGAACGCCCTGCCGCACGCTCACCGATAGCACATACTTTTTTAGATTATCTGCAGTTTCAACTAGCCGAACGCCCTGCAGCTCGCTCACCGATGGCACATACTTTTTTAGATTATCTGCAGTTTCAACTATCGCAAAAAAAAAGGTCTGATTTGAGGCACTTTAGACTGTTAGGAGTATACCGTAGGCCTAAGTACATTAAGATTTTTTGAACTACATTCTAAGCATTCGATAGTTGTTTTTTTTTTTGTGTTTTTTTACACAGATTCGGTACGGGTTCGCGACCCAGTATTTAGCAATATAAGCTGTAGACTAAATTCCACATGTGTGTGTGTATGAGAGAGAGAGAGAGAGAGAGAGAGAGAGAGAGAGAGAGAGAGAGAGAGAGAGAGAGAGAGAGAGAGAGAGAGAGAGAGAGAGAGAGAGAGTGTATGACTTGGAGTGTGGAGATTGCAATATTTAAAAAAAAATTCTGCCAACATAATACGTGGGAGTGGAGGATTTCAATCATCGTCTATCGCTCGCCTGCGAAGCCATAGAACTGCCTTCGCGATGATGAAGACCCAAAAATGAAGGATTTGTGGGAACATTGATGATGCTAGAACGTTAAATCACATGGACGATTTAGTTCGTCCAGATGTAAAATGAGGAGAGAAGTGAAGAAAACTTTTTGTATGTGTGTATGTGTATCTTTGTTGAAGATGTCACGAGAACCAGACTTTTTGTCTGTGTATATTCGATGGGGATATAAGGAAAGTGTGTCACTTTGTCTGTGTATCTTTGTTGAAGATGAGAACCAGACTTTTTAGTCTATCTCTGCTGAAAAAATCTGGATATTTAGAATTTTTTTGTTTGTATATCTTTGTTGCAGTTATAAGGACAATTTGATATTTAGCCTATATATATCTTTGTTGCAGTTATAAGGAAAATTTGATATTTAGCCTATATATATCTTTGTTGAAGACATCAGGAGAATCGGACAATTGGTTTATGTATCTCGTCCAAAAATGTCAGGGGACTAACACTTATTATCCATGTTTCTTTGCTGGAAAGGTCAAAGCTGTAAAAAGCTTCCCACCTGCTATTGTCAACAATGACGATTGCCGTCAGTTCAAATGAAGAACCAATGAAAAAATGTCTTAGAGAGACATGCAACAAAACATTTTGTTTAAGGTGTATGATTCTGGACATTCAGCCTCCAACACACTACGTCACTAGTCTAGTAGCGAATGTATCGTGTTTTTTCTTTCTTTTAATAATATCACGGATTCAATTTTGAGACACTCTAGGCTCTAGGCATTTTGTTCAAATACGGGGCGGAAACAGGAGGGTAAGGAGATTGGAGGGGTGGGGGTGTGATTCCGAGTAAGCACCAGGTGGTCTGAACCATCTGTTCTTGGCATAACACTTCCAGAAATAGTTGTTGTTGCTTTTTGTTCCGTTTCGCCCACACTTTATTTTTTATTGCCGGGACACTGGGTGCCATTTTAGAGCGCACAAACACACACACAACACACACACTTACACACCTACACACACACATAACATATATACACACAAAACACACTCACGTGCACACACAACACACTTACACACACATACACACAAATACACACACACACAACACAAATATACACAAATATACACACAAATACATACACACAAATACACACACAACACACACACATACAACACACACTTACACACACAACACACTCATGCACACAAATACACATACAGGACATACATACACACACAACATACACATAACACACACATACAAATACATATACACACACACATACATACACTCATCGCAAAGAAACAAATATGTTGTTTGTCAGGATAACTGAAGACTAAAGATAAAAGCCATTACTTGACCGGAATGTGTGATAGAGAGTTTGGGGTTTTATTTTAAATGAACAGTATTTTTAACGATATATTATGTCTACGGTTCGATATCTCTACCCAAAACAAACACATTTAGAGTCTCTTAGAACATGTCTCTGCAACCATTTTATAATAGTGTGCCATAGTAGGAGTTTTAATTCATTCAGCGTGCCATTGGAAATTGCACTGCGGGCCAAGTCTGACATGCGTGCCGTCGGTTGCCGATCCTTATCGTATCCCGTTCAGTATTTCTTCTGGACTTTGTACTGTCCACACAATCACATAGAAGCCGATAATTAAGAATTTTTTTCCCGGGTCTACCCAACTCTGTTAATTAGTTAAAGAAAGTAGAATCTTGCTCGGCTTTGTCCTGGTCACACAACCCTTCTAGTATGTCAATGATCGTTACCAAGGAAACTCGTGAACGCTGATTCACCTGCCCCATGGACGATTTATGGTCCATGGGAAACTTTACTTTTGCTTAACGAGTTTGTGACCACGGTGCAGCGCTTTAATGAGAATACTGCGAGGGCGTTTTCTAAAGAACTTTATGTTTCAGCCCCAAGAGACTTTTGAAATTCCTGACACTGAATATAGAACCTTCAACCTCTTCTGCACGCATTGAAAATAACTCTAGAATTTCACAGTGACGGTATAGAAAAGAGCATGACCCCTGACCCCTATACACCCGTTAGTTAGCTCGGCTTAATAATTTACTTGTATTGTTCCAGAAAAAAAAACTGGCCCGTCTACGACGTATGTTATTGCCCCTACACACACACCACTCAATCTACTCCAACTAACAACAACTGTACAACAACACATAACAGCTAAAAAAAACAAAAAACAAATGTGTTTGTCTGGCTTTGGCTGCAAGTTGCAAGAAAGCAAACTGATAAGCCAACCCCTGGTTGAAAAGTGAAGTAGAAGAAGTAAACTGGCGGGAAATTTAGAACGCAATAAACGCAGCCATCTTGTCAAATATTCTACATCTCTTCAACCAAATAAATTGTTTTTTAATTATTTTGTTTAAAATATCGACTTATCGATTCAATTTAGTTGACATTAATTATTCAACCTCTTCCCATTACAATAGTCTTTACAAACTGATGTTGAATTGCATTCCAAATTTGCGAGTTTTTATTTCGGTTAATAGAACATTACCACACACACAAAAAAAAAAGTAATGTTGAAAGAAAATTAATATAATATGACCATTTCAATTAAAAGAAAATTTTGTTGAAAAGCATTTTGTGAAATATTTGATGAAGCAAAATGTCCTTTAGTTATAAACGTCTGGGAGAAGTTGGACTTCTATGACCTGCAAGGCCCCTAGGGAGTTTTCCGACAATGTCGAGGGGCATAAAATAATAATTAATCTCATACTGCAAGAGCGTCCTTTGAGATGGGTTCCATTAGGCGCGTTTATTGTGCATTTCCTGGGCATTCCCTTCATTTATATTGGATGCGTTTCCCTGGGTTGCCGTTCTTGTTTACAAAGTTTGTTTCATTTCTTTTTTTTTATTCCAAGTTTTCAATATTAAAAAAAATTATTTACAATGCAGGTTTGAACTAGTATGAAGTAAACAAATATTTTTTATATTAATACATTTTGAGATGGAGAATTTTGAAGTTTTTCTCAACAAATGGATAATTTATCTTATATTTTACAGACGCTCCTTCTCTACATAAGATTATTGCGTCCTACGCTCATCCGTGATTTGAATTAAGGCTTATTTTTTTATTAGTGTTTTAAATAATTTTGAGTTACTGGTTTTCCTGGTTTGTTCAGGCAACCTTTTCCTTACCCGGATGCCACTCAGGAAGAAAAATAACGTATAGGCGTTTGGTCTTGCATATTTTTTCTTTGCCAAGGCTTGAATTGCAATTTATCAAGTGTTAAATATTATTGTCGAAAGCAAAACGGTTTTAAAATTAATTTAAAAAAAAAGATTTTTATGTAGGGCCCAAAATAATGTTTGTTGGCGTTTACGTTGTTCAATTATGAATGACTTAGAGCCCTGGTTTGCGATAAGACAAAACATTCTTTAAAAAACAAAACAACAAAAAAGCGGAAGTACTGGGTCGAGCCACACATGTAGCGCCACCTAGTGTTTAGCTACATGACCCTTTTTGTATTTATTTTTTGACCGTTTGGGCGCCACAGATGACAGGAATACCTTTCTCGTGGCGTCGCCAAGCATCATTCTCGATCATTTCCTGCTTTTGTCATTCCATTAAATAAACAACAACAGAGTCTTAGATGTTTAGTCTTCGTTTTCATCCTGGTGTAGATGAATTAAATGTAAAGGCACGCCACAAAGCTAAAAGACTAGCTTGGAATCAATGCATCACAATCAGTTAGTCCTATTAAAGTTTAAAAAAAATATTTGTAAGCCGTCTTTGTCTTTTGGGGGGGGGGGGGGGTAGAAATTAATCTGTCGTTAATCGAAAGGTCCTGGCAACTGGTACTAGAGCCTTGACGTGGCTTGGCAGCTTGCGTACCCTGACGACCCCCAGAGCTATACCAGCGGGAGTTTAAACTCCTGGCAGGTTCAACCAAGCTGGGAAGATCTGCGCGGGTAGGGGTAAGACTAAAGCTAGTGCCCTGGTCCTCCAGGTTGGGGGGTTAAACAAGCTAGCAACCTTATTTTGTAAAAAAAAAAAATACAGATACACCAAACACAGAAACTGTGGTTGGCGGCCCAAACCCCAGCTGGGGTGACGGGCAATGATGATGATGAATCGTAAAGTCAGATACAAGCCATTACCCAAAGGAAGGGCGATCCTCCACGCTGATTGATTAGAACGGCTTAGATTATATATACCTTTTTCGGATCGAACTATCAAATGTCGTTGCAAAGTTTGGGTTTCCCCTTTACTTTTCCAAAAAAGTTACACTTATGGGTCCTTGTTTAAACTACGACTGAATGTATGAAAGATGTAAAAACTGGTCCATGTTAAAGAATTACAGTCGAGTACCCCCCCCCCCCCCCGCTTCCCAAAATACTAATATCACAAAAACTCATTCCATTAGTCTGCTGGCGTATAATCGATGTGGCGTATAACGGATGGGGCGCTATTTGGGGCAACGAAGTGGGGGCTGGGATGGGGGGAGGTTCTGCACTTAACACATATTGTATCATGGGTCGGTAACCTTAAGATAATAGTGTGCCAAAGCGACTTGAATTCCTTTTTCTTTTGTGGGGTCTTCCGCGTGCCAGTGAAAATCGCTCTGCGTGCCAAGTCTGGCGGCGTGCCGTAGGGTGGACAGACCTGTGATTATATGTAGTTTTTGACTCTACCCCCCCCCCCTTCCTTTGTAGATTTAGGGTTGTTGTTTTTTCATACGCGCTGATTCATCTTTAAGGAAAGGCTGGAAGGGATCTGGGGAGGGGAAGGGAGGCCTCATGTCCTAGCACGCCCCCCACCCTTGCTTTACCCTCAAATTCTCAAATCCGCATCGCCGCCACTAAGAGAACTTGAGCTTGTGTTCTGATGCCGGTGTGATCATGTGCGACTGCGCTCGCCTGTATATGCTAAGCGTCAGCTGAAGAAAAGGGCACTGCAGGATTGGATTGTAAGGTCACATATACTTGGGCGTGTGAAACTGTACGGATCCGTAATCGCCTAATTGATCTAGCAGGTTTAGATCGATTACTCACTCCTGTATATTTATTCACTGTATGACGTAGCCGAGTTCTATATTAGCAATGCAAGCAAAAGTTCTGGTCATACGATTACTTGATAACAGACCTATATTATCAAAGAACTACACTATGAATAATTTGGAAAACTTACGGCACGGTGTTAGAATAAGAGAGATACGATTTGTAGAATTGTGTAGAATTGTGTAGAATTGTGTTTTTAAAAAGTATGGGAAGAGTGGATAGGGCGGGCGGGTGGAGAGAGAGAAGGAGAGTCAGGAAAAGATAAGATACGAATAAAAAAAATAGATAGGGAAATAAATAGATAGATATTCAGGAAGATAGATAGGTGAGCGTAAAGTTAGACATATAAATAGATAGATTTCAGACACATAGATAGATAGTTATTTAGATAATAGATGTATGATAAATTGATACAGAGATATAGTTAAATGGATAGGTAGATAGATAACAGATAGATAATTAGATAGCTATATAGCAGATGAATAATTAGATAGAAAGATAGATAGAATGATAGATAACAGATAGATAATTAGATAGATAGATTTATAGCAGATGAATAATTTGATAGAAAATATATAGATAACAGATAGATAATAGATAGATAGATAGTGAGATAGATAGATACCAGATATATTATTAGATAGATAGCTAGATAGCAGATAAATAATTAGATAGATAGATAATAGAAAGATATATTAGATGGGAAGCTAGATAGCAGATAAAAAATTAGAAAGATAATATATAGATAATAGATGAAAAGTTATTTAGATAGATGGATAAAAGATATATAATTAGATATATAATAGATAAATTAGATAGATAGCTAGATAATAGATAAATAATCTATTAGAAAGATAGATGCGTGATTCGGCCCTGCATACAATCACATAAAACTGTTTAGACCACAAATGTAAAATATGAGATAACCTTTCCAGCCCGACGTTGAAACAATAACCCTAAACCATTTGTCTTATACCATAGCAGATTAGCTTAAAGGATTGCGCCAATATCCAATAACCAAAAGTTTGGGGGCTTAACTCCTCGAACCTAATGGGTCGTCATTACCATCATGAACTATCGTTGATCATCAGCACCCCCCCCCCCATTCTTTTTAGCCCACATCTACCACTTCCCATAGAATCAAGAACAGCATAGAAGCTTACAGATGGGGCAAGAGAAGGGCGCTGGGGCGCCCATTATAGCGAATCGATATAGTGTACAAAATTGAAGAATGCTTCAGACCGCTGTTGAAACAAGGGCAAGCACTCAAAGAAATCCCGCAAGGCATCGATCCGAATTTTTCCAGTCAGTATCGATATAGCCAGGAGGTAGTCGGAGAATTACTATGGCTGCCAACATGTCACTTTCATAAAAATTAACAAAATAAGACATACACTGTCTGTCTGACTTCCTGTATGTCTCTCTATTTAATCCATTCAAATTATATGTATTATACATATATATTTATATGTGTTTTTGTCTCCGTAGTCTAGTCTGCTTTAGACCGGAAGTGGCTCACAAGACTGACTTCCTATGGTACGTGAGGTGGACTGCCTTAGGGATCTACTCTTTTAAACATACACACTCACACTTAAAAATATAATAATAATAATAATAATAACGGTGCTTATATAGCGCATATCCCGTTGGTGACAGTTCTATGCGCAGACGACAGTTACAGAATACAGACAGACAACGAAATATATAGTAATACGCTAATTCTTCTGACGAAATAGGTGAGTCTTCAGCCGGCTCCTGAAGGTGTCATAACTAGGGCTCTGGCGAAGCTGTAGTGGGAGGTGATTCCAAGCGGACGGTCCTGCGTAGGAAAATGAACGTTCGCCAGCGGACACTAGCCGCACACGAGGGATCCGCAGAGTAAGCGCGTCAGATGCCGAACGAAGTGGGCGGGACTGGGTGTAGAGCTCCATACAAGAGCGAAGATAATCCGGGGCGCAGTTATTCAGGCACCTATAACAGAGGGAAGCCAGCTTATAAGAGATCCGGTTGTTGATGGGTAGCCAGTGCAGAGATCGGAGCAGAGGATTGATATCATTTGACTTCTTCTTCTTGAGAACTAGTCGGGCTGCGCAGTTCTGGATACGTTGGAGTCCTTGAAGGGAGGAGGCCGAGAGACCAGCCAAAAGCGAATTACAATAGTCCAAGCGGGAAAATAGGAGAGAGATGATGAGCTTAACACAAGCTTCCTTGGTGAGATAACGACGGATGGCGGAAAAGTATCATCAGATTGATTAAGGAATGCGTTTTTAGTTTTGACGTCACATGTGTAGAAGTTTCCACATACAACCAGGTGTGAAAAGATACTCTTGGCATTCTAGTACTTTATTATGAATTAATCGTATAAATATTGAAGACAGAATATTGAGTAGTTTGTGGAAGTAGTAAGCAGTATTATGCCTAGCTCTTTTTTTTATTCAGCTCCTGTATTTGAATTGTGTGCATCTAAAGTTTTTATATTTTACATTGGACTGTCTTGTGCAATACGACTTTATTTCATGTTTTGTTCAGGTGAACTGAGTGATAGCTAAAACATCGACGCCGAAACAGTTTATCCCCACGCGATAAAACTGTCTGTTGCCCACGTAATGACGTGAGAATCGTCAGTTGAAAAGCCTGTAAGCCACAGATTACAAAATGCATTCACTACTTCAGATCTTCTTCTCCTCAATCAGGCTGTAGAGCGGTTGGTTCTTTTACAGTCAATGACAGACAAACAAACTTACACTCGGCAACCTACGGCATGCGTGCTAGAATTGGCACGCCGAACAATTTTCAATGGCACGCATAAACCACAAAAAAAAAAGTCAGTTCGAGTACCTTGTAAAAGAAGTTGAATGCTAAAGCAGGATGACCTTTAGGCTTTTGATACGCTAAAAGAATTAGAAATCCTACTTTGGCAAACTGTTATCAAGTTGCCAACCCCTGCTCTATGTGTCTTTTTGAACTGTCCTGTGCTGTTAAAGAGTGTGTTGGTAATCGTTGGTTGCGTAGGTTGAAAAGTGTGTGTTGTGGGGGTGGGGGGGGGGGGGGCTGGAATACTGTATGTGTGGGGTTGATTAGCTTGAGGCATTCCTGTAGTGTGTAAACAACTGTTTCATGTGAGTGTGGACTATGTCTGCAATTTGGTGGGTGTGTTTGGGGGTTATTCTGTTTAGATGTGAGTTGAGTGCTGTAGGTCTTTTTCATATCTCATTAGAAATCCTGGTTCTATTTAAGCCTGATTCCAGAATGCCCAGAACAGGTGCTGATTCCCCCCCCCCCCCCCCCCAAAAAAAAAAAAAAAGCTTTCGATAAGTAATAAAAGAAAATGGAATAAAACACAAAATACAACTGTAAGAATATTTCAAAAAGATAATCTTTGAACTAGCCTGTCTCATATTAAAATCAGCAATGCTCACCCCCACCCTCACCCCTCCCCGAACCCAATCACCCCCCCCCACACACACACACACACACACATTTTTTTGAATACATTCGACGCCAGTAGTTATGTGCTTTACCAAGTCTGCTGCAGACCGGAAGTGGGTCACAAGACTGGCTTCATTAGGTATGCGTGTGCTGCGGTTCACAAACGGGATGGTCTGCGCATGTCCGAGGCGACAAATTGGCCGGAAGAGTAGGATGTTAAAGGACGGCTGAGCGTAAAGGGGGGTGGAAGGGAGGGGTGGGATCAGGAGGTATGAAATGGTAGGGGGGGGGAGATGTGAATAATATTATCATTTAGATTGTCTAGAAAAAGGCGCTAGTGTACAGTATGGTCGATACTTTCAAAGTCAGTAAAAAAAATAGATGTCAGCATAAGATGTGTAAATAGACAGCATAAGATGTGTAATAGACAGCATAAGATGTGTAAATAGACAGCATAAGATGTTTAAATAGTCAGCACATGAGATTTGGAAATTGTCAGTAGGAAAAGTGAAAACAGTCAGCATACAATTTTTATTATAGGCCGACCGATACCAAATTTTCGTTTTGGGCCGAAAACTAAACCATACCGAAGGTTATTCATTGACTTTCGCTTGAAACCGAAGCAGAAATCAAAAGATAAACCGAAATCGCCAAACAAAAGATTTAGAAAGAGTGCAGATTTGTGTGTAGTCTACTATTCACTAGTTTAAGGTTATTCTATTTAATTAAACCATAGAACATGTAATATACAGTTGTATATAATGTACATGTATTATTAGCTTATATCATTTTATTTAGAATTGAATACTCTTTAAGATTTCATAACCAAAAAGGCAATATAAATTTTATAAAAGATTTTTGAATCTAAATATTAAGACATATTTTTTTTAAATATAAAATTAGAGTTGCAGAAACCAAAGCACTAATCAGCTCTGGGAAGAAATTGTATGTGCATGTGTATGTTGTGTGTAGAAGTAGTGTAGACAAAAAGATAAAATGCGTGCACGGTGTCAGCGAAATGGCTAAACATATCTACTACAGTAAATACAATACTACAGTAGTTATGAAAAAGCGGTGATCTTGGGCCTTGTCAGTTGAAGAGGCTGATCTTGGGCCTTGTCAGTTGAAGAGGCTGATCTTGGGCCTTGTCAGTTGAAGAGGCTGATCTTGGGCCTTGTCAGTTGAAGAGACTGATACCATATAGATCTAACACTAATCTGATCTTGATTTGTAATTTGTCGTGTAGCCTACAATTTATTTGTCTGAGATACACCTCTGCCTCTATGTGTGTATTGTATTCATCTGTATAATTGAAAAAAGTCGTTACATCGACAATTATAGGACATGGTTTCGCGTGACAGAGAAAAAAAAATAATAGTGGCGTGCCATTTTTGACACGAGTTCCATCAGTTACACACTCCTCGCTCTGGCCTACAAACATAAGGTAGATAATAGTAGTAAAAAAACTCATACTGGCTAGAAACAATTGCAGCAAAATTTTGTTTTAAACTAGGCTTTACATTGCTCAATCAAATTGTACGGGGCTGTAGCTCAAGTGGTAGAGCGCTCGCTTAGCATGTGAGAGGTACAGGGATCGATACCCTGCTGCTCCATTTTTGTAAATGTACCTTTTTTTTATTCAATTATTATTTTTTTTAAAAACAACGTTTTTATAAAAGAAGTAAGTAAGGTACCCTTCAGACCGAATTGCTCCATAAGGCCAATAAAACAGCGTTCGCCAGTTTCTGTGGCCACGGAATACTAGGGATAATTTAACCCTCACAATGCGCCCTTTTATTAAGCTACACTCCATTTTTCGAAATTCTTTGGTGTGATTAAATAATCCGTCTATTATTGAATTCAATTATCTACTTCCCACAGATTAATTCGCAACGGTTTAACTAAATGAAATTATAATAAGCAGAGAAATAAATGCAGCACGAGCGTTGCAGGGGAGTTTTGAAAGTTAATAGATATTTAGATGATGACCGAAAGTCAATATCAGTTTCGGGTGAAACTGAAAGCTAAGTTGTTGGCGTCGGCCGAAACCACACCGCAAGAGGCCATTTGCCTATTTGCTGCGCTGATAACGAAACCGAATTTCGGTCGGCCTATAATTTAAATAGCTAGAATACGATGTGTAAATAGTCAATATGATATATGTAAAGAGTCACAGATGTTTAAATAGTCAGCATAAGTTGTGTAAATAGACAGCATAAGATGTGTAAATAGACAGCATAAAATATGTAAATAGTATGCATAAGATGTTTAAATAGTCTGCAAAAACTTTATTAATAGCCAGAATACGATGTGTAAATAGCCAGAATATGATGTGTAAAAAGCCAGAATAATATGTGTAAATAGCCAGAATACGATGTGTAAATAGCCAGAATGCGATGTGTAAATAGCAAAAGATTTGAAAATAATCAGCTTTTGGTGTGTCAATTGTCAGTTTTAGATGTCTAACAACTTATTGAAAAAAAAGCACTAACAATAGCGAGCTAAAAAAACAAATGCTACATTTCCCACTCTGGGGAATATGCAAATGATTGGCTCTGTAACTATGGGTAAATTGTTGTAAGATAGGACGATAGAAAGAAACAGCAATTCATAAACTTTACAAGAGAGAAATCTTGATGTGTGGTGACCTTTTGTTAGATACGCATATTATTATAATTCCCACTAGACGCATAGATTGATTCGCGTGAGCACTATCTGACATATGTGTGTATGAGTATAGGCAAGTAAACTACAACAGAGTTTATTGTACTATGTGCCACGTGCCCCACTATATGCCCATAATATGCCCGGTATATCCGTCCACTATACGTCCATTTTAGAGCTGCTATTAGGCCACTCTTGATCGACTAAAATAACCAACAACGATAAGTCCACTAAAATCCTCTATTGTCTAATTGTAAATAATAAGCCCAATGCAAGCCCAATATAGATTAACTCGCTCAATCAAGAATTGTACCAGAACAACTATTATTAGCTTAGGAATAGTAGTTTGTATACGTAGCTGAATGTATCACTTGGCTTAATGTTATGGCCTTAAAATAAAACATAACAACTAGCCATAAAATTGAATATACTGTTAGATAGAATAGTTATAATATTAGACGTATTTCTAGCTTTACATAAACTACTTAGGTCAGATAATGGTGGAGAAAAAATCACCATTAGCAAAAAGGTACTAGTAGCTGATGAATACAAAATATAATAATATACAAGAAATGAAATGAAACATAATAATACATGGTCTATTTGTTTCATTAAAAAAAAAACTAAAATGGTTCCATTTGATTTTAAAAGAACCGCAGCAATGCACCTTGTATGGAAAATAAACATATAATTTAGATGTTCTTTTGCTCAAAAGTAAACTCATGTCCTATGTCTTTTTTTCTTTTAAAAGTAAACTAAGATATGTTCTTAGTGTTTCAAAGTAAACCCACAAATGTTCCATATAGTGGGGGCATGGTAGCCGAGCGGATATGTTTAATATAGTGGGGGCATGGTAGCCGAGCGGATATGTTTAATATAGTGGGGGCGTGGTAGCCGAGCGGATATGTTCAATATAGTGGGGGCATGGTAGCCGAGCGGATATGTTCAATATAGTGGGGGCATGGTAGCCGAGCGGATATGTTTAATATAGTGGGGGCGTGGTAGCCGAGCGGATATGTTTAATATAGTGGGGGCATGGTAGCCGAGCGGATATGTTCAATATAGTGGGGGCGTGGTAGCCGAGCGGATATGTTCAATATAGTGGGGGCGTGGTAGCCGAGCGGATATGTTCAATATAGTGGGGGCATGGTAGCCGAGCGGATATGTTCAATATAGTGGGGGCGTGGTAGCCGAGCGGATATGTTCAATATAGTGGGGGCATGGTAGCCGAGCGGATATGTTCAATATAGTGGGGGCGTGGTAGCCGAGCGGATATGTTCAATATAGTGGGGGCATGGTAGCCGAGCGGATATGTTCAATATAGTGGGGGCATGGTAGCCGAGCGGATATGTTCAATATAGTGGGGGCATGGTAGCCGAGCGGATATGTTCAATATAGTGGGGGCATGGTAGCCGAGCGGATATGTTCAATATAGTGGGGGCATGGTAGCCGAGCGGATATGTTTAATATAGTGGGGGCGTGGTAGCCGAGCGGATATGTTCAATATAGTGGGGGCGTGGTAGCCGAGCGGATATGTTCAATATAGTGGGGGCGTGGTAGCCGAGCGGATATGTTCAATATAGTGGGGGCGTGGTAGCCGAGCGGATATGTTCAATATAGTGGGGGCATGGTAGCCGAGCGGATATGTTCAATATAGTGGGGGCATGGTAGCCGAGCGGATATGTTTAATATAGTGGGGGCGTGGTAGCCGAGCGGATATGTTCAATATAGTGGGGGCGTGGTAGCCGAGCGGATATGTTCAATATAGTGGGTGCGTGGTAGCCGAGCGGATATGTTCAATATAGTGGGGGCGTGGTAGCCGAGCGGATATGTTCAATATAGTGGGGGCGTGGTAGCCGAGCGGATATGTTCAATATAGTGGGGGCGTGGTAGCCGAACGGATATGTTCAATATAGTGGGGGCGTGGTAGCCGAGCGGATATGTTTAATATAGTGGGGGCTTGGTAGCCGAGCGGATATGTTCAATATAGTGGGGGCACGTAGCCGAGCGGCAGCGCGTTCGACTGGCAATCCGGAGGTCCTGGGTTCCAATCCTGGTGAAGGCTAGGCTTTTCCCCCAGGGACTTGAGGGTGTCCCTGAGTCTACCCAGCTCTGGCATTAGTTGGGGTAAAGTAAAGTCGGCTGGGCATTGTGCTGGCCACACATCTCCTTGTATGCCGTGTCTACAGAAAATGGTGAACGCTGCTTCACCAGCCCTATGATCAGTTTGGTCCGAAGGGTACTTTTCTAAAGTAAACCAAGCAATGTTCCTTTAATTCCAAAGGAACTCCAGCCAGTATTTGCTGTTAATTAGTTCCCTAACCCAATCTGTACTTCATTTCCTTAGTTTCGGATCTCTGGCACGATTCTTATTTTATTGGATTTTATCTCTACAATAACTTTTTTTCCCTGTCCCCCCCCCCTTTTTTTTAGACAAACCAATACTCACGCTCATTGGTTGACCCCCCTCCACTATGACCCCAATTCTTGACCCCCTCCAATCTCTCTTACCCTCACTCCCCCTTCAACAAGCCAACCTTCTTCACCCCTCACCCTCCTGAGGATGGCAGCAAAGGGAGATGACCCTCTACTCTGATCAATACCAAGCTCACAATTTTGCCGGGTGAGGGGTAGAGGTGGGGGGGGGGGGGTATTTGGACACAGACAGGGTAAAGTCACATGATGAGGAGAATTGAAACGGGGGTGGGAGTGGGGGGAGGAGGGGTAGACGAATGGAGAATTTGGGAATAGGGTGATGGGCGGGGGGGGGTGGATTGGGTGATGGGCGGGGGGCGCTGGATATAGTTTGTCTTTGTCAGTGATTGTTTGACCGACCGAAGAGATAGAGGACTGGAGTGTTGGGGTTATGGGGGGGGGATGGACTCAAGGGGAGGGTAAGCAATGGGGGCAGGGGGTGAGCATCTTGGAGACAAGAGTGATGTCCCTTCTCTGTAGTACGTTTTCACTAGTCAGTTATGATAGATATATGGATTAGATATCTATAATGAACCGGGTAGATCGATTAAATTAGATAGATATAAAGATTAGATATTTATAATAAACCGGATAGATAGATGTATTGATGAGATAAATTATATCAATCGATAGATAAATAGATACATAGTGAGACAGAGATTGAGAGTTAGACATAATGTATTAAACAGACGGATAAATAGAAAGATATAAAGATAGACATACAGACAGATAGACATAAATTCCTCCAACACAAATGCCAATCGGTAGGAAAGGGAATTGATATAAATACTATTATTATTTTGTTGCCATTTAGCCCGGAGTTTAAAACCAACCGATACAGACGTTTTTTGTATGGTAGGAAAATACTCGCATTTCATAACGAGCCTGAGCATTATGTATAACCAATATTGTATTATCGGCCAACACATGTGCACATGTCATATAAACATCTAAGTAATGTTTATATGAGAAGCTTTTGTAAATATTTCATCGTGGACACCTTTAAAGATTTCTGAACGAGAGTGAGAGCGGAGAAAATACTAAGTAAGGGACTAAGAGAGATAACCAGAGTTTAGGTAAAAAAAAGTGTGGGGGGGGGGGGGAGGTAAAACGAGAGTTTGGGTGACAGAACTAGAAAAAAAAGAAATAAACACTAAATAGAGAAATTTGAAACATGCTATATCATTACAAAACAGTATATATTTTAAATTTAATACACACACACATATATTTAGACTACATATACTCACACATACACACACGCACATATATACATGCTAAATGTCCCGGCGTTGCCCTGTGTAAATAATGCAGACCTGTATAAGCTACAGATAAACACTTTATAAACTACAATGAAAAGAAAGCTATAGATCTAATAATTTAATACATTATTATTTTTTACTGAAGACAGTTAGGAAAGTAATTTCAAATAAACATTGTAATCGGGTTTAAAAAAAGAATGTCTTTTTATTGAACAAAAGGTTCGGACTATCCCTGTGGATGAGACTCAAACACCAGTCTTCCGAGTGCGTCTAAAATATAATTATTCGATTTTATTTACTGAAAACATTTTAGGAAAGTTAAAGTCCTAAAATTCTTACAATCTTAAAAAAAAAAAGAAGTAATATTAAAAAAGAAAGTTAAAAAAAAAGCGATCAGTGGGGAATCGAACCCAGATCGCCCGTTTGCCAGTCGTAGACGCTAACCACTACGCTAGGGAAACCACATGTCATGAAAGGGATCATAAAAGTAAAATATGAGACAATAAGGTCACGTGTCTTTAAATAAACCAATTTTGATTGGTTAGACACACACACAAGCTACTTTATATATATATAGATATACAGAGAGAGAGAGAGACAGACAGACAAACAAACAGACAGACAGACAGACAGATCGATCGATCGATAGATAGATAGATAGATAGATAGTGTCACGATGTGGCAATTGAGAGGGGGGTAATAATGGCTGGTTGTCTTAGAGGTACGAGGTGCCGATGCTGTGGTTGACCTGGAATATTTATTTGTTCTCTACTGGCTCGCTTAGATGTTGTTAAACACACACAGACAGACAGTTCTAAGTTAGGCAAGCAAGTCTCTGGTTACGTTTCAGGTGTTTATTTATGATTCAAATTCGATATCCAATGATGAGATACACATACTAACATGCAGGGGAGATACAATGCTTGAGATATATGCACAGGAACGTCTAACACTCAATATACTGTGTTGTTACGGAATCCAAGGTTAGGCTACGTAACTATAATGAGGGAATTACGATTACTGGCTAAGTATCTGCAAGTCCGAGTAACAATTTGGGAGCTAGACCAAAACGATGTATCTAGCTCGGGAGCTGGGAGAGATCTGCCTTAGTTTAGTTGGGCGGGCTTTTTCGTGGACACTAGTCACCTGACCCAAAGTTAATTTGGTTGGCTTACATTTAATCACATCCTATTCTCATTGGCTAGATTGAATATACATTTGCATAAGAAAAGCTTATTGGAGCCAAAAATGGATTGGGGGTCGGGGTTGCGAGGGCGAAAAGGGGGGGGGGGGGAGAGAGGTCTAGATGAAAGACAATTTATACAGACGTCCTGCTGAGTGGGGAAGTTTATCTCCCTTTGGTAGAATCTTAAGTAGTTAACTCAAGTGGCTGGGGGGGGGGGTTTCGGGCGAGAATTAGTTACGTGTGTGCGAACTGCTGAGTGGGGGAATTTAGTCAACCGCTCAGAGAACGACCGTCTCAAAGCAATTGCATAACGTGCCGCTAAGCTGAGGGGATATAAAAGGGGGGGGGGTGGCGCGAAGAGAAAGGGGGTGAGTGAGGGGTCGAGTAATGACTGTCTACACATGCGTTAAAATAGTACAAGATATAAATACATTAAGACATGATATGAATACATTAATATAGCATAGGATACAATATATACATTCTAACTAACACATTCGTACCCATTCAACCAAGATGTAGTACCAAGTTGAATCGTATTAGTCAGTAGACTCTGAATTTGGGTGTAGTACAAGAGTATAGTGAAGGGTAGAGAAACAGGTGAGGAAGAGTGATGGGGAGGTGTAATTGCGTAAGGGAGGGAGAAGATAGTGACGTCAGACTAACCTTCTCTCTATTCTAGCTAAACTTAAGCTAATCTAAGGTTCTAGTTATACACTGCTATCTATGCTATAGTCTATCTATGAGTGCTACGAGTCACGGTTTAATCCAGAATCGTGACAACTCACCCGCGTAGCTTGGGAATCTACTCAGAAAGAAGATTTCTACCTAAATTACTGTCTCTGGGACATGGGGAAAGGGGAGTAACTACACACTCATTAACAGTGTGCGCGCGTGGGGCCGTATTACTGAGTATGCTGGGCCACGAAGTGTGTAGGGGCACTAGTTAGTGTCCGCTATGCCGCGTGTGTCGAAAGGGGTTTTGGCCTAGGCAAAGTTGCAATGTGTCGAAAGCATTAGTAGCGGGTTTGTCCCAAGATAATGGGAACGATGTGGGTGCGTTGAGCAATCTAAATAACGGACGGGCAATTTTACGGAAGTTTGGTATAAGGGTATTCTGATAGTTGCTGAATTCGCACAGTGTTTGTCTTAGTTCGAGTCTCGTCGTGGGCAGCCTTGCATGACGGAGCTTATCTTTAATGGACATGGGGTGGGGGAGAGGTGTCTGGTTGGGGGTGGGGCGGGGCGATCCGTAGGTTGCGGGTGTAGGCAGGCAATGCGTTTGTTTACCTACAATCGGTCTTCCGAGTAGGATGTCTACTTGTAGGCCTTCTATTACGGCGGCCTCAATGGGGCCTGTAAAAAGTGCTGAGCTGAGGTTTACGAGTGCGGTCGGTAGCTGCTGAATAGGAGAGTTATGAGATGGACCTTGGAGTCGCACATAGCGGCCTGTGTAGTCGCGGGGGTCGATTTTTGATTGCGTTACTAGGGCCTCAAAGCTAAGACCGGAATCATACGTACAAGAGGCGAATCGGCCGTTGATTCTGACTATCTCGTCGACGTAGCTACGGGGGAATTGGTTATGTTTGTCTGCCGAGGAAATAGAGAACACGTGGTGGACTCGATCGTAGTCACTGCTTGAGTACTGGTCACGCCCCTGATCGGCGGGTTCCTGTTCGGGAGCTAAGTGGCTCGGGTAGCTGGGCGTTTCTAACTCGTGCGTTGCAAGTCCGTTAGTGGAATCTTGCGCTGGGTCTACGGGGTCCGTCGTGGTGTAAAATGCACCGGCGGCAAGATAGGGGGTGGGGTCGCGTCGGTTTCTGTCGTGAGCTAACTGAGGGGTGGGCCTAGTGTGGCGGTGGTCTCTATGTGCGTTGTGAGGACGAGGTCGCCCGTGGTGGGGCGTGTGCGGCTGGGGAGCGGTTGATTGAGGGGGAGGGTTGGTGCGGTGGTTGTCCCAGTTATTCCAGGGTGACTGTGGGTGACCCGGGCGGGACAGATGGCCCGGTGGCCGTGACGACCTCCCATTTTCCTGTCGGGAAGCGGGATGTGAGAGAGATTTCTCCCGGGGGTGGGGCGATTCTACTAGGTTGGACTGCAGAAACCTATCTGCGCCCTGCAGGGAGGGGTTTAAACCGGTGATTCCTTGTTGAATAAGGAAGGCCCTTAGCTTAGGTGTCATCTGTGACTCTATTTGCTCAGTCATTAAGAGGGTGACCATACCGTCGAATGACTGTTCAATATTGCCTAACTCAACCCACTTGAGTAGGTAAGATTGTATTCGCTCCGCGAATTGTGTATAGTTTTCCCCCGGTCGTAGCGTGGACGACCGAAACTTCTTCTGGTAGTGGGATGAGTGTAACTGGTGGCGATTTAGCAGCGCGTTTTTCAGTGCCACGCACGACTCCCTGTCTTCTGGGGCCAGTTTACAATAGGCGTCATAATCCTCTCCCCTTAGAGTGGAGACGAGGATCCTACAATGTAATTCTGGGGGGACCTCATTTAACTCCATACAGTCGCTAAACCGTCGGAGGTAAATGTCGAACTGTTCCAGTCGGGGGTCGTGAACTTCAGTCCATAGAGAAGCATGTCGGGGGAGGGGATGGTTGCTGGGGGTGGCTGAGCTAAATGATGAGGGGGAGTTTGGGTTGTCGCTGTTGTCCGGGGGCCTAGTGCTTGCGGCTAATTCAGCTAGTCTGAATTCATGTGTCCTGCGTGCCTCCTCATCTAGCCTATTTTCTTCTCTAACCCTCTCTTCCCTAGCTAACTGTTCTAACCTAAGTGTGTCCTCCCTAGCTAATTGTTCTGCTCGCTCCTCTCTAGCTACCTGTTCTGCTCTAAGCCTATCTTCTCTTTCTAATTGCTTTGCTCTCTCCTCTCTAGCTACCTGTTCTAATCTAAGTCTCTCTGTCTTGGCCTCATGGGCCGCTACCTGCTCTACTACGTATTTAGTGATGTCTGAGTCAATGTAGCCTATAGCTATAGCCTCTTCTCTCAACTGCTTACGCAATAGTACACCTTCCGCCATAGTAACAGAGTGAGGCGAGATTAAGATACTAGAGGCGGACAGAGATATAGCGAGATAGGAAAGGAAATTATAGGAGGGGTGTTGGGGTTCAGAGTTTAGCTAACGTAATACAACTCAAAATGGTACTCACCAGACAGCAATTCCAGAATTTTACACACATACACTAACACACGTATATCCAATCATAAAGTTATCGTTTATATGGCGCTCGGCGCTGTTGGTGCAGATCTTCGGGCTGGTTAGGAATTCTCTTTCCCCGTGCCGGGACTGGATTAGCGTTTAATGTTAGTGTCTATTTTCCCGGGTTTGGATACCGGGAACTACGGCGGGTTCCTACGGGGAGGTTGACAGGGCAGTTGTCGGGTTCTCGGCGGTCTCTAGTTGTCGGGCAGGCTGATGCGGCGGCGGTGGGTCTCTCTGCTGACGTCTCGGGTGCCGGTATGTTGATGCGGGGCCAGAGGGTGGCGATCTGGCGGTTGGGGTGGCAAATCTGGCGTAATGGGGTGGCAAATTTGGTTGCTGGTGTGTCTGGGGTGACGTAGGCTGGCGTAGTGTGGCGAGCCTGGCTTAATGGGGTGAGCTGGCTGGGGTGGCGTAGATTGCTCGGAGTGGCGAATCTGGGGTGGCTTAGGTTGGCGTATCTGGGGTGCGTAGGCTGGGGTGACGTAGGCGTAGGCTGGGGTGGCGTAAGCGTAGGCTGGGGTGTCGTAGGCGTAGGCTGGGGTGGCGTAAGCGTAGGCTGGGGTGTCGTAGGCGTAGGCTGGGGTGGCGTAGGCTGCGTAAAGTGGCGAGCCTGGTTTGATGGGTTGATGGATCTGGTTGCTGGCGTTGGGATGACGGGTCTGGTTGCTGACTTAGAGTCTTTGTGTTGTAGAGAGATGAGCCCCCATCCAGGGTCGGTTTCAGCAGAATCGGCGTAGTCCTCGGGTTGTTGCTGTTGACAGTGCGCTGAACGGCTTGAAGTTCAGATAATCCCGGACGAGCCCCCACTTTGTCACGATGTGGCAATTGAGAGGGGGGTAATAATGGCTGGTTGTCTTAGAGGTACGAGGTGCCGATGCTGTGGTTGACCTGGAATATTTATTTGTTCTCTACTGGCTCGCTTAGATGTTGTTAAACACACACAGACAGACAGTTCTAAGTTAGGCAAGCAAGTCTCTGGTTACGTTTCAGGTGTTTATTTATGATTCAAATTCGATATCCAATGATGAGATACACATACTAACATGCAGGGGAGATACAATGCTTGAGATATATGCACAGGAACGTCTAACACTCAATATACTGTGTTGTTACGGAATCCAAGGTTAGGCTACGTAACTATAATGAGGGAATTACGATTACTGGCTAAGTATCTGCAAGTCCGAGTAACAATTTGGGAGCTAGACCAAAACGATGTATCTAGCTCGGGAGCTGGGAGAGATCTGCCTTAGTTTAGTTGGGCGGGCTTTTTCGTGGACACTAGTCACCTGACCCAAAGTTAATTTGGTTGGCTTACATTTAATCACATCCTATTCTCATTGGCTAGATTGAATATACATTTGCATAAGAAAAGCTTATTGGAGCCAAAAATGGATTGGGGGTCGGGGTTGCGAGGGCGAAAAGGGGGGGGGAGAGAGGTCTAGATGAAAGACAATTTATACAGACGTCCTGCTGAGTGGGGAAGTTTATCTCCCTTTGGTAGAATCTTAAGTAGTTAACTCAAGTGGCTGGGGGGGGGGGGGTTTCGGGCGAGAATTAGTTACGTGTGTGCGAACTGCTGAGTGGGGGAATTTAGTCAACCGCTCAGAGAACGACCGTCTCAAAGCAATTGCATAACGTGCCGCTAAGCTGAGGGGATATAAAAGGGGGGGGGTGGCGCGAAGAGAAAGGGGGTGAGTGAGGGGTCGAGTAATGACTGTCTACACATGCGTTAAAATAGTACAAGATATAAATACATTAAGACATGATATGAATACATTAATATAGCATAGGATACAATATATACATTCTAACTAACACATTCGTACCCATTCAACCAAGATGTAGTACCAAGTTGAATCGTATTAGTCAGTAGACTCTGAATTTGGGTGTAGTACAAGAGTATAGTGAAGGGTAGAGAAACAGGTGAGGAAGAGTGATGGGGAGGTGTAATTGCGTAAGGGAGGGAGAAGATAGTGACGTCAGACTAACCTTCTCTCTATTCTAGCTAAACTTAAGCTAATCTAAGGTTCTAGTTATACACTGCTATCTATGCTATAGTCTATCTATGAGTGCTACGAGTCACGGTTTAATCCAGAATCGTGACAGATAGATAGATTAGATAGATAGATAACACGATAGATAAAAGGATTGCGTTAGATAGTTTTTCATCAACATTGTACAAAAAAAAGTCTTTGCAAAACCTTGTCGAAATTTATCCCCCAGGGCCACAGTATACATCTATATAATTAGATTCACCGGGCCTACATCTATATAATTAGATTCACCCACTTTTTGCCTTCACTGACATGATACAGGCCTCAGGAACCGCCCACCGAGTCACGCGATAGCCCGCGGGCCCTCCATTTCCTGGTCCACTCTGTCATCCAGCCTACCGACCCACCAAGCCATGAAACGCGTTCCTCAACTGGAAACATTGGATGTTTTAAAGAGAAGCTGCAGAAGAGGAGGAGCTGGATAAAGGAGGTAACAGGCCTTGGCTAGCAAGGGGGAGAGAGACTCTACTACTCAGTAGAGTGAACGGCTTGGAGGAACCGATTCTCTTCTCCTGCTCATTCCTTTCAAAAAACATTGCATGGAAAATTGAATGTTTTGAATCCCCGGTTTACTATAATCACTTTTATCGATTGTGTTATCTCCCCATGCGTCCCCACTAGCTCCCCACTTGCGCCCCCACTTACCCTCTTCACCCAATCTGTTTTCTCCGACAGACTCTAAGTTTTCCTCTCTCTCACTCTCGTCTTTTTCTTGTCTAAGCTAAAATTGTATTATTTTTTAAATTGAAATGGCACACAGACTCTCGAAAACAGTTTTGCTTTACCCCCCTCCCCTCCTCCCCTCCCCTACCGTCTACTTTTCCCGCCCCCAGGCTGTGTGCCGGCTAGTACTTCAACAAAAGTATGAAGGAGTCGTTGAAAAAAAAAAGTGTATACACATTTTGAACTGTAGGCTATATGTCTACACATGTTCAGCTACGTATTGCGTATGCACGCACAAAAGTTGTGTATAAATCCTTCATAAGCGTTAAAGTCTCAGCGTGTTGAAGAGTTTGACCTTTGACACGCACAAAGAAACAAACAAAAAGTGACATTTATAGATCTATAAGTGATTCATAACTTGGAAAAAACATGTCAATAAGGATTAACCATGCGCATCATAAAGTATTATGGAAAAAAAAAGTAAAAAAACATTATTTTTTTAGGAGGGGGGGGGGTAGGCTGGCAGGGGGGGGGGGGTGAGGAACTGAAAATTAAAAAAAAAGCGTGATGTCATCGGCTTCACATCTATGTGCAAAGTTTCAGTTCGATTTGGGTTACGTGAAGTGGGCAAATTCAGCCTTCCTGAGATTCGCCGTGATAGAACTGTGGTGAGTTTGAGGGCCATGAAAATAAATGCTATGTATTCATTCACAATCGAAGGGGAGGAGGTGTGTGTATCACATCGCCCGAAACATCACTGTGGAGAACTCACGTTTAAAATATTAGCTGGCAGTCCCCCCCCCCTCCCCAAAGCTCTGTTAAAATTATTGCATTGCAAAAACAAAACAAAAATTTTACATTAATATTGTGGGTCAGTTGAAATATTAGCAATTATTAATAAATAAGTAGGTTCTATATCTTCAAAAAACATATTAACGTATACTTAACAGGTGTGCCTTCTCAGGACAAGATTATTAAGTCATACGCTTTTTCCGTGTTTTCAGCATAGTTTTGCATTTTGTAAACCATTTTTAGTTGTTGATAGAAACTGTTTGTTTTCCTTATCTTAAAGCCTCATTGCAGACGCTCATCATATAAAGAAGATTATTGCGTCCTTCGCTCATCCGTGGTTTGAGTCTAGTCTCGCATTTCTAATGGACACGTATAAAGAACTCAAAGTGAAGGTTTAAAGCTGGAAAAAAAAAAATAATAAAAAGCTACACAGAGTGGCTTCTAACAAAGTCCGGACTGAGTCCAATTTGCCAGAAGCATGATGACAACTTGTGGGAGTTATATGCACAGCTTGGAGCAAAGAAAGATAAGCTAATTTCAAATTAAATGAGGTTAGGTTACTGGTTTTCCAGGTTTCTTCAGGCAACACATTCCGTGCTCGCATGCCACTATTTCATTGAACCAATTTCATACTCGAAAGCCACTTAGTAGGAAAGAGTCTGTATTTAAATAAATAAAAATAACGAGACATATTTCGCCAAATCAAGTTCTGCTGTTGAAGTGGAGTTTCACAGTATTTTGATCGTTGTTTTTTTTTCTTTTTGTGGATACATTATTTGCTTTTACTGTTTGAAACGGTTGCAGAGACAGTGTTGTAAGGGGAAATGAAACTGAGGCTAAAGGGGAGATAACTTCAAGAATGACAGCCTGTAGTAAAACGAACACAATGAAGCCGTTATATTTCTAACAAGGTCACGTGATTTGAAAGACATATTTCCTTTTATCACAGCAGGTGAGCATTGCTTTAGTTTTATCCCGAACAATGCTCCCCCCCCCCCCCCCCACCGTCTCATCTCTTCCCATCTCACCATAGCATTAACCAATAGATTTTTGTTTTTGTCGTTACGACAATAGGACAAAAAAACTTTTTTTTTTTAAAAGAAGACTTTTATTTGGATATATTTCTTCTTCTAAGGTCAGTTACGTCCATTAGAAGAGAAAGGACTGGAGGTGTAAGATGAATAGGGAGACGTGGAACGCGAAAAAAGAATATATTTTTGAATAATTGTAAGAAAATGGTTTGGCCTTTAATTGTAAAGCAAGAAAACATAAATTCAAAAAAATAAGCTGATAACCAGATCTTCAGTTAGTTTATTTTAAACAAAAGCTCACTATGCAATTTTGTTTGTTAAAGCTAAACTAGTAACTTGATCGTAGCAGTAATTAGTTTAATGTAACTTATATCAGTTGCTGTTTTTAATGGGTTTGTTTTGTTGTCATTTTCGATGGTCTATCTCAGGTTTGTGATCTAGGGGCAGGAGAGGAATTCCAGGTTTTATTTTAGCCAACATCTATTTCAACACAAATACACACACCACGTATTTAGTGATTTTGTTAAGTTAAGCTTATCTTAACTTTTTTTCATTTTTAGATAGGCGTTTGATTGGGAAGGGGGGAGGGGCTTAGGCAGAGTGGAGTAGTGGGGGCGTAATATGAGTATGATAGGAGGCGTCTGATGAGTGTGGTTGGGATGACGGTCTCGACTGACATACCCATAAACTACCCTAACGTTTTAGTCAGTACAATACGCAGGACTGCCAGCCTTTTAACTTTTTTAACAACAACAAAAGTGCACAGTTAGCAGCACTAGTCAATGTTTCCAACTAGAAGATCATTGTTTCTGCTATAATATTTTAATTTTTATTTTTTTTTATAAAATTTTCTTTCAAACATTTCAAATATTAGAAAAATAATGATCGGTCCGTGGACCCATTTTTTTTCTTCTATAAATGTGAAGCCTTGGGGAACTTGGTCGATAGCGCCAGAGGTCAATGCCAATGTCATTTCAAGAGTGTGTATCTAGTCATGCAAAGAAAATGTGCATTAGATACACTACGGCAATTTTTACTTTCCAACGAGATACTAAGCCCAGCGTTAATGTGTTAGAAACTCTTTTTCCTTAAATATTTTTGGGAGATATAGACAAAAGAACTGAAACAAAAATATTAGAATTCCAGAAGAAAAATATACTTTTTCAAAATATACTTTTTCAAAATATACTTTTTCAAAATAAACTTTTTCAAAATATACTTTTTCAAAATATACTTTTTCAAAATATAGGCCTACTTTTCAAAATATACGTTTTCAACGAAATACTTTTTCAAAATATACTTTTTCAAAATATACTTTTTCAAAATATACTTTTCAAAATATACTTTTCCAAAATATACTTTTTTCAAAATATAATTTTTCAAAATATACTTTTCCAAAATATACTTTTTCAAAATATACTTTTTCAAAATATACTTTTTCAAAATATACTTTTTCAAAATATACTTTTTCAAAATATACTTTTTCAAAATATACTTTTTCAAAATATACTTTTTCAAAATATACTTTTTCAAAAACGCTTTTAAATGGAAACAGAAAAGTAAAATAAAAATTGTTTAGTTCAGTGATTTCAAAAATGTTTTTTTGACATGAAGGGATTTATAAGAATTTTAAATTTGTTTTCCCAAGGAATGACAACTCTAATAGAAAATGTGGTCTTATTAGCAGAAGTCAATTTGTCAATTCGAAAAGTAAAAATTGTAAGCATTCTTTTTGTTGTTTATCTAACTCAGCAAATGTTTGATGTAATAAATAAAGAAATTCTCAAAGTTGAATCATTAAAGAAATAGAGTTTAGATTATTTATAGTAAAGTTTAGATCTAACCATAGACTATAATATACACGGACCGCTTGCTTTAGTTTTTTTATACTATTATCTTCTTTTTTTGCAATTCCCGATTCTAAATAAAGTAATTGTCATACATGTTCCGTTTTATTAAATCGCATGTTTTTCGACTTTAAATGAATACTTGTAGGCCTATTAATCCTATTATCATTGACTATAATAACATGGACCGCCTGCTCTATTTTTAGAGCTTATGTTCTTTTTCCGTGCGCACACAACACTGATCTAGAATCTATAAATGTTTCCGCTCTGTACAACTTTCGTTTTTAATTTTTCATTGAGAAAATCATAGCGATTAAATAAAACGGAACTTGTATATCAATAACTTTATTTCCAGTATAGCAATTACTTTTTTTAGAATCGGGAATTCCGAAAATCAGTGTTTCAAGTCATCATATAGCAGAAATACTAAAGCAAGCGGTCCATGTATATTATAGTCTATGATCTATCATATCTTATAAATTACAGACGCTCCTTATATAAAGAATAGTATTGCGTCCTAGGCACATCCGTGGTTTGAGTCTATTCTTGCATTTCTATTAAATAACCTTACTTTTTTTCCTGTGTTTGTTGGGTGTGTCATTAATTTAAATTAGAAATAGTAGGGGTCCTATAACAGTTCCTTGTGGAACTCCTGAGTTTACAGTTATCGGTGATGATTTAGAGTAATTAATTATTACAGTTTGTTCTCTACCTATCATATAGTCTGGAATCCACTAATGTAAGGGACCAGAGATGAAAAAAACAAAACAGTTTAGACTTTAGACTATTGAGAATAAAGTTTAGAGTTTAGACTATTGAGAATAAAGTTTAGAGTTTAGACTATTGAGAATAAAGTTTAGACTATTGATCTGTAAGTCACACAGTTGTGTCCAAATGAAATCGAATAATATATATATATAGGCCTATAGGGGCCTACATAAAGAATTGGAATATATATAAATATTCTGTTTATTTGATAAACTATTTTTGTACACTAAAAATACAAATATATTGGCCCTGAATTTACCCTGCGTAGTTTGGAGGATAGAGTTCCCTCGCCATACAAGAGAAGTCTAATGACCTACATCTACAACTTCCGGTCGGCCAATGGTTTTCTCTCGTGTTAATAAATAATGAAGAGCCGGTGTGAGGCTCAACTTAATGAGCTGCCAAGTCTGGATAACAACTTTTTTTTCTCTTTTTTTTTCTTGTTTATGTTGCTTTTCTTTTGTTTGGCTTGATCAACAGACGGGACAAAAAACTGGGGGACTAGACTCCATAGCTCACGCACATTGCTTGCGTTTGGCCAGAAGATGCGTTTCTTCTGTAAATTATATTTATGTATAGACTAGATCTAATATTTATTATACATTTGGGATGTATTTTTTTTAGTTTAAGGTTTTGATACGAGAAGTTAAATTTGAAGTAATGTTTAAATGGATTTAAAATAGAAAGCAGGGAACACAAAATCGTTACGATGTCCATTAAATATATTTAAATTCACTTGGGTCATAACAATCTCTCTCTCTCTCTTCCTACCCCGACTCCCTCTCTCAATCTATCTCTTTCTATCTCAATCTATCTCTATCTGTCTTGTCTGTCTTGTCTGTCTTGTCTATCTTATCTATCTTATCTATCTTATCTATCTTATCTATCTTATCTATCTTATCTATCGTATCTATCTTATCTATCTTATCTATCTTATCTATCTTATCTATCTTATCTATCTTATCTATCTTATCTATCTTATCTATCGTATCTATCTTATCTATCGTATCTATCTTATCTATCTTATCTATCTTATCTATCTTATCTATCCTATCTATCCTATCTATCTTATCTATCTTATCTATCTTATCTATCTTATCTATCTTATCTATCTTATCTATCCTATCTATCTTATCTATCTTATCTATCTTATCTATCCTATCTATCCTATCTATCCTATCTATCTTATCTATCTTATCTATCTTATCTATCTTATCTATCTTATCTATCCTATCTATCCTATCTATCCTATCTATCCTATCTATCCTATCTATCCTATCTATCCTATCTATCCTATCTATCCTATCTATCTTATCTATCTTATCTATCTTATCTATCTTATCTATCTTATCTATCCTATCTATCCTATCTATCCTATCTATCTTATCTATCTTATCTATCTTATCTATCTTATCTATCCTATCTATCCTATCTATCCTATCTATCTTATCTATCTTATCTATCTTATCTATCTTATCTATCTTATCTATCCTATCTATCTTATCTATCTTATCTATCTTATCTATCTTATCTATCTTATCTATCTTATCTATCTTATCTATCTCATCTATCTCATCTATCTCATCTATCTCATCTATCTCATCTATCCTATCTATCTTATCTATCCTATATATCTTATCTATCCTATCTATCCTATCTATCCTATCTATCCTATCTATCTTATCTATCTTATCTATCTTATCTATCTTATCTATCTTATCTATCTTATCTATCTTATCTATCTTATCTATCTTATCTATCTTATCTATCTTATCTATCTTATCTATCTTATCTATCTTATCTATCTTATCTATCTTATCTATATTATCTATCTTATCTATATTATCTATCTTATCTATCTTATCGTTTTTATCGTTTTTATCGTTCTTATCGTTCTTATCGTTCTTATCGTTCTTATCGTTCTTATCGTTCTTATCGTTCTTATCGTTCTTATCTGTTTTATCTGTCTTATCTGTCTTATCTATGTATATCTATTTATATCTTTCTTTTCTATATATCTATCTCTAACGTGTATGCATAGACGTGTATATATCTATCCAAATCTTATCTAAATCTATGTATTTATCTCTATCTTATGAATTACATGACTTCCACTTATCCTCCACCCTTTTCACGTTCATAAGTTCAACGTTGAACTTAACAATGTTACATATATTTGTTTCACAGTTGTAAATATCTTACTTAAACTCTGCAGTTTACTTCAATTACAGTGATTATATTATTTGTCAAACATAAACAATATAAACATGTCATCAAAGTCGTGTCATTATGTTTTCATGTCAAAAATATGTCTCGCTGGAAGACGTCACGATTTCCGTTTGATAAGTGATTCGATGTTAAACGGTGTCATCATAATTTGTGTTTACCCCGGTATTAAAGTCCCTGTCTCGCGCAAATCTTATGCAGCTTCCTTTCCCGCGGGGCTATCGATGGAAGACCTTAACTGAACGACTTAGGCATGCGACGTTTTACTAACTATGGTTTTTTTTCAACGTGTGCACTTTTCTTAAACAACGGACAATTGAAATAGAGGACTGAAGGCGGTGTACGGGCTAGATCTAGATCTAGGTGAATCAACACTACTTATAAAAAATGAAAAAATGACAATCGTGTAAAATTTGTGCAAACTTTTCTTATATGTTACAGACGCCCTTCTATACAGAAGATTATTGCTTCCTATGCGCATCAGTAGTTTGAGTTTTGTCTTCAAGAACAGGGGTCGGCAACCTAAGTCAAGCGTCCCAAACTTGGCACGCAGAGTGATTTTCAATGGCACGCGAGAGACCTCCAAGAGATTTTTTTTATTGATAAAAAAACATTTTTTTGGTTTTGAATGAGGAAAACTGATTGTTGAAGGCGATGTTTCTGACTGACATAGCGACACATTTCAATGATTGAATTTACATTTACAAGGTCCACTGGACTGGATTTGAATTGAAACTGGACATATCTTGCCGTGAAATCAATTCAAAACATTTAACAGCATGTACATCCCTATATTAAAGTTTATATTAAAAAGATAGATAGTTGGCCTTTTTTAGAAGTACATAGAAGCACTCAATGCGGAGTTTTCTAATCAAAGGCAAGACTTTCAAATTGATGGACTCATTTTTTTCACACCACATCAAGCCTAACTGGTTCGATATTACTAAAACATTCTTAGATGTAGATATTTTTTTAAGTGGAGGAATTCTGGCGATATTTAAATGAATCAAGTTGAATTTTAAACATTTAAAGAATGGGAATCAGAGATGTGCCCATTTGTGGAAAAAATCTGGAAGGAAGCTCATTAGGAATTCATATAAGTAATTTTAAAAGAAATGTATTTGTATTATTAATTTATAAATATAAGAGACTGATTTAATAGCACTATGATTATGTAATTTCTGTAATTATTAATGTTTCAAATATAAACTTTTTAAATGGAAAAGCGATTGTTGCAGGAAAATTGTATGAACAACTGTTTAACGTAAATTATTTAAATCCTCTAATAGGAGTCTAATAATTAAATCTTGTAATGAACACCATAATTTTTTATTTACAAAACATAACTTGTTTGACATCCCCATTGAATCCAGTGTGAACACGTTTTTTTTTTAGAGAGGCGTTATACGGCGGATCCGGTGTATAACGTTCAGCCGAATGTGTGTAGGCGTCATCGGCAGACCCAAATTTACGAAAAAATGTGAGAGTTAGCCTATATTTATGACTTATAACTTTATGACTTTATAGGCCTACTAATCTATACCATTCTATAGTCTATAGGCTTTTATTTAGGATCATATAATTCATATTCCTAGTTAAGTCCTAATCCTAACCGGGCCTAACCGTAACATCAAATTCTAATTGTGATTAAGTGACATAGGCTAAATAACCTTTTTGTTTGAATTAATTATAAACAATGACAAATAGTTACAAAAAAGTCACGTAATTAACTAAAAATGTTTCGTTTTACTATAATTGAATTAATAATAATAAAAAAGAAAAGATTGAGAGGGGTAGGGTAGAACCTGCGTTACCCCTGTTGACAGCACACGTTACTAACCACTGGGCCAAGAAAACTTGCTGAAATCCGAACAAAAAATTGTAATTATAATTAAGCAAACAGGGCCAGTTAAACAATAATGCGCATGCGCCAATAGCAGTGTGTATAATATAGGTCACGAAAATCTGCCGTATAAGTATAATCACTCTGTTTTTTTTTATTATTAAAGGGAGGTAATTAACCCTTTTTCTTAATATTTCTAATATGTTTCTTTCTTTTTGTTCTTTTATAAAAAATAAATGGCTAACAATATTTAACTTTGAAAAGATCAAACTGTAAAAAGTAATTTAAAATTACATAAATATTGTATGACTAAAGAATTTATATGTATATTTTTAAACATTACATTACCTACCCAGTTTGTATGATTACTACGTACAAATTACGCTTAATGATAATGGGCCGGTATTATGAGTTCCAGTAGCCAAAACATAATAAAAGTATCACAGTTAAAACACTGAGATCAATTATTATTAATATTAGCAGGAATTAGATCCTCATCTTGGCTAACAAGTGATATTGTTAAGACAGTAGTTACCATGTGTGAAAGTTTAGTAATAAAATAATGTTTTAAATATAAATGCAAATAAAAAGGATGATAGGCCTAATCATTAACACGTTAATTTTGTATTAAATATAAAACGCTTTAACGATTTTCTCTATAAATAATCTCCCTTGCTTTTAGCCTTGGTCTTGCTACGGAGTTAAATTAATTGTCCCATAAAAAAAAATTAAAAAACTATTATAGGGCAGGTTGACTTTTTAGGCTGTTGACAAGTTAATGATTTAGAAATCCTAGTTTGGCACACGGTTAGCAAAAGGTTGCCGATCCCATGTTCTACAATATGCATCTTGAATATGGGACCCATCAACTAAAGAAAACATAAAAAAATTTCAACAAATTCAGAAAATAGCTGCAAGGTTCATTACTAGGGAATATTCACAACTGACAAGAGTAGCACCAATAGTCAAATCACTAAACCTAGAAACACTAGAGGACAGAAGGGCAAAGAGTAAAGTAGTAATAATACATAAGGCATAAAACTTTCAATTAGAAATACAACACAAAAACAACCTGTTGCAAAGCTCAGATAAATATAAAGATAAAAACACTTTCCTTATCCCTTATGTGAGAACAAATGCATATAAGTACTCTTTCTTCTCGAGTAGCATTCGGGCATGAAATGGGTTGACTGAGCAAACCAGGAAAACCAGTAACTTATCATTATTTAAAACACTAATAAAAATGCAAGACTAGCCTCGGACCGCGGATGGGCGTAGGACGCACAAATCTTCTTTATAGAAGAAGGAGCGACTGTAATATATAAGATATTATTAGCGTATTACTATATATTTCGTTGTCTGTCTGTATTCTGTAACTGTCGTCTGCGCATAGAACTGTCACCAACGGGATATGCGCTATATAAGCACCGTTATTATTATTATTATTAAGATAAGATAAGATTAGTGTTTTAAATGATTCGTTAATCGGAAAAAAATTGATAACTTATATGTGCTGGTTCTTGCATATGGAACAAGAAAAGTGCGGTTGTAGTTTTTTTCATTATGTCTGATCATTATAATAGATTTTTATGTTTTATTTACAAGTTATAATATAATGCTTTTTGAATTATTATGTATTATTTATGTAACATATAAAAAAAGATAATAGGTGAGCTAAAAATAATTTGGGAAGACGGTTGTACTACAAACACACTTCTTCAACTATTATTGTATATGTTAAAGACAAACTTAAACCATTATTATATATGTTAAAGACAAACTTAAACTATTATTGTATATGTTAAAGACAAACTTAAACTATTATTGTATATGTTAAAGACAAACTTAAACTATTATTGTATATGTTAAAGACAAACTTAAACTATTATTATATATGTTAAAGACAAACTTAAACTATTATTATATATGTTAAAGACACCCTTAAACTATTATTATATATGTTAAAGGCAAATTTAAACTATTATTATATATGTTAAAGACACCCTTAAACTATTATTGTATGTGTTAAAAACACTTATTTAATATGTTAAAGACTTCTATACATCAGATTATTGCAATCTACGTTTATACGTGGTTTACGTGTTAGTCTTACAATTTAAACACAACTTTTTGAGTTGTTCGTTTTTTGTTGTTTTTCTGACAAGTTGAGGCAACCCTTCCCCTTCCCCAGGTGCCTCTAGGGAGGAAAGATAATTTAATATGAAGATGACCTTGCATCTGGAATGAGAAATAATATTTGTTTTTGTATTTCTATATCTTTCTGAGATTCGATTATTGTGTTATATTTCCTTGTGGGCATTGAATGCTCCATATATATTTTTTTACTGCTTTGTCTTTTTAAACATTCTTTCCTGAAGTGTTGATAGATTCAGTCATTATCAATGTTATCATTTACATGTAAAACTACATTTCTCTTATTTCTTGTTTGTTTTCTGTCTCTCATTCTGTCTGTCTCTCTCTCTCTCTCTCTCCCTCCCGCCCTCCCTCTCTCTCTCTCTCTCCCTCCCTCCCTCTCTCTCTCTCTCTCTCTCTCTCTCCCTCCCTCTCTCCCTCCCTCTCTCCCTCCCTCCCTCCCTCTCTCTCTCTCTCTCTCTCTCTCTCTCTCCCTCCCTCCCTCCCTCCCTCTCTCCCTCTCTCTCTCCCTCCCTCCCTCCCTCCCTCTCTCTCTCTCTCTCTCTCTCTCTCCCTCCCTCCCTCCCTCCCTCTCTCCCTCTCTCTCTCCCTCCCTCCCTCCCTCCCTCTCTCCCTCCCTCTCTCCCTCCCTCCCTCCCTCTCTCCCTCTCTCTCTCCCTCCCTCCCTCCCTCCCTCTCTCCCTCCCTCTCTCCCTCCCTCCCTCCCTCCCTCTCTCTCTCTCTCTCTCTCTCTCTCCCTCCCTCCCTCTCTCTCTCTCTCTCTCTCCCTCTCTCCCTCCCTCCCTCCCTCCCTCTCTCCCTCCCTCTCTCCCTCCCTCCCTCCCTCCCTCCCTCCCTCCCTCCCTCTCTCTCTCTCTCTCTCTCTCTCCCTCCCTCCCTCCCTCTCTCCCTCCCTCCCTCTCTCCCTCCCTCCCTCCCTCCCTCCCTCCCTCTCTCTCTCTCTCTCTCTCCCTCCCTCCCTCCCTCTCTCCCTCCCTCCCTCTCTCCCTCCCTCCCTCCCTCCCTCCCTCTCTCTCTCTCTCTCTCTCTCTCCCTCCCTCCCTCTCTCCCTCCCTCCCTCCCTCCCTCCCTCTCTCTCTCTCTCTCTCTCTCTCTCTCTCCCTCCCTCTCTCTCTCTCTCCCTCCCTCCCTTCAGCGTGCCAACAGACGAAAATGTACACTGCTCTAGCACTAAATTTCTTGTAGAAATGACTTGAATTTCTATTTTTCCGGGGTCCTCCGCATGACATTGAAAATCGCTCTCCGCGTTAAGTCTGGCACGCGTGCCGTAGATTGCCGATCCCTGGTATAGAACATCCTACGCGAACTTCTCATCCTGAAAGTGCTGGTTTACGCGTCAAGAATCACATCTAGGCACTCCACATTTCCTCTCATGGTGAAAAACAAAATGGCACGGGGGTCTTAACATACGCTTTCCGACAGACAGAACTAAACATTCTACAACTTAGACTGGAATGTATAAAGTAAGTAAAAGTATAATATCCCGTCGGACCAATATGATCCAAACGGCCGGTGAAGCAGCGTTCACCAGTTTCTGTGGCCACGGAATACTAGGTGATTGTGTGGTCAGCGATATGCACATCCGCCTTTAGTTTACCCTTAACTATGATCAGGTACCCGTCAGAGCTGATTAGACTCAGGAACACCCTCCAGACCCGTTCGGAAAAAATCTTAGACTGCACTAGGATTCGAACCCAGGACCTTCGGTACCCAAGCCGAACGCGCTGCCACGCGACCACCGTTCCTCCTGGGAATGTATAAATCCCCGTAACTAAGATCTAGAACTGAAAGACCCACCCACCACAACATTACAATAAATATCTTTAAAAAAAATACTTTGTTATTGCGTTGCATCTTTCTCTTGTTAGATTACAAGACTGTCAGTTTGTATCATTATTTCCCTTTTGTGATGTCACTTATACCTGACTTTCTCATTGTATAAATGTTTGAGATAAAATCGAAAACTCCAAATGTTATTAACAATAAAAAAAAGAACAACACAAAAAAAACGAACACAAAACTAAACCCAAACAACAACACAATGACATAAAACCACCTTCAACAACAACCTACGCACATACAGCCATAACAAATTATATCTATAGTTATCGTAGCATCCGTGAAACTCTTGTGTTATTTTTTTATGTCAATGTAAATAGCCGGTCTTTCCTTGTGTGACATTATATTATTACCGCTTGTAATGTTTGTATTTCCGCATGTAATGTCTATCTTCACGACTCCCGTTCAAAGTTTTATGTTTGTAACTACACATGCATAATTCGCATTATGATATTTAATCGTTTTACATTATGCGGATGGAGCAGTTAGGTCGCTGCTCCGAAGGTTAAACCTGAGAGAATTGTGTGGGGGTTATATATATATATATATATATATATATTATTTCTGTAAGGGTGGCATCTATTACTTTAGCGTGCCTTCTATCATCTTTGCCCACCAGGAGGCGCGTTCCTCAGCAAAGTCCTCCCACGATGTATGGTCGATGTGCGCCAGAATTTTTGTAGACGTCTTTCAACCACAAGCAAGGTCGACCTCTTTTCCTTGCGCCATCTGCCAGCTCTCCGTACAGCAAGGCTTTGGGGGTGCGTTTGGGGCCCATTCTGTGGACATGGCCTATCCGCCACATGCGCCCTCTGAATGAAAATTGAGTTTATGCCGGTTAAGCGGAAGCGCATTCCGCTGGCGTACCGAAGGTTCTGACTTCGAATCCTGCTGAAGGCTAGATTTTTTCCCGGGACTGGAGGGTGTCCCTGAGACTACCCAGATCTGTTGGGCACCTGACTTTAATTGGGGTGAAGTGATGTAGTCTGGGCAGAAACTTGTGAACGTTGCTTCACCGGCCCTACGGATCAATTTAGTCCGACTGGTACTTGACTTTTATGATGCTTTTCCTGAGCACCTTCACATTTGTTACTCTGCCCTGCCATTTGATGTGGAGGATCCTACGCAAGTATCTCAGATGAAAGCTATTGCGCTGCTTTATTTGCATATCGTGGGTAGCCCAGGGTCTCGCTTCCATAGAGGAGTGTGTTGGGGTTAATGAGACAATATCTGATAGTCGTATATAGGAGGGCGGACTCCTAAAGGTTTATAAAAAAAACAGGCAAAACTGTAGTCTATACGCCAATGTAATTTGAATCAGAAATTAATATATAAAAAAGGGGGGAATCTACCGGAACGCGTGCCACAGAAGAAAAAAAACTTTTCAAGGGCACGCCATGTGTGCTTCATTGACATATTACCTCAACGATAGTTCTCATTATTAACTGACTACTTGAAACACATTTTATAGCAAAAACAACAAAGGAACAACAACGCTTCAAGTGATTCCAGTACGGTAATTTTCAGTAAGTGATTCCTAGAAGTTGAATACTAAAGACTAGCTCGCGCTCGCGGTTTGATTCAATAAAGAGTAATTGCCCTTGTTTCCTTTTTGCTCCATTGTTATTTTATAATGCCCTGAGCAATGAGTCAAAGGAAAGGGAAGCGCTTAAAAAAAAAATTATATTATAATAGCATTACTTCCCCTTGCAATTAATTTGTTTATCTAATTATCTGCCCCTTGTTATTATTTCTCGTACAAGTTAATTGGTGGGGGATATGTCGATTTGCCCTGAAGCCAGTTTGTTGATGTTCGAATATTAGCTGCACAGGGCTTGTTGATATTGCCTCCCCCCCCCCAACACCCCAACCTCATTATTTATTTTAAAACGTCACTCATCCAGTCGATACCCCCTCCCCCCCCCCCCCCCCAACAACCCTCTTTCTCCTCGACTTTGCCTTACCAGAAAAGAAAAAATAACGAAATCTCCCCGACTGTGAATACGTGCATACGAAACTTATTTCCCTTTTCTTTTTTTTCCACTCTCGTCTCCAGGGACTCGGGCCACTGAACGAGCATAACGGGAATAGGAATTGGGGGGGGGGGGATGCATGGAAGGCGGGAACGAGAATCGGCTTAGAGATAAATAAATCTTTAATGAATACGGACTGCGTCTACGTCTTATATAAAACCTCGTGTTTTTTTTTTTTTTGTTGCTGTTGTTTTTTATTTTTATTTTTTTACTATCTCAAAACTTCAGACTCAACAAACCATGAAAAATAAAGACAAGGGGAAGGAATCGATAACGGCAAGGGGAGACAATTGTTTAGAAAATTAGTCTCTTGGTAATTTTTTGTTTTGTTTTTCTCCCCCTTGTTTCCTATTACATTATGTACGAGGGGAGTCGAGAAGGGGGAGATAAATTTCAATGATATGGATTAAGTGGATGTATGTGGGTGTATGTCGGTTGTCTGTTTGTCTGGGTATTTGAAATGTATTGGAGTCTTATCAGACACTCCAGACGAGTAGAAATACAGACATTCTTCTGCTGAACTATTAATATAGTGTTATTATATTATTGATATCAAAATTTAGAAATGTGTACAAAGATTTTTAAAATGCGACCTGTCGAATCAGCGTGGAACTGCTGTAGAATCGCCGAACTGTGAGAGTATGTCTGGCTGGCAGGATGTTGATAGATGGACAATGGCTAAGCTAGACAGACAGACAGACGGAAGGACGGACGGACAGACAGACGGACTGACGGACTGATAGAAAGATAGAAAGCATTGTCAAATGACAAGTGTGGTTGTAAATGCCAACTTGACATTATGTCAAGCCCAACGTCCAGTGAGTAACGACATCGCCCTGATGGTTGTACAGTGATGTGACTGATTGTCGTGGAATGGGGGTGAGCTTAACCGATGCTCAAAAATATACCCACTCCGGTGACTATATCGTGCAAGAGGATTGATTGGACAGCACAAAAGCTCCGGCAGCCTTACTTCCAACAACTGATGTCTAAGCATCAATTGAGTACATTAAGAGCTCACCGGTGGGCTAACACATGGTGCTGGACAGCCCCCCGGCTGCGCGTCCGAGATTTCATTGCACTACCGATAGGCCCCGAGACTCGGTGGGGAGGAAGCAATGTGCGCAACAGCCCGTCTCACGAAAGCCCCGGTGCCTGGATATTAAGGCCTAGAGTCTGGAATTTGTGCTACCAGGCAACAGTGCAGGAATACAAGCGACCCACCACGTATATAATCCGGGGGGAAATCAGCAGGTGGGGGAAAGCAGAGTCGTGCACGTGACTGCAAAGCTAATATGTGAAAATCATTATGTGGTAGATATATATGATAAGCTATAGACTACTATAGAGCGTAGACCAAAAATTTGGTTTCGGGCGAAAAAGGAAACCATACCGAAAGTTATAAATTGACTTTCGGTCAAAACCGAAGCCGAAACCTAAAGTTTAACTTCACATTAGGCCGAAACCGAAACAAAAAGAACTACATTGCCAAACTAAAGAATTAAATGCCCATTTTTGTGTAATATGAACTAGTTTATGGATACTCTATTTATGAAAACCATAGAAAATATAATATACAGTTGTATATACATGTATTATAGATCATTTTATTCAGATTTGAATACTCTTTAAGATTTAATAATATAAACTTTATATAAGTTTCAGTTGAAACTGAAAGCAAACCTAAAGGTAACTTTTTATGGCTTCCTTTGAATCAGAAACGACATTGAAAGAGGCTGATTGCCGACTTTCGGCGCCGAAACAGAAACCGAAATTCAGTCGGCCTCTAATAGACGGTAATATATATATATATATATATATATATATATATATATATATATTAATAAGCTCTTTTATCTTATTTTATACATTACAGACGCTCCTTCTATAAAGAAGATTATTGCGTCCTACGCTCATCCGTGGTCCGAGTCTAGTCTTGCATTTGTATAATTGTTGCTCTGTGTTAATCTATATAATTATGGAAAGTTCTATAGTGAGATCTATTTATGGTAAGCTTTTTATGCTTTCAAAATGGTAACTTATGGGGTCCCCTCTAGATATTCCGGGCCCCTACTACAACAGGGCCCACACCACGGCACCGCATACCCTACCTCATTCCAATACCTAAGTAAAATATACAGTAAACCTACATCAGCTTTAGAGCACGCGCAACGGCTTTCGTCTTGTATTTTCCCCACAATTAAAATATTCTTGCACTCGTTTTCCTTTTAATAGCAAATGCACTTAAAGGGCACTTAAGGTTAAACGGGGTGGGGGAATTCAGTAAAACATGTAGTTAGACTCTGTTGTTGTCTTTTCCATTTTCAAATGTCATAGTGCAATGATGAAAAATAAAAGAAAACTAAAGCAACAAAGCGTCGATTAAAACAGCTGTAGCTATAATATTAATGCAGAGCTTACAATACAATGGCTCTAATAAAATATTCCGAATGACTCTGCGTTAAAACTCTTTTTATTTCATTTCCGCCAATGAAAAGAATAACTGATATCAGTATTGTGTTGTTGCTGTGTTGCTGTGTTTTTGTTTTTTTTTCAAATTTGGCCTTCGGACATGGAGTGGGTTAACTGAGTTAGTCCGAAGATTCGATTTCAAATTCTGGATTGTTTTCTTGGCTCTGAAGATTATATTAGTGCTGGCCACACTATCCCATTGAATGTTATGGCAATAGAGTCTAATGAAGACTAATTGACAAGCTCCATGGACATAAAAGAGACCCTTTACCTAACTTGCTAGTTTTTAAATAATTACACACGACACGAAATTAACAATACAAAAATACCTTTACTACTAAAAACTAAGATGTAGAGCATTGTGTTATTTACTATTATAAAAAGAATTTCCTATGACATGGAATGACCAGGAAAACCAGTAACCAAACATTCTTTAAATCACTAATTATAATAGAAATGCAGGACTAGTCACACACAAGCCGCTGCCTTTATACTCTCGCGCCTCGACTACTGTAATGCTCTGCTAATCGGGATATCCGTCGATAAGGTCGCCAAATTACAGAGTACTCAAAACAGTGCCGCCCGCCTGGTCATGACTAAGACAAGGCGAGATTCTGTGACAATTCTCCTGCGTAGGCTCCATTGGCTTTCCGTGAAAGCCAGAATTGAATATAAAGTGGCGCTACTTTGCCATGAGTGCCTTTATAACAATAAGATGCCGTCTTATCTCAAGGAACTAATCAAACCATATGTTCCGCAAAGAACACTTCGTTCTGCCGACTGCTCGCTTCTGGAAGTACCCCGTTTCTCTCTGAAGACCGTTGGCCTTAGAGTTTAGAGCCTTCTCAATGTCCGGTCCGAAGGTGTGGAATCTACTTACCATTCAACTCAGGCAAACAAGCTCCATTGATTCCTTCAAAAAGAACTTAAAAACTCATTATTTCAATATTTATCAGTTAACATGCTTTAGAGCCCCACTGTCTTACTTATATGTTAGGTCGGTTATTTTGTTTTAGTTGTTTGATTTGTTCTATGTTTGTAAAGTTTTGAATCATCAATTAGTTTTGTATCTCTTGGCCTATAGATTGTATCCGTGTTCTTAGTTGTTATGTTAAATGCGCTCTGAGCTTGCATTATGTATGTTGGTAGCGTTATACAAATGTCATTATTATTATTATTATTATTATAAACCGCGGATGAGCGCAGGACGCAATAATCTTCGTTATATAGTCAGAGGGAGTGCCTGTAATATATAAGATAAAGATAAGATAAGTTTCATTTAAAGTAACATTAAAAATTCTGTTTGACCACTATGCACACAGGCAATAAAATAAGGCAATGCTTATCTCCTCTCTCTCTCGCTCTGTCACTCACTCTCTCTCTCTCTTCCTCTTTATGTATATAGGCCCTATCTTTCTATCTCCCTCTAGATATTTACCGATATTTCTATCTGTGGATGGATACAATATCCATACGTTCATTCATCGGCATATCTTTCTATATATCTATTTATCTATCTATCTGTCTCTCTCCGTCTCCCTTTTAGTTTCAATGTTTCTCTCTCTCTCTCTCTCTCTCTCTCTCTCTCTCTCTCTCTCTCTCTCTCTCTCTCTCTCTCTCTCTCTCTCTCTTTCTCCTTTGTCTAGAAATCACCCCGAAGAATAAAAAAAAAGAATGAATTTTTACATGCGAGATAACTTTCAGAATAAGGAACACTACATCTCGAAATGTCAGCAGTTTTTTTTTACGTCAACGATTACAATAATTAAATTCCCCAGGATACTTCCCAAAAGGAGGCGGATAATTTTGCGGGCATGGTTTTATGTATATAAAAAAAAATCAGTTTCCACTCCAGTTAAATGCAATATACCCAAGTGGAAACCACTCAAGTAAACTTCCAATTAACTTTTCCTTCCCCTCATAACTGTTAAACATCATTTTAGATATAGTATCGTTCTTATATTACTATTTTTTTTATTTTTTTTATGGATAATATTGTTATATAGCCGCATCATTGTATGAGCCATTTCACGTTGCCGTCTGAGTGCAATTCAGTGGCCTACATAGCTGATAGCCAAGGCTAAAGCGTGCAACCATGGCGACCAGCTCAACAAATACTTTGCGCAGCCCTTGAAGAACTCTCCACTCTCTTACTTCAATTTGAAAACACGGAATTCGTTCACTGCGTCCGTCCTAAAGTGCACAATTGTTTGCATCCACGGCTCTTGTTATTTTTTGTTGTCGTTGTAGCACATGGTGCACTTTTTGGGCGTGTTTGATTGTTTGGGTGACGCATGGTGCACATGTATAGTGTGCATAATTGTATGGATGACGCATGGTGCACATTTTGGTGTGCATAATTGTTTGGGCGACGCGTGGTTACGCGTGGTGTACATTTCGGTGTGCATAATTATTTTGGTGACGCGTGGTGCACATTTTAGGTGTGCATAATTGTTTGGGCGACGCGTGGTACAAATTTTTGGTGGGCATAATTGTTTAGGCGACGCGTGGTGCAAATTTTTGGTGTGCATAATTATTTGGGTGACGCGTGGTGCACAGTTTTGGTGTGCATTATTGTTTGGGCGACGCGTGGTGCACATTTCATAATTGTTTGGGTGACGCGTGGTGCACATTCTTGGGGTTAGGAAATTCCATTCAATTCAATACAAGGAGTGGAAGTGTGTGGGGGGATGGGGAGGGGTAGGATTGAGCATAAATAAACCAAAACTTAAAATCTCTTCCTATCACAATTAAATTAATTGAATGTTATCGTTACGTTGGTCTAGTGGTTGGGCACAGGCTCCAGTGCCTTGCAGGGAGGATGGGGAGTTGAGTGGGGAATCAATATCTTTCTTTTTTATTACGATGGCAAATAAATATTTTCTATAAGTGACGTGGGGAGGGGGAGGGAGCAAGAGCCATCTTACCCCACTCACTCAGTTGCCCACGGGATAGGGCGTGGCCAAAACATTTTGTAAAGTTCAGTTAGAAACGATTAAATTAAGGTGCGGGGCGGAAGGGGGGGTGCACTACATTTATGCCACACGGCTACATAGTGCACTACATCTAAGCCACACGGCTACATAGTGCACTACATCTAAGCCAGACGGCTACATAGTGCACTGCATCTAAGCCACACGGCTACATAGTGCACTGCATCTAAGCCACACGGCTACATAGTGCACTGCATCTATACCACACGGCTACATAGTGCAGTACATCTAAGCCACACGGCCACATAGTGCACTGCATCTATACCACACGGCTACATAGTGCAGTACATCTAAGCCACACGGCTACATAGTGCACTACATCTATACCACACGGCTACATAGTGCAGTACATCTAAGCCACACGGCTACATAGTGCACTGCATCTATACCACACGGCTACATAGTGCAGTACATCTAAGCCACACGGCTACATAGTGCACTGCATCTATACCACACGGCTACATAGTGCACTGAATCTATACCACACGGCTACATAGTGCAGTACATCTAAGCCACACGGCTACATAGTGCACTACATCTATACCACACGGCTACATAGTGCAACACATTTTATGCCACACGGCTACCGTGTGTACTACATCTATACCACACGGCTACATAGTGCAGTACATCTAAGCCACACGGCTACATAGTGCACTACGTCTATGCCACACGGCTACATAGTGCACTACATCTATGCCACACGGCTACATAGTGCACTACATCTATACCACACGGCTACATAGTGCAACACATTTTATGCCACACGGCTACCGTGTGTACTACATCTATACCACACGGCTACATAGTGCAGTACATCTAAGCCACACGGCTACAAAGTGCACTACATCTATGCCACACGGCTACATAGTGCACTACATCTATGCCACACGGCTACATAGTGCACTACATCTATACCACACGGCTACATAGTGCAGTACATCTAAGCCACACGGCTACATAGTGCACTACATCTATGCCACACGGCTACATAGTGCACTACATCTATGCCACACGGCTACATAGTGCACTACATCTATACCACACGGCTACATAATGCAACCCATTTTATGCCACACGGCTACCGTGTGTACTACATCTATACCACACGGCTACATAGTGCAGTACATCTAAGCCACACGGCTACATAGTGCAACACATTTTATGCCACACGGCTACCGTGTGTACTACATCTATACCACACGGCTACATAGTGCAGTATATCTATGCCACACGGCTACATAATGCACTACATCTATGCCACACGGCTACATAATTCACTACATCTATAGCTTACGGATACATAGTGCACTACAGCTATTCCACACGGCTACATAGTGCAGTACATCTATGCCACACGGCTACATAGTGCACTACATCTATGCCATACGGCTACACAGTGCACTACATCTATGTCACACGGCTACATAGTGCACTACATCTTTACCACACGGCTACATAGTGCACTACATCTATGCCATACGGCTACACAGTGCACTACATCTATGTCACACGGCTACATAGTGCACTCCATCTATACCACACGGCTACATAGTGCAATACATCTATAGCCTACGGATACATAGTGCACTACATCTATACCTTACGGCAATATAGTGCAGTGCATATGTACCACACGGCTACATAGTGCACTACATCTATACCACACGGCTACATAGTGCACTACATCTATGCCATACGGCTACACAGTGCACTACATCTATGTCACACGGCTACATAGTGCACTCCATCTATACCACACGGCTACATAGTGCACTACATCTATAGCCTACGGATACATAGTGCACTACATCTATACCTTACGGCTATATAGTGCAGTGCATATGTACCACACGGCTACATAGTGCACTACATCTATACCATACGGCAATATAGTGCAGTGCATATGTACCACACGGCTACATAGTGCACTACATCTATGCCATACGGCTACACAGTGCACTACATCTATGTCACACGGCTACATAGTGCACTCCATCTATACCACACGGCTACATAGTGCAATACATCTATAGCCTACGGATACATAGTGCACTACATCTATACCTTACGGCAATATAGTGCAGTGCATATGTACCACACGGCTACATAGTGCACTACATCTATACCACACGGCTACATAGTGCACTACATCTATGCCATACGGCTACACAGTGCACTACATCTATGTCACACGGCTACATAGTGCACTCCATCTATACCACACGGCTACATAGTGCACTACATCTATAGCCTACGGATACATAGTGCACTACATCTATACCTTACGGCTATATAGTGCAGTGCATATGTACCACACGGCTACATAGTGCACTACATCTATACCACACGGCTACATAGTGCACTACATCTATGCCATACGGCTACATAGTGCACTACATCTATGTCACACGGCTACATAGTGCACTATATCTTTACCACACGGCTACATAGTGCACTATATCTTTACCACACGGCTACAGAGTGCACTACTATACCACACGGGGCAGCTGCAGAATCCACGAGCAGCTTCCATATTTAAACCAGCACATACATAGAATCTATATAGATTTTTATTAAAAACATCCAACACCAACAGCAACGATATCGCGGCAAACATTTTCCCCCCACGGATCAAACGTTAATCACAGTACAGTGTATTTATCTTTCGTTTCAATTTCTAATATCCTGGCACAACCACAGATTTAGCTACCCGGTGCTCAATATACAAAACATACCGTGTTCATCTCCCCCCCCCCCCCCCCCCCACTTTTTAATAACGCCGTGAGCGAGCATTAAATAACGAGAGACACCGTCTCCAAATGTCATGTTAGCTGTACACTCGCTCAACATTAGTCCTACCTCCCTCTTTTCCTCCCAAATTACCCAGCACATCTACATTTTACTTTCGATTGGTAGGGGGGGTCAAATGCATGGTTAGAATTTCTTCTAAATAGCGAAACACCGAAACCCCGGAAAATGTATGACCCAATATAGATCACTGCAGAATGTTAAAAAAAAACTGTTTTAATGGCTATATCATTCCAGATTTAGGTTATAAATTGGGAATTCTGTGTGTTATTTATATTGACGTGTGCAGCTTTGATACTATAGGAATAATATTGGTAATACACTGATAAAAAAAAACATTTCGGGTTAAATACCAGACTACCTTACTTCCTGTAGGAAAACAAAATGATTAAAAGTGGGGTTTTCTTCATGTTTCTATATAGCATGTACATCTTCGGAAGGTCTATTGATCCACTGCACATCATCCTATCGAGCGGAAGCTTGGTACATAGGCTTGTTGCCGATGACAATGCAAACGCAAAGTGTGTTTTCAGCCCCCCCCCCCTCAACAATCTTTGGCTGGTAATCAGCTTTTAGAGTTTTTCAATAGAAATAGTTTTAGGGCTCATTCCAAAGTTTTAACCGGAAATGCTTAACAATATGAACAACATTAACAAAATGAATATAAAAAATATATACGAAAAAGTCCGTTTTAAGGCTAAACTTATTTGATAAAAGATTTTTTTTATCAAGAACGCTTCAAAGACAAAGCAAAGTAAAAGCAAGTGAAGTAGGGGCCTATTCCTTTTAGATCCCGTTAGTCCACGAGACTAGTAAAATACATTAAAAGTAGGAATAAAAATAATCTATTATAGAACGCTGCCAGCTAATATATTGCCACTGGATGCAAACAAGTAGAGAATTTATAAGAGAATAAAAGTACATTTGTCTTTTTTTAGTTTATAACACATACGGGGGGGGGGGGGGGGTGTACGCTGTCTTACAATTTTTTTTTATATGCGACGTCTAAAGTGGACGTCTTCGTGTGTGTGATTTCTTTTTTTTTTTAAAGCCTCAGACTTAAAAAAATATATCCGGTTATTTCACAATGAAATTATGATGAGAAAATCCTACCATGTGGTCCGAAACAAAGCAGACTTGATTGGCCGTGTCCTCGCATCCGGGCTACAGGACATCTCACTTTTGAGTGGCTTCCCCTTAAAGTTAATTATATAGGCCAGTGATTCCCCCTCACCTTATAGAATCCGTATGTCCAACTGTGACATGTCTTTTTTTTAATTTTCTGGTGGCGGAAAGGGGGGGGGGGGGGCTCAAGATTCGTATCCACCCCCTATTTTATCCACAAAAAGCCAACCTTAAATATTCCAAATTATTAATTCCTCCAACTCACCATTTTTTTCTACTTCCAATTGTTGAGGCACTGTCCATAGATTTTGGGAACCACTAGTAAAGATGCTGTTTTTTTTTTTTTTTTTTTTTTTTTTTTTTTTTTTTTTTTTTTTTTTTTGCATGAGTTCCAATGTACTGCTAGAAACAGACAAAACTATTTATAGATTAAATGTGTATGTTACTATTTTTGTTTTTAAAGTCTTCTTCGATATTTGTTGGTTCAAAAGGATAGTGAGGCAGCGTACAGTGGTTTCCATGGCCACTGTGCCACGGTATACAAAGGGATTATGTTGTGCAGCACAATCTCCAACAGCTGGTTTTTACATTTTAACCCAACTGATGCCATAGCCTATATCCGGCAGAGATGGGCTTCTTTTTTTTTTCTGGTGTGTTGTGTTTCGAATTGTAATGGACACACAAACCCCTTGGTGTGCCGGGCGTCGGAAACTAGAGGCTACTAACTCGCCAGCCACTACGAATCAATTTGGTCCGACGGGAAAAACTACTTTTTTTTTTTATATCTAACTTCAAATCTCAAACAATACCGTTTTATGTTAAAAGGAGAATTGTGTTAATTTGGAGGAATAATTCTTTAAATGTCTTTATATAAACAAATGAAATGTGATGATTTGTCTTGGAGAAGTTGTGCAGTTCTAACTGACCTAAAAAATAAATAAATTATGTTTTTGAGTACTTCCTGTTTGTTCTGACATATCATGTTTGGTTTATCTAGGGGCGGAAGTCAAAGCCTAATCTCCGCAACGTTTGGATATGAGGCGATCTATGTGTATTCTATATCTAGGTTTAATAAGAACTAACAGATGAGAAATGAATCAATAAGAATGTTTGCAGGGGACGTAAAATAGAAGAAAGAAAGCAAAACGGAAGAACTAGGTTGACCCACATAGGTTACGCCACTTAGCGTTACATATCAACCATAACCATAATAATAATTAAAATGCTAATATAGCGCATATCCCGTTGAGGATATTTATAAATTAGGAAAAATGCACAACGAATTAAGTTTCATTTAAAACTGTTTCTACCCCGCCCTTGCTTTTAACGAGTTCGCAAATGAATGTAAAGCTAGGCCTATGTGTAGTAGTAGCAGTAACTAGTCAATGACTTAATTAGTCTCGTGACTAAAGGCTAGAGTCATTAGCACCATTCATTAATGTACTCTCGTAGGGTGTAGCATTGTAATTTGTTTTGTAATTATATACGGTAGGCCTTTATTCATCAAACGGCGCAAACTGACATAGTTCGGTCATGTGTTGCGGCACAATAGCCTGACAAAAACAATCCTCCAGGGCACGGTGGAAGGTGGGCGTAGGAGAAGCCGTCAGCGGAGATGCTGGTTCGACAATGTCAATGAATGAAAAGGGCTGCAGTTTACTCAACTATTGACAACCGCGCAAGATATGCAAAAGTGGAGAAAGTTGACTGCCGGAGTGTCCATTCCAAAGACCTCAACGGTTTGGGATTGATGATGATGATGATGATGATGATGATGATGATTACAATATAATTGCAAAAAAGGCGTTATTTTTATTTGCTTCGTCCCCTCCTCTGCACCTCTATCTATCAATCCATCTATCTATCAATCCATCTATCTATCAATCCATCTATCTATCAATCCATCTATCTATCAATCCATCTATCTATCAATCCATCTATCTATCAATCCATCTATCTATCAATCCATCTATCTATCAATCCATCTATCTATCAATCCGTCTATCTATCAATCCATCTATCTATCAATCCATCTATCTATCAATCCATCTATCTATCAATCCATCTATCTATCAATCCATCTATCTATCAATCCATCTATCTATCAATCCATCTATCTATCAATCCATCTATCTATCAATCCATCTATCTATCAATCAATCTATCTATCAATCCATCTATCTATCAATCCATCTATCTATCAATCCATCTATCTATCAATCCATCTATCAATCAATCCATCTATCTATCAATCCATCTATCTATCAATCCATCGATCTATCAATCCATCTATCTATCAATCCATCTATCTATCAATCCATCTTTCTATCAATCCATCTATCTATCAATCCATCTATCTATCCATACATATATCAATCCATCTATCTATCCATCCATATATCCATCCATCCATCTATCAATCCATCTATCTATCAATCCATCTATCTATCAATCCATCTATCTATCAATCCATCTATCTATCCATCCATCTATCTATCCATCCATATATCAATCCATCTATCTATCAATCCATCTATCTATCAATCCATCTATCTATCAATCCATCTATCTATCAATCCATCTATCTATCAATCCATATATCAATCCATCTATCAATCCATCTATCTATCAATCCATCTATCTATCAATCCATCTTTCTATCAATCCATCTATCTATCAATCCATCTATATATCAATCCATCTATCTATCAATCCATCTATCTATCAATCCATCTTTCTATCAAACCATCTATCTATCAATCCATCTATCTATCAATCCATCTATCTATCAATCCATATATCAATCCATCTATCTATCAATCCATCTATCTATCAATCCATCTATCTATCCATACATATATCAATCCATCTATCTATCAATCCATATATCAATCCATCTATCTATCAATCCATCTATCTATCAATCCATCTATCTATCCATACATATATCAATCCATCTATCTATCAATCCATATCTCAATCCATCTATCTATCAATCCATCTATCTATCAATCCATCTATCTATCCATACATATATCAATCCATTTATCTATCAATCCATATATCAATCCATCTATCTATCAATCCATCTATCTATCAATCCATCTATCTATCCATACATATATCAATCCATCTATCTATCAATCCATATATCAATCCATCTATCTATCAATCCATCTATCTATCAATCCATCTATCTATCCATACATATATCATTCCATCTATCTATCAATCCATATATCAATCAATCTATCTATCAATCCATCTATCAATCCATCTACCAATCCATCTATCAATCCATATATCAATCAATCTAGGCGTTTGTGTGGTCAGTACAATACACAGCCGCCCTTACTTTTTCCCCCAATTAAGGTTAGGTACCCATCACAGCTGAGACGACCTCCAGACCTGGGAACAAAATCCTAGACTTCATCGGGATCCGAACCCAGGACCTTCGGTACGCCCTGCCGAACGCCCCCCGAACTCTAGCTCGTCATAAGCTCCACAAAACTCTCCATTTCTACCATAAGTTGAGAAAACTGCAGTTCAAAATGGCGGCTGTACTACATATTGACTTGGAGAAGAACAAAAACAAAAAAGCTTTCTCTCTCCCAATGCCAATAATTCTCACCCTATTTGACGTCGCTCTACAACATAATGAACTATAAACGGGAGCTGATTACATTCTTCTTGGTCGCAGAGCAATTTTTCTGTTTGGTGGTAAAATTGGCTCCTGTGTTGGAGTTTTGTAAAAGATTTTTTTCAGAAATATTCGATCGCAAGATCATTTTTGGTTTTTGTCTATAGTCTTTCATATTACTTCTTGTTTTTTGTTTTGTTTTTTGTTGCAATTTTCCCATATGCACCATTGAACAGTCGTCAAAATATATTTCAAGAGAATACAATGTAGTAAATTTCTTTTCACGTAATATGGTCGCATGTTATTGCAACGAATCGATAAGAGGGAAGACTAAAATAACAGACGATTACGTTTGTCAACAAGATATTCTGCATGATTTCACCATTAAAGGCCTACATACTGAAATTAAAATACTTCTATTTCTTTCACTTCGGCTTTCGTCGTTTTCGGTTTTTGGTCGGTTACGGGTTTCGTCTTTTTTTTTTCTGCAAAAGCACAAACAGATTGTCTGGGTTTTTTTGTCGATCGCCTTGGTTTCTTATTTTGTTTACGTTTTTCTTTTCTTTCAGTTTTTGTTGATTTTGAAGTTGGTCTTAGTAGCAAAAGATCAACAAAGGTAGCAATCTCAGACAGTGCCTTGATACCTAAGAGCGGGGGTCGGCAACCTTTCGATAATAGTGTGCCAAAGTAGGATTTCTAATTCATTAAGCGTGCCAACAGCCTAAAAGTCATTCTGCTCTACCACTCAATTTATTGTAGAAGAGACTTGAATTGCCTTTTTTAGGATGCTTTTAGGGAAATTGCTCTGCTTGCCAAGTCTGGCACGCGAGGCATAGGTTGCCGACGGATGTCTAAGATCATTGAGAAGGGAGATTCCCCTGCCAAACAATAAACTATTAACCTCTATTTCTCCCCGACTCACAGTCTTGCAAACATCAATACGGTACGCATGTCTTCAGAAAGATAAATGCCGCGTCTCTTGTTCATTTATTCTTGACATCAGCCTTTTTAGGTTCGTTTTTTTTTTTTATATTAAATACTTATCCTATACTATAATACGAGTTAAAATTGTATGTATATATATATATATATGTCTGGAAATTTTCTTCAAAAGTGCTCTAACGATTATCTTTATGTTTTAATGCACTACTTGTTTCACCTAAAAAAAAATCTACAGCTTTTCGGCCCCACAAATAAAAATCGGAAATGAACGTTAGACAAAAATACGCTTTAGATTTATCGTAGATATTGAATTTGGCCGTGAAAACATGCCATTGCTCGACCCACATGTAGTGCGGCTTTCAAGAGCGGTGTTTTGTTGCGTCGCAGTTATGACGTTTCGGGAATACCCGTAGGCTTACTACAGCAGAAAGAAGTTTAATTTCTTGTTTAGACTACTGTTGCGCACCGATGATAGAAATAATTTAAAGCAAGACGCAGTGTAATTTATGTAATGCAGGGGGTGTCCAAACTACAGCCAGTGGGTAACGCGCGGGCGGACAAATGATAGTATGCGGCCCTCGCGGCTTATTTAGATTAGAACGTCTTCAATATATTTTAGATTAAACTTCAATATATTTTAGATTAAATTTTTAAACAAGAAAAACAAATACATATTTACGAATTATCTAATAGTCAGATAATAGTTTGCCGTTTAAATAATAACAGAATTAGATGAAGTTTCACCAAACTAAAGGTCTATTTTTAACTTTCTTTTATCTGACATTTTTTGAAAAGAAAAACACCTCTAAAACTTGTTTGTGTTTAAACAATGAATAGCTGTATATAGTGTACACTGTAGCAGATTACACTACACTTTATATAGTTTTCACTGTAGCAGTATAAACTACGCTGTATATAGCATACAATGTAGCAGTATACTCTACACTGTAAATAATAAACACTGTATTAGTATCCACTTTTTTTTAAATTCAATAAATGTTTCATTACAAATATGTATGATTTGCTTATAAAGGCCTACCAAAGTAAGATATATTAGAATATGTTAACATTGTCAATTCGAAATCTGGTAAACTAGAAAAGATGTAAATTCAGTATATTCGTATTGTCCTTATAACAATAGTCAGCAGTGTAATATACTGTTAGTTTTATTAAGGGGCGGGGGGGGGGGGGAGAAATTAAACGCACCATCTAACGTAGCCTATATATATTATGATCTTTTTTTATTTGCAGTCTTTTCAATGAATAACATAATTTCACCTTTAATTATTTAGTATTTAAGTTTAATGCTCAAAATTTAAAAAAAAAATGTTTATCATACCATTGTTTTAATTAATCAATATTATATTTTACCGCGATAGTTTATTACCAAACTATATTTTTTTACTTTTTTGTCAATGTTTGGAATAATACATTGAAAACATTGAAAATCTCTATACATAAAAAGATCGTGATTGTGTCCCCACGGATCCCTATTGTGTCACTGACTTATTTAGGCCTAGTCCTATATACTGTCTAATAGCTTTTTACATCTGACATGTGCCTTCTCTAGCTAAGTTGTTAACGTAGAGGACTGCTGTGCGTGCGACCCGGGTTCGATTCTCCAGTTAGACTATGCCTATTTTTTTTACCCGATTTACATTTATTCGTAGACCTTTTTAATTCCTATCAAACATATTTACCGGCCGTAACTCATTGTTAGCTTGAATGGGTTGAGGGAAGGAGTTGAAAAATTGACATAATGTTATAGGAAAGTTTGACAGTTGTTAAAGTTAATTAATTAATTAATTAATTGGTCATTTATATAGCGCCTCATTCCATGCTAATAAAAGCATGCTTAGCGCGCTCACAAAATCTAAACGACAATAACACTCTAAAATAGTTTTAAACAAGGTTTCGGCCGATGGAGGCACGAAACGACAATATCATTTTAAAATAGTTTCAAACAAGTTTTTTGCTGATGGATGTGTATTTGATCAATTTAGTTGAAAAGAAAAGTCTTCAAATTGTTCTTGAATGCCTTTTTTTGACACAGAGTTTTTCAGTGTCTCAGGTAAGCCGTTCCACAGTGAAGGCGCCACAGATTCAAACGAGCGTACACCAATAGGGGAAGGGGTAGAAGAACTAAAACTTGTAACGTAATTCACGATATTATAAATTTAAACTTTTCATTTTCAGTCTTTTAAATAATAATAATAATATTTGTATAGCGCTGCCAACAAACATAATGTAAGCTCAGAGCGCGTTTAACATACAACTAAGAAAACGGATATTACACTAGGCCAGGTGAAAGAGCTAAATTGATGATTAAAAAAAAGACAAAACAAATAAATGTAGCATTAACCGCCCCAACCCATAAATAAGACAGTAAGTTTCAAAAGCATGTTAAATGTTATCTAAGGTAAATTTTGAAATAATGAAATTTTAAGTTCTGTTTGAAAGTAACAGTAGAGCTTGTTCGCCTCAGTTGAATGGGAAGTTGATTCCACACCTTCGGACCGGATACTGAGAAGGCTCTAAGGCCAACGGTCGTCAGAGAGAAACGGGGCTCTTCCAGAAGCGATGAGTTTGCAGAACGAAGTGTTCTTTGCGGGACATAAGGTCTGATTAGTCCCTTGAGATAGGACGGAAACTCGTTATTAAAAATGCACTGATGGCAAAGTAGCGCCACTTTATACTCAATTCTGGCTTTCACGGGGAGCCAGTGGAGCGAGAGTAGAAGGGCAGTTCCCGAGTCTCTTTTAGACTTGCACATAAACAAACGCGCAGTACTTTTATATATTCGTTGTAGCCTGGTGATTTAATGACATAAATGACATATATTTCTGTTGGATTTAATACTGACAACTCTAGCCTGCATGTTTTTTTTTGGTTTAAAATGAGATTAAGCTGTTGTTTTTTTGTTTTTGTATTTCTTTGGGGGGGGGGGGGGGAGAGTTATCGAGCAAAATCTAGATATTAGACTGCACAAAAAAAAATCTGCTTCGACTGTTAGAATTTAAAGCCCATGTTATTCATAGTAGAAAAAAAAAAGGAAAAAGACAAATACAATTTATTGGTCTGGTAAAGAAGTATTTTTAAAATGTATGCACTGTTGTTTTACATACACGTGATGTTAAGGTACAAGCGCCTGCTCTTTATTACCGATCGAATGATCGGTCACCTGGTACTATATATATATATGTGTATATATGTCTGGAAATTTTCTTCAAAAGCGCTCTAACGATTATCTTCATGTTTTAATGCACTACTTGTTTCACCTAAAAAAAAATCTACAGCTTTTCGGCCCCACAAATAAAAATCGGAAATGGACGTTAAACAAAAATACACATTAGATTTATCGTAGATATTGATTTTGGCCGTGAAAACATGCCCTTGCTCGACCCACATGTAGTGCGGCTTTCAAGAGCGGTGTTTTGTTGCGTCGCAGTTATGACGTTTCGGGAATACCCGTAGGCTTACTACAGCAGAAAGAAGTTTAATTTCTTGTTTAAACTACTGTTGCGCACCGATGATAGAAATAATTTAAAGCAAGACCAAGTGTAATTTATGTAATGCAGGGGTGTCCAAACTACAGCCAGTGGGTAACGCGCGGGCGGACAAATGATAGTATGCGGCCCTCGCGGCTTATTTAGATTTGAACGTCTACCAATATATTTTAGATTAAACTTCAATATATTTTAGATTAAATTTTAAAAAAAAGAAAACAAATACATATTTACGAATTATCTAATAGTGAGATAATAGTTTGCCGTTTAAATAATAACAGAATTAGAAGAACTTTCACCAAACTAAAGGTCTATTTGTAACTTTCTTTTATCTGACATTTTTTGAAAAAAAAACAACCTCTAAAACTTTTTTTGTGTTTAAACAATGAATAGCTGTATATAGTGTACACTGTAGCAGATTACACTGCACTGTATATAGTGTTCACTGTAGCAGTATACACTACGCTGTATATAGCATACAACGTAGAAGTATACTCTACACTGTAAATAATAAACACTGTTTTAGTATTCACTTTTTTAAAAATTCAATTAATGTTTCATTAAAAATGTGTATGATTTGCTTAAAAAGGCCTACCAAAGTAAGATATATTAGAATATGTTAACATTGTCAATTTGAAATCTGGTAAACTAGAAAAGATGTAAATTCAGTATATTCGTATTTTCCTTATAACAATAGTCAGAAGTGTAATATACTGTTAGTTTTATTGAGGGGCGGGGGGGGGGGGGAGAGAAATTAAACACATTATCTAACGAAGCCTACATATATTATGATCTTTTCATTTGCAGTCTTTTCAATGAATAACATAATTTTACCTTTAATTATTTAGTATTTAAGTTTAATGCTCAAAATTTAAAAAAAAATGTTTATCATACCATTGTTTTAATTAATCAATATTATATTTTACCGCGATAGTTTATTATAAATAGTAACACAAATGGAGGATATTAAATAATGTTAACACCAAACTATATTTTTTTACTTTTTTCGTAAAACAATGTTTGGAATAATACATTGAAAACATTGAAAATCTCTATATATAAAAAGATCGTGTTTGTGTCCCCACGGATCCCTATTGTGTCACTGACTTTTTTAGGCCTAGTCCTATATACTGTCTAATAGCTTTTCACATCTGACATGTGCCTTCTCTAGCTAAGTTGTTAACGTAGAGGACTGCTGTGCGTGCGAGCGGGTTCGATTCTCCAGTTAGACTATGCCTATTTTTTTTACCCGATTTACATTTATTCGTAGACCTTTTTAATTCCTATCAAACATATTTGCCGGCCGTAACTCATTGTTAGCTTGAATGGGTTGAGGGAGGGAGTTGAAAAAATTGACATAATTTTATAGGAAAGTTTGACAGTTGTTTAAGTTAAATAATTAATTAATTAATTGGTTATTTATATAGCGCCTCACTCCATACTAATAAAAGCATGCTCGGCGCGCTCACAAAATCGAAACGACAATAACGCTCTAAAATAGTTTTAAACAAGGTTTCGGCCGATGGAGGCACGAAACGACAATAACATTTTAAAATAGTTTCAAACAAGTTTTTTGCTAATGGATGTGTATTTGATCAATTTAGTTGAAAAGAAAAGTCTTCAAATTCTTCTTGAATGCCTTTTTTGACACAGAGTTTTTCAGTGTCTCAGGTAAGCCGTTCCACAGTGAAGGCGCCACAGATTCAAACGAGCGTACACCAATAGGGGAAGGGGTAGAAGAACTAAAAATTGTAACGTAATTCACGATATTTTAAATTTAAACTTTTCATTTTCAGTCTTTTAAATAATAATAATAATAATATTTGTAAAGCGCTGCCAACAAACATAATGTAAGCTCAGAGCGCGTTTAACATACAACTAAGAATACGGATATTACACTAGGCCAGGTGACAGAGCTAAATTGATGATAAAAAACAAGACAAAACAAATAAATGTAGCATTAACCGACTTAACCCATAAATAAGACAGTAAGTTTCTAAAGCATGTTAAATGTTATCGAAGGTAAATATTGAAATAATGAGTTTTTAAGTTCTTTTTGAAAGTAACAGTAGAGCTTGTTCGCCTCAGTTGAATGGGAAGTTGATTCCACACTTTCGGACCGGATACTGAGAAGGCTCTAAGGCCAACGGTCGTCAGAGAGAAACGGGGCTCTTCCAGAAGCGATGAGTTTGTAGAACAAAGTGTTCTTTGCGGGACATAAGGTCTGATTAGTGCCTTGAGATAGGACGGAAACTCGTATTTAAAAATGCACTGATGGCAAAGTAGCGCCACTTTATACTCAATTCTGGAGCGAGCTTAGAAGGGCAGTTCCCGAGTCTCTTTTAGACTTGCACATAAACAAACGCGCAGTACTTTTATGTATTCGTTGTAGCCTGGCGATTTAATGACATAAATGACATATATTTCTGTTGGATTTAAAACTGACAACTCTAGCCTTCATGTTTTTTTTTGGTTTAAAATGAGATTAAGCTGTTGTTGTTGTTTTTTTTTTTTTTTTTTTGGGGGGGGGGGGGGGGTTATCGGTCAAAATCTAGATATTAGACTGCACAAATAAAAATCTGCTTCGACTGTTAGAATTTAAAGCCCATGTTATTCATAGTAGAAAAAAGAAAAAAGACAAATACAATTTATTGGTCTGGTAAAGAAGTATTTTTAAAATGTATGCACTGTTGTTTTACATACACATGATGTTAAGGTACAAGCGCCTGCTCTTTATTACCGATCGAATGATCGGTCACCTGGTACTATTTATTAAGTGCCAATATGTTTTCAAGGTACCAATATGTCTATGTATCTTAATGTGTCTAGAAATAGTTAGTTTTAAATTAATGCATTTTAGTATTAGAATAATTGCCTCAGTTTTTGCGGGAAGGCCCAGCTTCTAGGGGAGGATATGACGTAGTTTCTAGACTTCTAGAGCAGGATATGACGTAGTTTCTAGACTTCTAGAGCAGGATATGACGTAGCCACTCGATTGTTTCTTTCTTCATGGCTTGGTTCATTCACTTGAGAACAAAAAATTAATGATCCGTGAAACCTTAAAGGAGAATCAAATCAGGGCCCTTCAGAATATTCTACGAAGAACCCAGTTAAGCATTCGATTCTCGTGGGTTAAGCATTAGATAATCGAGGCGTTTGCTTAGGGGGTGAGGGCGAATTTCAAAGGACGCTAAAGAGGCGTTACTAAACTTTTTTCTTTCGTTATTTTACCAACTCGGCCTGCCTGTACAAGAATCGTTTACATATTGCTTGCCAGGAAATATCCAAAATGTTCTCGTTGGGACAGAATCCCTCGCCCCCCCCCCCCCCTTAAGTTCCTCAAGAGGGATGTAGCAAATGTCCCTGACAACTCGTAGAACCAATTCAATGTCGCAGTATTAGGTAAGAAATGTATTTTTGATTCATTAAAAGGAATAAAGCATGAATTTAGATTTGGAGTCTTGAAATAATTTAAAATACACAAGTAAGAATTTTAAATCAATATGAAAATTAGTTTTATATCTTCACGGTGTTTGTATCATAGGCAACAAAACGGCTATAACTCGTCTAAACGCCAGTGTCAAAGGGAGATTACTCCGCATGTTTGTTACACTGGTTTGTTTGTTAAGTACTCTAATGTTATCCTTAAAGGCTTATACTAACAAACATGACATGTTATTATTATTATTTTTTTCTTTGTTTTGCAATCGTTTGCTTAGCGGGTTTGACAATGTGTGACAAATCAAAAGTGACAGATTAATAATCCCTGTGACAACATTGACAGATGGCACACACAAACACCCGGAGAGAAAAAAAATCATCCGGTAATCCTTTTTATTTTATTTTCCTACTACATCTCCCCCCCCCCCCCCCACACTCACACTCACACACATCCTCTCCGCCGTCTCTCTCAAATAAAGAGTCTTTGGAGATGCGAAAATAAAAATAATCAACGATGATTGGTCCAATAAAGAACCAATTATTTATGGTTTTAGCTCTCAGCCTCTCGGTATTAATGTCGTCTTAAAGATCGTTTGTTGATAGTTCATGTATGATTTCCTTTTTTCGAAAATGATTGTTTCACAATCCGTTTGGCTTTGTGTCCCTCTACCCCCCTCCACCCGCCTCCACACACACACACACACATACATAAATCATACTTTGATGTGAATCCCCATTTTTCCCGTCTGTTTGAATTGTTCTAATAACACCTGCCAACTTTTAATATCATTATTCAGGTTCTCTTGACCTAGAGGCGATTTAACCATTTTCTGATGATTTTTATCTTGGGTAGTTTGTTTTCCTTTTTTTTTTTACTTCAATCAATTAGCTTCAATTAGCTTCAATTAGCTTCAATTAGCTTCAATTAGCTTCAATTAGCTTCAATTAGCTTCAATTAGCTTCAATTAGCTTCAATTAGCTTGAATTAGCTTCAATTAGCTTCAATTAGCTTCAATTAGCTTCAATTAGCTTCAATTAGCTTCAATTAGCTTCAATTAGCTTCAATTAGCTTCAATTAGCCTATTTTTTTCTATTCATTTTTATTTCTCACGATAACTCAATTACACTTTTATATTAGCATTTTTATATTTAGCTATCTCGTTGTACGCTCGTGTGTCCTCTTTCTCTCTTTCAGCTCACCTTTTCTCGTTCTCTCGTTCTCTCTCTCTCTCTCTCTCTCTCTCTCTCTCTCTCTCTCTCTCTCTCGGTCTGTCTCTCTCTTTCCCCTCTCGTTCTTTCTGTCTCTCTCTGTGTGTCTCTTTGTCTCTGTCTCTCTGTCTCTATGTGTGTGTCTCTCTCTTTCTCTGTCTCTCTTTCTCTCTCTCTTTCACTGTCTGTCTATCTATATTTATCTCTCTCCTCTTTCTCTCTCTTTCTCTCTCTCACTCTCCCTCTCACTTTTTTCTCTTTCTCAGTTTCAATTTATCCATCATTTTTATCACCAACTAATGCATGTTCTGGTAATTGAAGAGTTAATTCATTATCTTTCGTTTTTTTTTCCTATTTCAGTTATGTTTTTTTGTACACAGAGTTTATTTGTAATACTGGCTCAGTGTTTTATTCCTTAAACTTAAAGCCAGCAGTTCAATATTTTACAAGGCGGTGAGTTAGATAAAAGCAAATTTTAAAAGCAGCATGTTCTATAATGATGTAAAAACAATGTTCAGACATATCGCCATTATGCTATTTGTTTTGTTCAGGTTCTTTTATTTTTTGTATTAACCCATTTCATCCAACTGCAGTAATAAAGCAACACATGTATTCCGTTTCTTTTCCAGAAAAAAAAAAGAAGCAGTAAATCGCATTTAGTTTTTATAATCATGATGATGAAGTGGTTAAGTGGTTTTCTCAATACATCGCACTGAGTTAATACCCCACCGCTTATCATTCCCATTTCCCACAACCAGTACTTCAGGTTCTCGTTTACTATTTCAATATGTTATTTTTTTTTTCTACAGAAATATAAAGACCAGATATTTTAAAATCAATACTAATGTTTAACCTTTATTATGTTGACTTTTTAAAAATGAAAACCATAACGTGTTACTGATTTTCTTATATTATATTTTAAATACCCTTGCTATTTATAAAATACGAATGCCAGTAAAAGTTATATCGATAACTGATGGTATTAACCGTAAGAGTTTTAAATACTATCCGCATTACCAATAGAGATATTACTAGTAGTTAGGGCCCTTCATTTACCGCGGCGAGAAATCGGAAAATTCCGCGTTGCCCCTTTTTTTTAAATCCACGTTCCGCAGTAGATTGTGGGCCCTATACGTTGTTATGGACACCGTCAAAGATACACACGTGTTAGGGAGGAGGAGGGGAGAGCATCCTGTGCCTTTTATAGTATTGTTTTCGAATAGTATGTAAATTATACAGGGAGTGGAAGATGTAACCATCCCCCCACTGTCCCTACCCATGTTTGATATTGGTGGACATCGTTTGGAAAATACTTAGCATAAAGTTTTGTGTATGAATATGTCTGGGACAGAAAATGCCTCAATTGCAGGCCCTCAAGAAAACATTATGGCAACAATCAAGCTGACATGGTTCGGTCATGCGTTGCGGCATAATAACCTGCCAAAAAACAGCCTGCAAGGCACTGTAGAAGGTGGTTGTCGGAGAGGCCGTCATTGGAAATGCTGGCTCGACAATATAAAAGATGGGACAAAGTTGCAAGTTGCAAACGACTGAACTAATGACAGCCGCTCAATATAGGCAAAAATGGAGAAAGATGACTGTTGAGTTGCACATTCGCTCCCCCCCCCCACCCTTTCAACGATCATAACGGTCAAGGGATTGACGATAAGCATAAAAAATTCGTGGGCCACATTTGAACTATATTGTAAACTATATATGAACGGTCACCGTCTTACACACAAACTTAACAGAACAGTTGTTTTTACATCTCTTACCTTCTGCCCCAACGTTGAGAAGAAACAGCAGGAATGAGAAATTCCATGGACACACAGATAACTCCATTGTCATAAGAAATGAACACAATAATTATCTTGATACTACTTCAACATAGAATAATCCAGAACTGTTTGTGTGCGTGTGTGTCATCAATTGATTGGCATTAAAACAAATGAATGATACATAGGTAGTTTAAAAACATTTAATTTGTTTTTCTACGGACACTATAAAATTCAAATATATTCAAGTATATTCAAATTGAAAACTGTATTAGAACTGCAAAGATTATATTTTTTGCTGAAAATGGATAAGAAATCTTATGTGGCTAAAACTAATCCATTTACTAGAAGAAAAAAATGTTGATAGACCAGTAAAACGAAGTCAATTGTTACAAATAGTAATAAAAAGTAATACTTGGCAAATGTCGGCCTAAAAATTAAAATCATTAGCTCTAGACGCAAACTATGAAGAAGACTATACAGATTTTGAATAATTCTGTGTAAGACTTGAAAACAGTGATACAATTTTAAAACTTTCGTGGATTCCACGAAACGGCATTTTAAAGAAAATATCCTAGGCATAGGTTTAGCCTGCTAATATAAAGATAAAAGCTGTAAGATTTGTTTACATTTTTTCTTGCGTGCATTCGTTATTAGGCCTATGTGCTAGCAACTCTTATGTGAACGTGAAGCACCCCTTAGGTAAAAAGGTTGAGTTGGCAGAACTGCAGTGTGTATGCCCACATAATATCGAGGCTATTATAGATGTACAGAACTAACAGCAGGCTAGAGCGTAAATGCCAACTTGTAATAAGTAGGCCTACGCACAAATGTAATCTTTTGAAGCCTTATATTAGTCTAGAGATAATCTTTTTATGACGTAGTATTTCAAGGAATTTTATTGTAATATTATTAAACATAAAAATAACTCACAATAGGTTTAGTGTATAATGTTTATATTTAAAGAGTGTCTTTTTTTATATAATTTTTAAATATTTTTTAACAATATACTTGATGGTATTAATTTAACACAACACCGTAAACCCGGAATCTCACGGTTGAGTGGTTAACACGGATACACACTGTGAAGACTTAAAACTAAATAATAAAAAACAATAAATAATAACACGTGTTCTACACACACTTTGAGAATGTAACAACACACACAGTAGGAGTGAGTTTCCCCGAGCCAAGCTGCTCACTCGCACAAAGTTTGAAAATAAAAATAAAAAGAGCACATGCGTTATTGGGGACTAGGTCTGTTGAGGAGGTTGTATTGTAAGGGTGGGGATGGAGGGGTAGGATGGGATAGAAGAAGACCAAAATAAAAATAAAAACATGAAAGGTGGGGTGGGGGGGGGGAGATTTAAAGCGGGCGTAGACGAAAAAAAAAGAAGAGGAAAAAAGACACACAAAGCGCGAGGCGTGGTGAGTATTTGCCGAGGAAGAAAGAGATGGAGAGAACGAGAGAGAGAAGGGGTGGGCGGGGTGGGAGAGTAACACGCAAAGCCAAGTGACGCGGCGTCGCGAGCTTGCCCGGGTCGAGTCGGTACGAGCGCGTGCTACCGATGCTCATCACCCGGGAGGGGAGAAGAGAGTTCGTAATTTGGCCGCGGGACTAATTAGTTTACTGAATGCTGAGGCTTTACCTAGGGTGTCGCCCTGGACGAGGATGGGGGGAAAGGGGGGGGGGGATTCCAGACTTTGCCCACCGCCCCCACCACTCCTTTATATACAGTAGATAATATAGAAAGAAAATATGAAAAGAACATGCATAAAGAAAGACATTCTGAGGTTGGAAACTTAACATTAATATAAACAAGCACACTGAGTACTGAGATTGTATAAAAGTGAATAGGGTTTTTGGTGTTTTCTTTTACTAGATCTAGATCTAATTACCGGTAGATAGACTAAATTATGGAGACCTGGTGTAGTTATATTGATGTCTTTAACTACACATGGAGAGAGAAAATCTAAAAAGTTAAATTTAGACACGGAGACTTATTCTGCATTTTAAATGTTTATTTTATATTCATTTTTTTCTTTTATTAACGTTTTTTAAAATAGTTTCTTCTTCTCTTTTTTAAAATCCCTTAATATTAATGGTTGTTGGGGAGGAAGTTATTAGTCCTTTTAATGGGCTTGGTAGACTTGGCGGCGCCCATCTCCTCTCTAAGTTAGCGTGATGTCGAGCTTGTGAGTGTCAAGGTCAGTGTGGACTTTGCTCTCCAGCCGCTTGATTTAAAACTGAGAGATACACAATTTTACTATAGTTTTACTTTTTTTGTTTCGTTTTACCTGTGATTTGTTTTTTTATTCTTTTTGTTTTGTTTCCATTTTGAGTCTACTACTAAAATGGAAATTGTTTATGTTGATGCTCAACAAATGAGTGGCACGGTGGCCTTGTGGCAGAGCGCTCGACTGGCGTACCGAAGGTCCTGGGTTAGACTCCTGTTACAGAATAGGATTTTTATTCCCGGGTTTGGAGGGTGTCCCTGAGTCTACCCAGCTCGGATGGGTTCCTGACCTTAGTTGGGGTAAAGTAAATGCGGCTGCGCATAGTGCTGGCCACACAATCACCTAGTATGACGTGGCCACAGAAACTGGTGAACGCTGCTTCACCGGACCTATGGATAAAAATGGTCCGGTGGGTAGCCTACTTTACTTCACCAATTGAAGGTTAATTGTCATATAATTCAACGCCACTGACCAAACGATACTTAAGAAATAAAATAAAGATATTTCCTTTAATTCATCTGTTTTTTTTTTAAATATCAGGTTGTATCTTATTATTATCTTATTATTCATCTATGACTTTTTTTTTAAAGTGTTATTTCTTGAATACAACACACACACACAGTCGCACATCTTATCTTATATAGTATAGACGCTCCTTCTATAAAGAAGATTATTGCGTCCTACGCTCATCCGTGGTCTGACTCTAATCTTACATGTTTATTAGTGTTTTAAATGTTTTTGAGTTACTGGTTTTCCTGGTTAGTTCAGGCAACCCATTCCTGATGCCACTCGGGAAGAAAGTGTACTTATATTATGCATCTGTACTCGCATAAAAGAATAAGAAAAGTACCTATTGTCCTTATGTTTATCCAATATCTGAGCCAGTAGGTCAGGGGTCGGGAACCCATGGCTCGCGAGCCAGATGTGGCTCTTTTGATGGCTGCGTCTGGCTCGCAGACAAATGTTCAATTATTTTTAAAAAAAATGCTTTTTAAGACTTTTTTTTTATTTACATATTAATTACATATCAATATTATTCTACAAATGAGCTAAAGTTCAGCATCAGAAGAATTCGGAGACATAATTATTGTACTTTTAGTATTGAAATTACACAAAATGCACACATTTAGGCCTACTTGAATTTTTAGTTATAAACATAATGTATGGCTCTCACAGAACTACTTTTCAAAATATGTGGTATCTTTGTCTCTCTAAGACAAAAAGGTTCCCGACCCCTGGAGTAGGTAGTCTATATGGGGACCTGGCGTGGATTTTGTTGCTGCTTTATGCTCCACATAGAGAGAGTAATTGTAAGAAGTAACGTCTAAGTAAATGATCTGTATTTAAAAATAGTACAGTAGCCCTTCGCCTATTTGTTAGTGACTTCTTTTGTTCATTTTGTAAATGTTCAGTTTGTTTTAAAACTGGAGATACAATAATATATGTTACAAAGTTTTGAATTATTTTACTTCAGTTTACGTTTGGTTACTTCGTTTGTTTGTTGTTTTTTTTTTTGTGTTTTGTTCTCTCATTCCTACATAAATAAATTAGTTATTTGTCTTTGTTATTTTTTACGTCATAGAATGTATTTTTGTTTAAGTTCGTTAAATGGAGGCTAAATAATTGTCATACTGATCAAATGCCACTTATCAAACGATACTTTAGAAAAAAAAAAGTCAATACATGTATTGTATATTATCGGGTTGTATTTTGCTATTATTGTTTCTGCGCGATTATCTAAAGTCTAAAGCATAGGTTCTCAACCTTTTTCGGCTCACCGCCCCCTTTGACAATTTTTTTCTGCTCATTGCCCCCCCCCCCCCCCCAACTTTCTTTTAGCGCCCACTCCCCCCCCCCTTCCGCCCATCTGGACTATAGTTTCCGCATTTTTTTAGGCGGACTATACTTTTTTGCGTGATTAATTATCTTTAAAAAAACTGAAAAGGAAACATATTGTAAGCATTAGTAGATCAAAAAATTGCCTAAACAAAAGGATTAAATACGTTAATATAAATGTGAGTCGTTTGCCTGGTGTGTTGCTAGCAATTTGTCTATTTTAGTTTCAATTTCGGTTGCAAAAGCCTTAGGTTTAATAATCAGTAATATTTGTTAATATATTACCACAGAACTTGTTCGGCATCAGTATTGAATCAAATGTGGAAACATTTTTTAGTTAAAGGGAGATAATTAGCCCGTTTTATTTGAGCTAATATTGTATAAAAAATAAATGGCTTACAATTTATAACTTTGAAATGATCAAACTGTAAAATGTATTTGAAAATTTTATAAATATTATGTGACTAAAGAATTTATATGTATATTTTCAAGAATTACAATAACTACCCAGTTTGTATGATTACAACTTATCTCTAACGCTTAACAATAACGTTTATTAAATCCTCATGGCCTTTTATAACACATTAAGGATATCTCGGTTAAACTGAGATGAAATTATCATTAATATTAGCATAATTATGTTAGGGCGACAGTGATCGGTCAGCAGGGTTGACAGTCCGGTGAACCAACCACAGGACCAGCCGGCCGCACACTATAGCCTATTTGCCAAAACAGACCCCTACTTCATCGAAAAGTCGCTGCGATTCCTATTTCTTATTAAATATAATAATATGTGGGCATACTGTTGGGGGATATCAGATATTTAGTAGCACTAGCGTTTACATCACATTTCATCCTCCAAAAACTAATCGATTCAAATAGCTGAGGTGTTAAAATATATCAGGTAGGCCTACGTTTGTACCGCCCACTTGCCCTTCACCGCCCCCGTATCGCCCCCGGGAATGTCAGTGCCCCCCTATAGCTTCTCACCGCCCTTGCGGGGGGGGGGGCGATATCGCCCCCGTTGAGAACCTATAGTCTAAAGTCTTATTTCATTACAAAACAAAAAAAAAACACACTAGAACATACATGAATACACATACACAGAGACATGCAGTCACGCAGGCATACACACACAGACATACACACAGACTAGGTATAGGTTAATAGGTTCTATATTTATTCTGTGGACATACACATACACAGTTATAGGCCTACAAGTATACACACGCATATTGTCACATATACAGTCACACATGTATACACACACATAGACATACACACAGAATAGGTATAGGTTCTATAGGCCTATATTTATTCTGTGGACATACACATAAACAGTCACACATGTGTATATAATAATGTATACACACACAGACATACACAGTCATACATGCATACACATACTGAGACATATACACATAAGCTTACACCCACGCATGCTAGTAAAGAGAGTTTAAAATGGTAGTGGGCCACGAAGTATAAATTAAATAAGAAGAACTTACTGGGTCAAGGAAACAATCTATGGTAAACTTTCATCTAGGCTTAGCCTACTAGACTTAGACTCAAGGCCAGGGTCGGTATCCTTTTGCTAATAGTGTGCTGAAGACAGATTTCTCATTCATTCAACATGCCAACTGCCTTAAAGTTATCTTCTTCCAGGACTCAATTTCTTGTTGGAGAGACTATAATTGTTTCTTTTTTATCTGTTAGGGGCAGGAATCTTCCGCGTGCCATTGAAAATCGCTCTGCTTGCCAAGTCTAGCACTCGTGCCGTGGGCTGCCGATTCCTGCTCTAGACTTGTAGGCCTTTGGCCTATAGACTAAAGGCCGATTTTCTTTTATAAACACCTGCATAGAATTTCACAAACTATTGTAAATCTTGGCTTTGCATTATTCCATAGTGTGCAGATTAGCTATATTTTCCGCCGCGTTTGACTTGTTTTTTTTTCTTTTTGTGTGTGTTTGTGTGTGTGTGTGTGTGTTTTGTTTTTGTTTTCAGTGCCATTGTTGCACACGTTTGGCTTCAATGCGCTAGAGTCGCTTGATGAGCTAACCGCGTTTCCTCTTTAGGCATTACGTCTACGTTTCATCTGGCTCTCTCTCTCTCTCTATAGCTCTTCCTGGAAACCGTATTGACCCATTCCTTTTGTTTGTTGTTCCAGACACAAACACACAGAGGCGGATAAGGGGGTTTTTGATATAATTTGCAGCTGCAACTGTGTGTTTGTGGCAAAAGGAGATGGGGGGAGGGGGGTAAAAAGGAGAAATAGTGTCAAGACAGAAATTATTTCAGATTTTATAAGTGTTACCGAGCCTTAAAAAAAAAGAATGATTTTCAGGGACTTGTAATGAGGACATTGAGGCGCAAACTTCATATTTGCACCGATCATATCTTATCTTATATATATATTACAGATATTACAGACGCTCCTTCTATAAAGAAGATTATCGCGTCCTACGCTCATCCGTGGTCCGAGTCTCTTTCTAATACCCGACAAGCATACCGGCTCTTAAGTCAAGGGCGTAACGTAAAAAGGGGAAACGTCTCCGCAGTCACATTCACTACTCTGCTTCACTCCACCTGCGGATTCCCCCTGGATCATAAACGTGATGGGTCGCTCGTATTCTTGCACTGTCGCCCAATAGCACAAATTCTAGTACCACTATAGTCTATAGGCCTAGAATACCAGGCCTTGGCGAGACAGGCTATTTGCGTACATTGATTCCTCTCGGACGAGCCTTGGGGGAGGGGGCACAGAATAAATATAGAACAGAATGCGCAATCGCATTTTTTTCTGTTTCCGGAAGTAATACCGACGCCATACTGTTTAAACGCAGCCGTCCTGGTTTCACTATAGATTGATGTTTATTTGCAATATCTTTTTCATCAAATCTACAATTTCGAACACCCAAAGCTAATGTTTCAGGCAAAAAGTACAAAGGCTGTTGTGTATTAAACTGCAACAATGATGCAAAAAACGATTGATTATCGTACAAATAAGCATGTCCAACTACATGGCTTTCCTGACCCCGTAAAGGATAATCTGTAACTGTAACTTGTAACCTCATAGTACTTCATATTAGTAGTCTTGCTTTAGTCCTAAACTTGCTAAAAGTAGATATCAGTAATAAATAAGCAGTTCTCATTTTACTATAGTAGCGTTTCTAGTGACCGCTGCCTTGAATCAAAAGAAAATGGCGGAAACCGAGCTTCACTTTTAGTGACTGCGCATATATGGATTGTGCATTCTGTTCTATACCTATTCTGTGTGTGGGGGGGGGGGGCGCGGGGGGGGGGGGGAGGCTTTCGGCAGTGCAATGAAATCTCGGACGCCCAATAGAGGTTGTCTCTCATGCGTCAGCCCACTGGTATCCGGAACACCCACATCCTATTAAACTCTTCGGGGACTTAAAATCACTGCGATAACCATATTGTGGGTCAAAACAGTCTAGAAGGAATACCCTTTTGTTTTGAAATTAATTTAACATGCTCGACCCTTACAGAGCGGTTCTCAATGTATGAAATTGTTTATCACGGATTCTCTAAGTTTTAGAGTCTTGATTTAGGGCTGTTGACTTTGTGACCTTTGAATTTCTAAAGTATTCTTAAGATATTTCCTATCGGTAACAAAGGCACATGTAAGAAATAGTGCATTAGTCATAATGGGGACGTGGGACACCATAGACTAAGAACCACTAACAAATGATGAGTGAATTTTTTGTATAAAGTTTATCCACTCATCCATATTCTATTTAACAAGCTTTCATGATGGTATAGACTCAAATGTAAACTATAAATAAAAAGAAAGTTTTCAAAACGAGGGCGAAAAGCTTTTCCATTAAGTCCTAATGGAGATTTGATAAACAAAAACAACAAAAACTAGATCTAAGTTTTTTTTTTGTTGTTTTTTTTTTTTGCTTGAGTGAGTTTTGTTTAGAAACCTTTCTCGAATCAACGAATGCCAACACCTCAAGGGAAAGTACTAAGACTAAGTGTTACTTTGGAGTGTGAGAAATTATCTCCCTTTGAAGACTCACTGCAATTGTGTGACATTTTCAATGATCTTTATGTTTAATTTTAAAAAAAACTCAAAGCAAAGTAGATCAAAAAGAAAATTATACTGATGTTTTAGTTGGGACGTTAGTAAATATTTTCTAACATTCGGTAAACAAGAAATAATTCAGCCGAGACGCATGTTGAGGAAATCGCTTTTAACGATTCATGGTTTAAATAGTAGGCTATATGCCTCAGCTTCATTGACCTATCATTTTCATTGACCTATCATTTGGCTCTAACTCTAAGCACAAACAATAGTTAAATATAGAAACACTAGAAAACAGAAAAGCAAAGAGTAAAGTTGTAATGTGTAATAATTTACTAATAATACATAAAGCATTAAATTTTAACTTAGAAAAACAACACAATTTGTTACAATGCTCAGATTAACATATGGATAAAAACACTTTTCTTATCCAGATGTATATAAGTGGTCCTTCTACCCTAGTTCCATCTGGTCATGGAATGGGTTGCCTGAACAAAGAGAAAAACCAGTAAATCAAAATGCAATATTTAGAGTCAGACGATCATGGATGAGTGTAGGACGCAATAATATTGTTTATTGACGGACTGTAATATATAAGCGAAAGGGTTAGAACCCGGATGGTCTAGTAGATAGTCCGGATCACTAATTACAGTTACAGGACCAGCATTTATTAAGCCTGTGTATAGTAATGTCATTTTTAAAGTGGGTTATCTATAATGCATAGTATTTGATTTCAATCGGAGAGTTGTATGTATTTACAGTTATAAGGTCAATGGTTATAGGAAATGGGTTGCCTGAACAAACCAGGAAAACCAGTACCGTAAATTAACATCATTTAAATTTAAAACACTAATAAAAATGCAAGACTAGACTAGGACCACGGATGAACGTAGGATGCAATAATCTTCTTTACAGAAGGAGCGTCTGTAATGTATAAGATAAGTAAGAATGGGCTAAATCGATTTGAAATAGGAAAGATTTGGATCAAGACCAGTATCAGTGAGTATCAGTCATATTATCCATCTTACACAGGAATTTATAATTTAAGCCACATTAATCTCCTGCGTCCGCTTATTATAAGTAGGCCTACATCATAGAAATGTAAATAATAGGCCTATTATAGCCGGATTTATTGTAATCCCCAATCAAACTAATTTAAACAGCAGCCCTGGTAGTGGTAGTTTCATATAAGGTGTCCTGGGTGGGTGGGGAAACATTATCTAAAGTTCCTAGCATGAAATCGTCTGTTCTGGAGTTGGCCTACACCAGCATAGGCTATGTATAAAACTACCATACATAAAAGTAAAAGCTGTGCACAGGTTTGTGCATTAATAATTGGTATTGTGGTGCTATGACTTACAACTTTCTTGAGGTTTTAAAGACTGTCAAAACATTGTCCAAGTAAAAATGATTAAAATAAAATGCCATAGAACTATTGATAAATCAACCAATGGTCTAAAATTAGTCTAAGCCTAAATCAAGAGTGTGGCCCGCTAGCCTTTATGTGAGACCCACGATAACTTCTAACGGCAGTTGTTTTTTTTAGAATAGCCTATATTGTATTGTATAAATTGTCTTGAATAATGTAAATTAATGTTCAGAATTTGTGGCTCTGGTAAAAATTATCAAATAGACTGAGAACCCTTGTGTTTAAGAATCAAAGGCAGACATTTTGAAGGCGGCTCAAGTGCACTGCACTGGCCAAGATTGTCTGTTTCTGCTCGCTTGCCGGGAATAACACACACACACAAAAAGAAATATCTTCACATGTTCCTTTCTAATCAATAAGCCCTGTCCACTCTGGCAATTGTTTTTTATACATTAATTACAGACCCATTGAAACGTTCTCGCTGGAGAATCCTGGCCACAGGCGAAATGGAGAAGGCTTTTTGTCTCTCTCTCTTTCTCTCTCTTTCCTCTTCTGATCCATTTTTTTTTTAACGGCTCAAAAAGGTGTACATTTTCTCCCTTTATAACTTTATATTTTTTAATTCTCGGTTTTAAAGATGATAATGAAGTTGTTGTTTTTTTCTTTATGCGTAACTTAAATTCTCTGAGTGCTTTGGATGATGCAGTTTTATCATTGCATTCAAATAAATAAGAGCATTTAACAGATGTTTCAATTAATGGAAGCAATAGATTATGGAGTTAGTCTGTGTGCGCTGAGATGGAGTGGGGGGGGGGGGGTCATTAGTTTTTAGTAATGCTTTTGATTTGGCTATAGCCATATCCCATACTCTATACCAGGGGTCGGGAACCTTTTTGTCTGAGAGAGCCATAGACACTACATATTTTGAAAAGTAATTCTGTGAGAGCCATACGACATACGTTATGTTTAAAACTAACAATTCAAGTAAATGTGTGCATTTTGTGTAATTTCAACACTAAAACTTCAAAAGTACAATAATTATGTCTCTGAATTCTTCTGATGTTGAGCTGCAGTAGACTTTAGCTCATTTGTAGAATGAAATATTGATATGCAATTAATATGTGGATCAAAGGAGTCTAAAGAAACATATTTTTTATAATCGAACATTTGTCTGCGAGCCAGATGCAGCCATCAATAGAGCCACATCTGGCTCGCGAGCCATATCCCGACCAATGCTCTATACTATAGTACTATAGTATATGTTATTTAAACTAATTTTGAAGTAATTTATTATGCCTAAATTTAAATATATAGGGTAAGTATAAGCCAAGCCTACTATTATGTATATTAAAATAATTATTTTTATTGGTTATTTTATATATAGGGCTAAGGCCTAGGGGCCTACTACATTATACAGGAATAGGCTTTATAAGCCTAGTTACCTACTTATTAATTAAAGTCTTTAAGTAAAGTTAGTCCAAGTAATCAAGTAGGCCTATTGGAATATGAGAAAACAGGGTCAGTTAATACTAGATTAATCTATTTTTATTTAATAGTTATGCATAGTCTGGATATATTTTAATTTAATTCCTTATATTATATCATATTCCCTCTGTCCTCTGTTGATTGTAGGATCCTTTTATAATTAGTTTTATAGGCCCTAAGAAGCAAAATATTTGACATTTTGATTACTTAATTTAATTGTAATGAATTATTTCACAAATAATGATTTCAGAAAGAGGAATATTCAGGCCTGATAACTGGAACTTACTGGAAGTCTGCCAACAGAAAATATGCCTTCAAAATCTATTGAGAGCTCCTTACATCCTGAGAGGAAACCACCGGTAATTATCAATTATATAAATGGCTATAGGTCTATAAAAAAATGTGCTGCTAGTCAGACAAAATAGTTTTTATTTTAAGGTTTTATTACTTAATAATTACTTAATAATAATTATAATATATAATTATTCTTTTGTTTATCATTTACAGAAAGAAAGGAATGTTCCTGAAATACCTCAAGATGTTAAGTATTATACTTTTCTGGAAGTTATTAAAGCAGAAGACATTGGATTATGTGATTCATTCTTCTGATCAATTTCTGGATTGGGATTACATATATTCTTACAAATGACAAGAATAAAGCTCAGTAAATGATCATTTAAAGCTAATACCGGGTACAGCAAATGATTTCTAGATCAAGAATATTTGAGAATTTAAGACAATACTGCAATGGTGGTGCATGTACCAAAGCAGAAGTTGCACCTTCGGCAACTTGAAAATAAATCATTTCTAGAACTAGAACCGAATGGTTCTTAGTATTATATTTATATACTTGCTTGGTGTAGCATGTATAAATATCATAAAATAGGTACAAAAGTAACAATGCCTGTAAGCTTATGTTAATGTTATTCTAGGTAGACTAACAAATTTTTTGTAGAGAAATACATTATTCCGGTAAGCTAAACCCCCGTACAGTTCCAGCCATTTTTGCATTTTATATAAAAATGTTATAAACACAATAACTGTTGTAACTCTACGAGATATAATACTTCTGTGTTTTGAAATAATTAGATTAACTATGGGCATAACTATTTATTTTAATTTAGCTTAGCAAAACTGGTAATTTTCACTGCTTGAAAAAAAAGTTAAAAAAGCACATTTTTTTAAATTCATATTTTAAAAACTATTTGAGATATGTGAACAAATTTGGTATCCACATTCTTGGGTTCAAGAGTTCTTGCTATAAATATAAACAACTAAGCTCTACATCAATTATGAAAATTTAGTTTGTGATACCTATTTACACAACATGAATCAGAAATAACATGAATCAGAAATAACAAATGAGACTTGACATAAATAATATTTTATTCATAGTTAAATGGTGTATGGTAATTTTATAATTTGATGCTCATTATCTACTATTGTATAATTTTATAACAATATGATTTGTACCGTAATTGTTTTAAATATGTTTATGAAAAATTGAACATACAAAGATACATTTGTGATTATTAAAAATAAATGATATGAAAAAAATCATAACTTATTAATTTATATAATTAAAAATTGTATTGTAATTGTATGTAATTTTCATATTAATACATAAGGATACATAATAATAATAATGAAAAACTGTTGAATCCCACTGGGTTTGTATTAAAAAATATATATGCTTTGATAGAACATCTTCACTGAAAAATATTCCTTATTACATAAAAAGTAATAAGTATAATAAATACAAACAAAAGCTACACAAATACCAAGCAATACCAGCAATTAGTTGACATAAAAAAAACCAGAGACAATATTGGGTCTACGATGTACATTTGGCTTTTTTCAAAGTTTTATGTACGGTAATCCTTTTTCTTTTTTACTCTTTACTTTTACTTTTTGCATTCAGTCTTTACTTTTCCATGAAATCCTTACATTTTTGGTGAACCCTAACTGTGAAATAACATTTTATTATGCTTTGAAGGACCTTTTCTTTTATAACCACTAAAGCATCTGTTTTGTACATTACCTCATATCAACAAGTAATAATATTTTCTGACTGACAGGCTTCAGTATAAAACAGTTCAAAACAGAAATTTTTTATGGAGTTGGGGAAAATTGTCCTAAATATTATTTCTAAATTAGTGAAAACATTCACAATATTGGGTGGTATGTTCACTAATCCTCCTCTATCAATTGACTGAGTCCATGTTATGTCAATGGATTCAGGTTTCTCTTTTGGTTCATGTATAAATGTTTTTAGACAATCCAAGATATTCATTTTTTCATTGACATCCATGATACCGTTGGCTTTTAAAAAAATTGTAAATGACATATCCTCCAATATAATGTATGACATCTATCTCTTTCATTACTGATGCTTTACATGTTTCATAGCTAATTGTATCATTGGTTTGAACTTCTGACTCGTAATTCAAGTTTACAACTTCTATTGTTCATGCATATCCACATGGATGCCCTCTTAGGTGATAGCTCATCAACTTTACTTATATTTTCCAATACTTTGATATTGAAATCGGAATAGGTTTTTTCTTAGGCAGAATTTTTAAATCGTCTTGGTGGAACAATACAATCATCTATAAATTTCAAAGCATTCAGTAGAATTGCTCCTGAAAAAAATAAAGTTAATGTTTAAATTATAAATTTTAAATACAGTACTGGTACGGTACCTTGCAATTTTACATGTAAATGTATAAATAAATTTTTTGTGAAAATTTTTTTTTCACCTTTTATTATTACTATTAAATTATTTAAATTCACATAATTACTTGTTAATAAATATATGAATATATAATTAAAAATATGATTTTATATCACCATAAGGCAATTTCTTTGTTACTATTATTTTTAAGGTTTTGTTTAGTTTGTCTTATAAGTTCTGGATAAAAGATTATTAGTATTAACCCCATTGTCCGAAGCCCTCGATAAGAGGCTGGGTAAAATCATATTGGTCTTATGAAAGTCTGGAGTAACAGGAATATCCTAGTTTGCTATGGGGCATGGTGGCCGAGCAGCAGCGCGTTTGACTGACATATCAAAGGTCCTAGATTCGAATACCGATTCGGGCAAAGATTTTTTCCCGGTCTGGAGGGTGTCCTTGAGTCTACTCAGCTTTGATGGGTACTCGACCTTAGTTGGGGTAAATAAAGACGACTGTGCATTGTTCTGGCCACACAATCACTTAGTATGCCATGGCCACAGAAACTGGTGAACGTTGCTTCACCGGTCCTATGATCCACTTGATCTGAAGAATACTTTACTTTACTTACTTTGCTATAAAAAAATTGGTCTACCTTGGACTGAAGGTTTTGACTGCCAAAAATGTTATTTACTACTAATTAGGAATTAGTTCTGGATAAAAGATTATTAGTATTAACCCCATTGTCCGAAGCCCTCGATAAGAGGCTGGGTAAAATCATATTGGTCTTATGAAAGTCTGGAGTAACAGGAATATCCTAGTTTGCTATGGGGCATGGTGGCCGAGCAGCAGCGCGTTTGACTGACATATCAAAGGTCCTAGATTCGAATACCGATTCGGGCAAAGATTTTTTCCCGGTCTGGAGGGTGTCCTTGAGTCTACTCAGCTTTGATGGGTACTCGACCTTAGTTGGGGTAAATAAAGACGACTGTGCATTGTTCTGGCCACACAATCACTTAGTATGCCATGGCCACAGAAACTGGTGAACGTTGCTTCACCGGTCCTATGATCCACTTGATCTGAAGAATACTTTACTTTACTTACTTTGCTATAAAAAAATTGGTCTACCTTGGACTGAAGGTTTTGACTGCCAAAAATGTTATTTACTACTAATTAGGAATTAGTTTCTATACATAATGCTATAAAATTAAATAAAGATGTAGTGCATTAGCACTGCTCCATTTGGGGCGCGTTAAAATATAACTCTTACCATTCACTAAAGAAAATTCCTGGAATAATTCTTTAGAAAATCACTCCTCATTTCTTAATGTTTCCAAAGCTCTGTAAATAATTTCAGGAGAAACCTAAAATTAAATATATTAAAAATAGTATTATCATACAATAACAATATTTTATTCCAAAAAGTATATCTAATAATAGTCTATGTTTTTTTTTAATGAGGCGAGACCTTTTTTCAAAAGTTTCGTTTTGGCTTTGAGAGTTTGAATGGTGTAGGCAAAGTTAAAAAAAATATTCTAGAGTAATGTCTATCAAATCATTTCTTTTTTCATTATAGATGTTTGCATTATCTTTTAAGTAAAAGTAACCACATGTTTCAATTATTTAATGGATGCACGTCGCTATTGAGAGCATTTTTTAATATGCGACTTTCTACACTCTATAAATTTAATTATACTAATTATAAAGGACAAGTGACAAGTTATAAATGATTACTTTTAAATAGCACAAGCCTGACAGCAACAATTTTTAAACATGTGCCAGGGCTACCGGACACAATATTAAAAAAAACTAAATAACGAAAGAAACATTCTCAAGACTGTTTTATTGATACAATAAGCAAGAACTAAAATTAAATACCGAAAAAAAAATCGTTATCACTATAGTTTTTATTGCATTGAAATATTATTTTCTAATTTTGTTTTTGATTATTTTCCTTTTTTATTGCTTTGTATTTGTGTTTTTTGTTCTTTTAGATAGTATAATATTGTTAATTTAATATTATTAATAACAAGTCAAGTCAACACAACTGTTCGCTACATTTTAATATAGAATTAAAATTATCTTTAAAACACCCGGACGAGCCTTTCGCCGAAAGCGTGGCGTGTAACAGGGAAGGTTTCCGCAGCCCAGCGATCGTTCACTACGGTTCCCCTAAGGATTATTATCGTGGTGGCTCGCCAGTAAACCTGCACTGTCACCCATTAGCACAAATCCTATACTATTAGTAATTACTATAGGTACATGCATCCAGGCACCGGGTATTTCTCGAGACGGGATTGCAGCGTCCATTGTTTCCTCCCCACCGAGACCAGTGGCCTCTCGGCAGTGTAATGGATCTCGGACCCGCTGCGGGGACTGCCCCCATGCGTTCGCCCGCCGGTGTATTCTTAATGGGAATGTATCGGCGGTTTACACTCTACGCCAGTCAAAAACAAAAACTAAATATATAGTAAATACCGAAAAGAAACGTTTTCACTCCAGTTTTTATTGTAATATTGTCTTTTGTCTTACTCTCTTACCAAAACACATTGTAGTCATTCTTTTCTCCGTCATTTTGACGGGCATAACCGCTAGTTATAATACAATATGTACAATTTTAGTTAGTTAAGATGTTTATCTACAAAACAGAAAGTTGTGTACCCGTAGTTTATTAATTTACTGCTAAACAGGAAGGGGAAAATTCAGTGGCGTAAAAAGCATTAAACTGCAAGGGTACTCACAATAGGGAATATTATAGGTAGATAATGAATGACCTAGTGCGAATTTATCAAATGATAGAATAGGACATTGGACGTGTGCTGTGCATAGCCTATTGGGTGAAATTTTAGGAAAAAGGCCCCACTTGAGGCAATTTTTTCAGATTAACAGAATAACTAAGAATTCGTACGTATCAAGTGTTATAAGAAAACCCTGTGCCTCAGGATACATACACTGTATAATAGTGCAGTTTTTATTTAACCATTCACGATCTTTTTCTAGCAACTAGTAGTGATGGTAATTTCTGCAAAATTGATTGCCTCTGCTGCTCATTTTCGGGATGAACCTCTAGTATCGAAAAGTATTTATAGAATCAACGCGGATGCTCTATAGTAGGGGTCGGCATCCTAAGGCACCCATCGCTCAACATACCGGCACCTGTAACACTTGCTGGAACAGCCCTAGATGATGTTTACCAATTTACTCAACTGGCTCGTCTTCACCTATCATCATCAGCATCATCTGTACCAGTGGAGTGCATGTTTTCGGTTGCTGGTTTGATAATAAACAACAAACGATCAAGCCTAACAACTGATAAATTACATCGCGTTTGTTTTATTCATGACAATTATTACAAACTGATTTTTCAGGTGCCTATCTAGCCTATTGAGTGACAGACAATGAATGACTGGAATGCATTCAGGCACTATATTAGAATTTTTAGATCTAGTAGGACAGCATATAAAACTAAAACAGTTGTTTTTTTTCTCTCTATTGTTTGAAATAATAAAAGTTTTTCTGAAGTATTGTGAAAGTGTTTTATTGCTGAAGTTTTATTCTTAGCTTATACATTACAAACGCTCCTACTAATACTACTATAGAGAAGATTATTGCGTCCTACGCTCATCCGTGGTCCTTCATTATTGGCCAGGCTTCAGCCGAATTTCATACGAATATTTCGTAATCAGCCGAGAATCAGCCGCAAATGTCCATTTACGGAAAAATACGGCTAATCCGGATATCCGCCAAAAATTATGTCATCCAGCGTGAGCCAGCCGAAATAAATACGGTAAAAAAAAAATTCGGCTGGCAGTGTGGCAGGTCTAACTGGAATGGATTTACATTGAAACTGAGCATATCTTTCCGTGAAATCAATTTCAAAACATTTAACTATTTCCCTTATTTAAGCCTATTTAAGGCAAATTAAGATGGATGAGCATTTTCAGAAGTATACTAGTTATATTAAAACAATTAACTCGTTTGGTATCACTAACGACTAACATCAAATTTGGAGAATTAAATTCAAGGGAGATAATTAACCCGTTTTCTTTACATTAATATTTCTAATATGTTTCTTTTTTGTTTCCTTTTAAACAAAATAAATTGATGGATTACAATTTTTAACTCTAAAATGATCAAATTACACAAGACACCGGTAGTTGAAAATTATATAAATATTTTATGACTAAAGTATGTTGCCTTTATATACATTTCTAAACATTAAAATAACTACCCAGTTTGTATGATTATTAAGTACCGGTATCTCTTCATCCTAATTGTAGCCTAATTGTATGACCGAAAAAATCAATAGGCCTATAAAAAGTCGAATTTTCACATACTTTCCCTCCTCCTTTCTCATCCGGGCTTTGGACCGGCAATGGCGGAGTTACAGTTGAGTGAAGCTGATATGATGCGAATTTCATCACCCGGGACAACTTTCTTTACCCATCATATCGCAATCTCCCGTGTAGAGTACCTGGGCAATTTCCGTCACGCTTCATGGAAGACTAGCCTTTGTCGAACCCAAGTAGTGAATTTTAATTTAAATTTACCTTTTTATTATTTACTTGGCTAGGACATCCAAGAAAACAAATGATTTGTTTCCTTGGCGATCCTAGCAAAATATCCCACAAAATGAAGTCATTAAATGTTTTGCAGACGATATTTAGACAGATATTGTCAGAATAAATCTAGAGTCAGCGTAAGATATGGCAATGATTCAACAAAGTCCCAGTTGATAAACACTCAGACTATATGATTATGTATCACAATGTGTAGTGCACCACGAACTATAATAGACAAGTTACAAGTTGCAATAACTTGTATATTAATATTATTGAAATTAATCGTTACGTCACCAACCAAACATCTCTGTAGGCCAGTGGTCACGAACCTTTTTGTCTGAGAGAGCCTTCGCAGCCATGGACACCATATATTTTGAAAAGTCATTCTGTGAGAGCCATAGGCCTACATTTGTGTAATTTCAAAACTAAAAGTACAATAATTAGACTAAGTCTCTGAATTCGTCTGATGTTGAGATACAGTAGACTTTAGCTCATTTGTATAATTAAATATTGATATTGATATGCAATTAATATGTAGATCAAAAAGTGTAAAAAAAAATCACATTTTTTTGTTAATAATCGAACATTTGTCTGCATGGGTTCCCGACCCCTGCTGTAGGCTATAACGCTCGGCGTTATGTGAAAAAATCTCCGTATAACCACTCCGGTCAAAGTTAGGGTACCGGTAGTAGATTAGGCCTAGGCAGGCTACTTGTATTAGTTTAAGTTTAGTATATTAGTATTATTAGTATTAGACTTAGACTGTAGTGTAGTTTCAGTCTTAGACGTCTTATGTAAATTAGTTTGACTTAGTCTAATAGGCAACAAATAATTTATTAGGCTATGGCTACCGGTATGTAGGCTAGGTCTATTTTCAAAAATGAAATATATTTACATAAATTGATAGGCCTATTGAATCACTATTGAAAATTGATTGATATGTAGTAGGCCTATAAGTTTGTATAAGTATGCTTTTTAATAAAAAGTTTATATTAATCAAATTTAATCGGGCCGACATAGTGACATCAAAAAATAATAGGCCCTAATTGTTAGTAGTATAGTAGGGTCTTCTCGATTATTATTTGAGGCGTACGCCTATACGCCTCAGTTGACCTTTGACCCGGAAGTGACGTCTCCTCGTGTTGTTACGCGAGGTTATTTTTTCAGGATGGCGTCTCGTCGTGTTGTTACACGAACGATCGTGACCTTTTGACCTAGTGACCGGGCGTGCCCTTTAGACCATTTGAACTAAGATGGCGTCTTGTCGTTACACGAGCTTTGTTAGCACGTGATTTAATTAAAGTATTACACGTGTCTATTCTTGTGTGTGGTATTATTTGTGTGTGGCATTATTACACGTGATTATTTATAGTATTACACGTGATTTTATCAAGTGATTATATATATTACACGTGATTTGAGCATGTGATTATTTATAGTAGTTTAATTAAAGATATTAAATACATCTATAAAAGTACCCGGTACAACAGTACGACAAGGACAACAGTCATATAGAAAAAAAAACAAAAATAGGTTTAAATTCTATATAGTGATTTTATTCACAGTATTATATATTATATAGGCATAGCACTTTTGTAGACAGCGCTACTTTTATTTACAACAATACATAATTCAATATGTTTCAGACATTTACAACAATACATATGCTCGATTATTGTATTTACATCAAACAAAAAGTTTATTGATAGCAATCAAACAAATTCATTTATTAATAATACTATCATAGTATGTACATCAAACAAGTTTATTTATAATAATATACATATAGATACTATAGCAATACATAATCTAATACATATATAAAAAATAGTGTACTTACATCAGAATACAATTTTTATTTTACAACAGAAGGTTTTACACAGTTTAATGTATGTCACTAAGTGTAGTCTGTGTGTATGCCATAGACACTCCAAAACTAATTAAATGTCTAGTGGTATGGTTGTAAATGCGCCTGCTTGTACTTGTCTTTTGATATAGAAGTGAACTGCGGTGTTGTGTGTATGTAAAGACTGCGTTTTGATGTGTTTTGAAACCTATATTTGTACACCCCATGCTTTTTGTGTGTTGAGTATGTGCATGAAATGGGTGATGTCTAATGGGTTGTGATGTTTCGATAAACCTTTCGTGGATGTTTTATTATTATTATTATTCTCGCCAAAGCAGTGATAAGTCTTGCTGGATAACGACACAATACCCACCCCCTCATACTCTAACTTAAATAACCCTGGTGTTCTTTTTTCATAAAGTTTCCTATCCCTACACTGCTGACAATTTACAGTATCCTTATCACTGCCAAACACCTCTTTGTGTTCTTTGTAAAAAGTAAAGTATCCCGTCAGACCAAATTGATCTATAGGGCCGGTGAAGCAGCGTTCACCAGTTTCCGTGGCCACAGCATACTAGGTGATTGTGTGGCCAGCACTATGCACAGCCGCCTTTACTTTACTCCAACTAAGGTCAGGTACCCATCAGAGCTGGGTAGACTCAGGGACACCATCAAATCCTGGGAAAAAATCCTAGTCTTCACCAGGATTCGAACCCAGGACCCTTGGATCGCCAGTCGAACGCGCTGTCGCTCGGCTACCGTGCCCCATGTAAAAGTCCTGTCTTTTTTGGGGTCTAACAACATCAGTCAAGTCAGGGGCACTAAGCGCTAAATATAAACTGTCCGTATCCATCTCACAGAGTTGAAAGTCGGCCCTCTCAATGTACATATCTAGGAAATCATAATAAAAGGCCAACATCCTAAGCTTCGCGTATTGATAAACAAAAAACCTATCTGAAGAGGGAGATCCCCATTTATATTTTTCTTTAACATCTCTACTTCAAGAAAGTCCGCGTCGCCTAGCGTCACCGCAGCAATAAGACATGCCCGCCTGTCTTGCTTTGTTTGTCAGTGTCTTGCCGTATGCCGCGTTTCCTAACAACTTCATCATTTTGCTAGTTATCGTGTAATTAGGGTCACTATCATCTTTGCGTCGCGCGTCAGACACCTTTTCCCCAAACGACTTGAAACATGCATTAGGATTATACTCTATGATCTGATAAATTTTGGTTACCTCCAACCCATGTTCTAAATACCACTTTAATAAAGGTGTCGCTAATAAAATCTTTTCCCCTTTATATGAACCCATTAACGTCCGACGGGCGGACGTCAAGAGCTTGTTTTGTACTGCGTACGGTACTCGCGCATGAAAGGGCCGATATCGTCTCTACCAACAGTTGTGTTTTTAAAAATAGGTGTCATCTCACTAAAATGGTCTTTCAAATGGTCAGGAACTTTAAGGTCAGCCTCAATCAGTCCAAAAAAGGTATCATTTATAACAGCATCGAGGATCTGTTTTTCTGTCATGGGACCTTTGAATTTATTGTATGTCGGGGCAACGAGTCTCGCCGAAAACGTCTTGAAGTCAGCTACAAATGCTTTAACACTAGTATCAGTCTTTTTAAGTTGTTTCCACTCACACTCCCACATTTCCACTAGATTAACTTTAATTGTCTCCCTCAAGTAAGTACTAATTTCTTCTGTCTTCGCAAACAACTCTGTGAGAGGTTTGTCATTTTTGGGATTAACATCCCTATATTTGGTAATAGGGCACTCTGGTGGATGTCCAATAAACAGGCAGCCATGAAACTGATAGTGTCCTAGTCTCCGCGTCCCACCCATCTACTCTAATGTACATATTACCTAAGCGCTAACCATTCCCTACACTGCTGTACATAAAAATCTTGTTTACGCGGTTTAAAATTATCCTCACTCTTTCTAATAATGGGGCGATAGGTGGGCATTTTTTGCATAAGTGCCCATAAATATAGGGCATTGACATCAAAGCCTTTGATCCCCTGGACCGGCTTGTCCCCATTCCCTCTAACATAAGTTTTATCCTCCTCATGGTAACTATGAAATATTATAGCCGGTCCCCCAACAAATATTATTCCTGATGGTTGTATGTAAATCCCTATCACGTTTAGCACATAAAGAAAACTGAACCCCATCTGGAATTATCCTAAACAGATAGTCGAGAGTTATCCCATGGAAAGAAACGGCTTGTTTGAAAATATCAACCCCTAGATCCTTGTAAAAACTAACCTGTCGTTCTAACGCTTGGATAAAGGGAAACACGTCCTTGTCGTTATACCATACTAGAAAATCCCTGTTTTCATCCCCTTTTCCACCCAGATACTTTGACAATAGGCATATTCGTCCTCTGAAATGTTACTGTTCTTTAGGGATGAAAAGAAAGCACTATGTGGGGGCAAACTAGTTGTAACGCTGTAGCATTTCATAGCTAAGCTGCATTGTTAGGTTGACTAGCATTTAATAGCTTAGTGCATCGTTGGTTGTCCTAGATAAATATATGTCAGGATTCTGGCTGAATGTAATTTGACATTTGACCTCGTGTCAGGTTGATGGGAACGTGTGAAAGTATGGTAATTCGCCAATGTAAATTTAAGATGTTATGTATCACTTGTAATCATTGTAGACCACCCTGTGTGTGTCTTTCTCTTTCACCCACATACACGGTCACATCTACTCGCCTTTTTGTTGTTGCTTAGATTAGCATTTAGCGATATCCGACCACACCTTGTATTTTCAAGTTAATTGTCTCTGTATTTACAACAATAGTGTCTTTGTGCCCAATGACATGTAACCCAAATCCTCCTTTCTGATAAGGAGTGTTAGCCCTGAGATAATTGATCCTTCCCCGGTATTTCCATTGCATGCTACACCCACTCCTTTTATGGTAATGTAAAGACAACTGGGTACTCCCTACCCACCTCCTCCTTACGTGGCACCCCTACCCTTCTTGAATTGATGTAAGTTACCGTAATTAGTTTTCCCCCACTACCCCTCTAACTAAGTATTCTAAAGATATCTACAGCATCCAATGAATGTACGTTGCTCTCAAGTGATTTTAAACACCCAATCTGGTTAAAGGAAATTCTGGGACCAGCGTGGGTGGAAAAACTATAGTTAGTTGAATTCTTAGCTCCGTGCTGTACACACGTTAAACTCTAGTCTAGAATAGATTTTCTCATCTTGTATGTACATTGAATAACTATATGTGGATTTTGACAATCCTATGTCCAAGTATATCGACATTTACTTTATTAATAAACTGATCATATAATCGCATATATATATATGGATTGATATACCAAAACCTGAATCTTTGTGAGTCACTTACACTAATAGTGTTTGTATTGCTGTGTTGCTGTGTTACGGCGAAGAAAAATAAAAATTTGCAAGAACTAAAGAATAGCTGTGGCATCATACCCATCAAGACAACAAGCCAAGGGGTGTAAGACACAATTCCACCTCACCTTGTGATAACGGGTAAATCTACAACTACCCTGTCACACTAGTCTCGTCTAGGACTCCTGAGTATGTTATACGCGGCTAGATACTTACTATAGCTAAACCAGGGGGTTAGATAATTTACAATGTCTAAAAACTTTAAGTCATCTGTCGCTACGCACATAAAGTTATTATTCCTCTTAATGACAAAATTAAAGGGGGATTGTTTGTCAGAGTTAGTTGGCTCATCTGTCGCTATATAGTGAACACCACCAGCTTCGTCTTCTAAACCCTCTTTGTCTTCTAACCCCTCGTCCCTGTCTTCTTCAACGGTCGTGCTAGCCTCCTTGCCCCCCCCCACACACTTTCTGAGATCCTACAACGTACTTGATAAAATAAGGTTTTATTAAATTAAAATCATATTCTCCCGAATTAAATCATATCACTGGCAGCTGTTGTAAGTAACCCGCTAATCTACCCCAGAGTTTACCAATCATCCCAGCCCCCTCCCCTTCTTCACCCCTGCTTCCTTACTAGCCTGTTTAATCAATGTAGCTAATTCCTTAAAAACCCATTCAAACTTGTTTTCTAAAAGTTCAAAGGCTGCCCCACTTATAACATGCAGATGGTTTAGTGCCATATTAACCAAATCTTGGGCATCTCCTGTTGAGATAAAGCAGAAGGGGCCTTAGTGTCCAGGGACATTTGAGGCGATAGAGCAGGATAAGGGTACATGTTTTGCTACTAAATTGGTTACGTTCCCTACCAGACGAGCTTCCGAGTCATCAATGAAGCACTTGAAGTCGAACATAGCACGGTAAGGATACACATAATTGATATCTACATCAATGCCTTGTGCTGCTAATCCCTCCCAAATGGTCTCTTGCAGCCTATACCTATACATACCACCCTTATATCTATCTTTCGGTTTCCCTCCCTCGCAATTCTGTTCGTGCCTATTTAACAGTTTTAATAGCGGACACAATTTCCCGCATTTAGCACATGAGAACGCATGACCCACAGCATCAATATCAGAAAAGTACATGAAATGCTGTTTAAAAAGTAACAGGTACATGGTCTCATTAAAGCTAGTCCCACCCCGGAGTTTTGGTGTGATTTTTTCTTTCTCATTAAATTCAAACACATCTATATTTACCCTAAAACACTGCTCTAAGTCTGGTATCTCTTTTAAACTAACCCCACTAAACCCATTCGAGGTCTCTACACCCCGATAGACTTGCCACTGCGTCAACAATTGTTTTGTTTGTGTCCTAAGGTCTCTAATGGGGTGACCTCTGAATGCAGCTAAACATCTAAACAAACAAAGATTGTCTGTATATGGTTTTGAATGTGAATCATGTTGTAAAATGTTTATGGCTCTATTATGTTTAATGAAATTGGGTATGACTGTGAGAGTGCAGCCTATAGGAAAGTCTTGAAGGTGATAGATGTAAAAGGTGGTTGCTGGAATACTCTCTACCTGATAATTAGTATTGGGTCTGTTTTGAAGTCCTATATCTAAAATGTCTGTTTCATTTAAGTGTTCTATGAACGAGTGAAAATCATGTATATTATTAATTAGTCTTGGAGTGTCTAAGGCAGTTGCGTTGTTAACTGAGCTATGGAAAAATCGTATATCATTTGTCTTCTTATTTCTTAAAATGAGATGGTGTCTGTAATTTATTTTGTAGCGTTTTGTTTGTTGTGTGAATAGCTGGTCTGTTAGTCGTGTCTGCCAATCAATGGGATGTTTTCTTAATGGACTATGGAAATAATTATATGTTGAAATGTGTTTGTGGATGTTATGATGCGTTTGTAGAGCATTCCAATTCTCGATATATGTTTCCTTGATGTCTTGTGGCAAATGTTCTAACAAGTCAAGTTCGTTTTGAATGTCCATTAAATCAACGTCATTATGTTGGCTGTCCAATACGGTAAGGTCTAATAATTGTCTTTTTCTTTTGGTTGTTTGATTTAAATCAGTATTTGCCTTCCTTTTTTGTGTAGTGTTTGTCTTTGTAGATGTGGACGCTGATGGTGTTGTCTCTGCCGCTGTTGTTGTCTCTGCCGCTGTTGGTGTGGTTGTTTCTGATACACCGACTGTGGAAAATTTAGAAATATAAAAAGGAAATTATAACATTATAATATATTAAACAATTATAAGTTACTTTTATGTAACTTATAAATAAACACACCAATACATATATATATAAGTTAAAAAAGACATTTGAAAAAATTAATTATAACATACCAGCGACAGACTGCACATGTGTCTTGGTATGTCTTTTTGAAGCATCGGCTCTGGTGTAGACACGGCCACATATAGCACAACTTTGGCGTGTTCTACCATGTACTGTGTCATTGTGTCGCTTTAGATCACTATTCTTGGTGAAGGCACGTGTACACATAGTGCATGCAAATGTTTTGCATGCTTCCATCTGTATATAAATATAGAAAAAACTATTCAAATCCAGTTTAGAATATATAATATAACAAAAAATAGGCAACTTACTTTAGCCTATACACTATAAGAATAAAATAAATAGTGTAGGCATTTACACTATAAGAATAAAAGACTTAACATATCCAAGAGTAAATAAATATTTTTCTAACCGTCTGTAGTAAAGTAGTAAAGACTTTCTTTCCATCTGTATATATAGTGGCCAAATGGAGAACTAGAAAAAGCCACTGCCACAGGTAGCCTCTCAGATAGCACTAGAGCAGAAAGAAAAGCAATTGAACTTGCTGCAAATATACTAATAAGCCACACTCAATCCCCCAATAGCCGGACTGTCATCTTCACTGATGCCAAAACAGTGCTCCAGTCTCTAAAAAACCCAAATGCCCTGATCAACCAGTCACTCAATACAGAACTTTTAAAACTGAGCAAAATAACTAAAGAATTGGTTCTCCAATGGATCCCTGGGCATATACAAAATGAAGAAAATGACACTGCCCACACCTTGAGGCAGACAAAACCAGACAGACCCATCTCTACACCCCGAAGAAATCAAGGTGATACTCAAATGAATGAATCCAAAAGATGGTCTGAGCTGCAACAAAACAACCCAAAGAATGATGCTTACTACAAACTCTCCCCCCAATTTCAGCACATCATCTTCAGACTAAGGACTGGTCACAACAGGCTAAAGCAACACATGTTCCGCAAACTAGGAATCAGAGCATGCAAAATGTGCCCCTGCGAAACAGCTCCCGAAAATGTGGAACACGTCCTTCAGACCTGCCCTCTGTATCTTTCTACCCGGTCAGCCATTTGGCCCCTGTGGGCTACCTTCAACGACAAACTGTTCGGTGGACTAGAGCAACTGACAGCCACGGCGCAGTTCATTACAACTATCGGACTTGTTGTCTGAATCCTCCCTTTTATAACATATTTGAGAACGAAGAATTCTAAAAAAAACTCCGGCATAACCTGAAATTAATTACGACTACAGACTTCTAGAAAAACTTAAAGTTAAAGTACTAGCCTACTATAACTACTATACTATACTATACAGTACTAGCCTAAGTTGGCCTAACCTAAGACTAAGTAACTAAGTAAAGTAAGTAGGCCTAAGCCTAAGGCCTAAGAGTGTAAGACTCTAACTCCAACACTCTAAGACTAAGATAGACACTTCAATAACAATTTCATATTAATAATTCAGTCATAAAACCTACACTGTTAGATAGAGCTAGATGAGATCTTTTAAATGACACCTCATTTGTATTTTTAAGTCAACTTGAAGGGGAGATATAAATTTTTTAGCGCGTGAAAATGGGGTGTTTTTTAATAAAGAGAAAACCTGCCATTTTTTTAGATCAAATTGTGATGTAAAGTTTTTTTAGATTAATTAAGTTTTAATAAAGCACTTATCTATGCAAGTTTATGTAAATGCAGTTTTCCTTCTTTGGCATTGCATTGCCTTTGTTACTAAAATTTCATCACTTAAAAATTTAAAACTTTAAAATTTCTGATCCGATTTTAATAAATGATATTTTATTGGAATCCTCTTTTCAAGCACTTTACAGTGATACATATTTATAACAAGGAATCATTCATTTATTTAAAAATTTAAAAAATAGTCGAGGACGTTTACTTTAACAAAGTTTAGATTAAACTTTTAAATGTTTTCTATAAATAAACTAATTTTGGGCAGAAGTAGCCCTTTTGACGAAAATGATCTAATGAGCCTAGACAGTGACTGTACTAAAAAATTCATAACTAAATCTAGCCTGCTCTAGTTGTAATGAAATTATTTATTGAGCTTTAAGTATTAAAAATCGCGTGGGTACCTATTTTTGTTTAGCACTTTAAAATTACCTTTCTAGGGAATCCTAATTTTTTATGAAAAAAAAACGATCTAAACATTAATAAAACATACAATTAATGACATTTTCAAAAATGTGTTATTTTTTTATTCAATTGATATGCAGATGTTGGTGGTTTGTCTTAAATACCCTGTGTTATGGTCAATTGTGTTTGACAATATTTTAATAGACGCCATTAAATTTATTAATTCTGTTACAAAAATTACATGTCTAGAAATCGGCCTATTTGACATGCGCGAAACTGCCGATGTTGAAGTGTCTAATTGACAAGTTTTAACGTTTATGCATGCATAAAAGGTCACGTGCAAAAACATTTCCGTTCTTATTCGATCATTTTATTCAAAACAATGTCTGTGTACTACTTTACTGGTTGTACTCAAATTTGTTGGGGATTAAAATTAATTTCATTTCCAATAGATGTTTACAAAGCAAAACAATGTATTGTGAAAGTCAGAAGGGAATAATCACCTTTTTAAAATATCAAACTTATTGCTTAATGCAAAAGAATTTTTGTTATTTGTTTTTATGAATTTACGCATTTTGTTTTTCAATAACCAAGAAAACGCAACTCTTGACTCATTTATTTTGTAAACAAATAAAAATTTTACGTCACGCGACTAACACTTGAGTATTAATGATCGCCTGTTCACTTTTGATGTTAAAAACGGATTCCTCATAAGTCATAAGGCAGGTTTCACAAAATGGCCACCAAAGGGTTACCTTTTTTTCAATATTTGATAAAAAAAAATTATTTATAAAATGTTTTCTTTTTTACATGTTTGTGTTTATATGTAATAAAAGTATCAGCGAAATCAATGTTGTGAGTTTTTATTTTATTTGAGTGTTGTTTATTATATTTTTTATGGTGTTCCACGTAATCAATCTTGCAGATCCCAATTCCCCTTGTACCTACTTTAAAAGTTTTAATTAAAAGTATACAAAATCAAAATTTACGCGATTTCTGAATGTTTTTCATTTACACATATGTTATAATATGCTACACTAGCATTGAAAGTCGTTACAGATGTTTTTTTTTTTTTTAATATATATTTTAAATCTCTTATTTTTTGACGCCGCAACTGTAGGTTTTTCTCCATTCACGGCGCTAGGCCTAAAACTCGATCTAAAAATATACAAGTCACTGTAGATTTCTAAAACTCTCCAAATTTAACCCAAATATATATTTATTCATAAATACAGCATTATTTCTAAATATTCTGCCACAAATTTCATTTTATATCCCACTAAATCATCGATGTTCATTACGGAAACGTGATCGGTAAGCAGAATTTTACGTGAAACACACAAAGTTGAATCAATTTTTCGTTAATTTTCAAATGCGCTCGAGTCAATTTTAACATATAAATACAATCAAATGGCCGTTTTGTTCTATTTGATACATTTGCCGACTCAAAAAATACGTTTTTCAATTTAATATTACTATTTTACCCGTGTCTGCGAGACATGTGGCACCCAGGTTGCGTTAAATACAGCCGAGGACCACTCCGCTCTGCCATTACCGATAATTTACTGTAAAACGCTATTAAGCATTTCATTTTGGATTTCCAAGTTCTAAATTACGATTTAAATAAACACAGCAATATTATTAAATGTTTGAAAACTAAATGTACGCGAACGGTAATTGTTTGAACGTAAAAAACATATCTCTCCACGCTTTTCACTAACAACGTTTTAAGAACAAAATGGCCGCCATTTTGTTTATTTCCGAGTTTCAACGCAACCTCTGGCCTATGACCTCAGGATGCAAAATTATTAGTTAATTTGTGAAATTAATAACAAAATACAACACAAATGATGACATTTTACATTTTATAAGTTTATTTTTCATAAAAACAAATAAAAAAAATTGTAGGTTTTAATAATATTTTGCAGCTGTTTAGTCTCGTGTATTTTTTAGCGCCGGCAGCAATCCTGCCGACGAAATTTCCCGATCTTAAAATTATTAACTACCTATAATACATTGGAAAGTCAGCTGATTTTCTAACCTTCATATTCGGATTCCTCAGTTTCTAGGCTTTAAAATGATATATAATACAGTAATAAAGCTTTAAATATATTTTTTTGTAAAAAAAAAAGGGAACTTTTGAAATCCTTATTGTTATTGTGAAACCTGCCATAAGTTACTCATAACTAATATTGAAATATTGTATTGTATCCTTTGTATAATTCTAAAAGACTAGAACTGGCCGTCGAGGTTGAAATCAATTGTCAAACACCAGCAAAAGCATGCTTTTTTTGTTATTAGTTTAAAAATATAACAGGAAGTTCACGAACATTCGGGTTCAAAAGTTCACGCCTCATTAAGACTTGTGACGACTTGTCCATTCCATTAAGGCAGGTTTTACAAAATGGCCACCAAATGATGGAGATTTATTGTTTATTTAAAAAAAAAAAATTGTTGATACAAAATGCTGTTTTTTTTACTTGTATGTGTTTATATGTCCATAAAGTATCAGCTGCATCAGTATTGTATGTTTTAATTATATTTTTGTGTTGTTTATATTAATTTAAACACCCTCAAACGTTACATAATCCACCGATCCCATTTCCCGATTTTTTGTATACATTTGAAAATCACTTACCAGGAATAAATAAAGCCGAAATATAACGTTTTTTTAATGTGTAACATTCATAAACATGTTAATTTTCTCTAGGCCACCATTAGAAGCACAAAAAAATGTTTATCTTTTGAAAAAAACGTGTTTTAAAAAGCCCTAATTTTTACGGCCTATCGGTGAATTTTTTCCGTCGCCGAGACTAAGTCTAAAACTAGATCTAAAATAAGATTTATCTATGTAATTTCGTAAAACTCTTTTAATTTTAACCAGAAATTTAATTCTTTTCATAAAAACAAAATTTGTTTTAAATATTTAGCCGAAGAATTCATTTTATTAGTGAAGAATTCATTTTATTAGTAAATAAATGAAAATCGTTTGGTACAAAAAAGGCTTCGGACTAGCAAAGATAACGTTCGCTGTCAAAACAAGATTCGAGATTACGGTCAATTTAAATGCACACGTGCGAATTATAGAATGTAAATCCGATCGGATAGCTTAAAAATTACATTTGATGCACTTTTTGAGTTCGCAAAAAGAGGATTTTTTTATTTTTTAACTCTATCGGTGCAAAACGTTCGCTTTTTGGAACTTTCGTTCGATGTCGAAAAAGTATTTTCTAAAACACTATTTACACATTTATTTTCCGATTTCGGACTATTTGTGTACTATCTACGGCAACAAAATACTATTATTTATAGTTTTAAACTAAATTTACGCAAACTATTGTGGTTTAAACGTTAAAAATCCTTTTTTTCGCTTTTAACACACACGCTTTGTTTACGTCCAATAAAGCCACGTTTTTTTCAAAATGGCGGCGACTTCGGTAGTTCTAGACTTTATGATGCCCGAGTGCGAAATCACGTTTTATTGTAAAAATAATAATAAAACACAACACAAACACTGATATATTTAAGTTTTGTGAGTTTATTTGTCATTAAAGTATCAATTTCAACAATATTGTGTGTTTTAATGCTAGTTTGATGATGTTTAGTCTAACTCATTTTGTAGCCCCAGGAACTTTTTGATAGAGGGAATTTCCCGATTTTTAAATGATTAATTATAAAATATTGAAATATCAGCTGACTTTATAAGTGTCATATTTGGATTTCTGGGCTTTTAGGCTTTAAAATGACATATAATACTATACTATAGCTTAAGGCAGGTTTCACAATAAGAATTTCAGGAGTTCCCATTTTTTAAGTTTTTTTTTTTTTTAAATAATGAAAAAAACGTGGCTTTATTGGACGTAAAAAAATCGTGTGTGTTAAAAGCGAAAAAAGGATTTTTAACGTTTAAACCACAATAGTTTGCGTAAATTTAGTTTAAAACTATAAATAATAGTATTTTGTTGCCGTAGATAGTACACAAATAGTCGGAAATCGGAAAATAAATGTGTAAATAGTGTTTTAGAAAATACTTTTTCGACATCGATCGAACGTTCCAAAAAGCACGCGTTACCCACCGATAGGAGTTAAAAAATAAAAAAAATAAAAATCCTCTTTTTACGAACTCAAAAAGTGCATCAAATGGGATTTTTAAGCTATCCAATCGGATTTACGTTATAAAATTCGCACGTGTGCATTTAAGTTGACCGTAATCTCGAATCTTGTTTTGACAGCGAATGTATCTTTGCTAGTCCGAACCCTTTTTTGTACCAAACGATTTTCATTTATTTACTAATAAAATGAATTATTCGGCTAAATATTGAAAACAAACTTTGTTTTTATGAAAAGAATTAAATTTCTTGTTAAATTTAAAAGAGTTTTACGAAATTACATAGATAAATCTTATTTTAGATCTAGTTTTAGACTTAGTCTCGGCGGCGGAAAAAATTCACCGATAGGCCGTAAAAATTAGGGCTTTTTAAAACACGTTTTTTTCAAAAGATAAACATTTTTTGTGCTTCTAATGGTGGCCTAGGGAAAATTAACATGTTTATGAATGTTGAACATTAAAAAAACGTTATATTTCGGCTTTTTTTATTCCTGGTAAGTGATTTTCAAATGTATACAAAAAATCGGGAAATGGGATCGGTGGATTATGTAACGTTGGAGGGTGTTTAAATTAATATAAACAACACAAAAATATAATTAAAACATACGTACAATACTGATGCAGTTGATACTTTATGGACATATAAACACATACAAGTAAAAAAAACAGCATTTTGTATCAACAATTTTTATTTTTTAAATAAACAATAAATCTCCATCATTTGGTGGCCATTTTGTGAAACCTGCCTTAACATTATTTTTTTCAAAAAAAACTTAAAAAATGGGAACTCCTGAAATTCTTATTGTGAAACCTGCCTTAAGATAAGATTACTAATTTAAACTAATTTAAATTAGTTTAATTACTACTACTACTACTACTACTATTAAGTTATATTACTAGCTTTCTCTGCAGCTATACATCTTAACTTAATTCCACATTATTACAAACCTCAATGCTTATATAAGCTTTGTAATCCACCATTACGATCAGCTGTTTTTTCTTTACACTACTTGATCGATGAAAAAACAAACAAACACAAAACCATGCTTCTTTCAGTGTGAAACTAAAGGAAGCTGGAACTCTTCTGGGCCAAAGAATCAAAGATTCTATAAATACTAATACATATAAAAATTTAATGCTTAACGAATGATGGAGCGAAACAAACCACCGATGACGCAGGCTACGCTCGGCTACGGCTTAACGTAGGCAATGAAAAAACCTCATTCACCCCTCTGAGCCACTGACAGTAGCTTGTGAATTTCTTTTCACTGTCAGTGGATTTGTATATTTTGTGTCTTTTTTCTATAGTCCCACTTTTAATATTACTTTTCCTGATTCTAGTTTTTATGGCATTCAATTGTCGCTTCCTTTGTTATTGTTTATGTTTCTTTATGTTGATTTAAAATTTAAAGCAATTTTTTAAAATAAATATTAGCATATTTTGGGTACGATTTTTCTAACAAATGTTGCACAATGAAGCCTCGAGCATATAAATAAAAAACCGTTCACTCAATTTATTTTAACCTTTCTACATTTATTTTTAAATGGATAAATAAGTTAGTCTAATTCAGACGTTACAGTTAGTTTACTAACTGTAACTAACTGAGTTAGTGTGGTTACTAAGTAGAAATAGAATCTAGAACATGAATCATGATTGAGTCTCTGATTGAGATTGCCTTAGGCCTTAGACCACAGTCACAGATACTATGACAACTACTACTACTACTAAGTGTCTAAGTCCCAGTGCCTACAAGGCCTAGTAGCCCAGCCAGCCTAGGTCCCTGGTGGGGGCCCCGGTGCCAGTGGCGAAATCTTTACATTCATAAAATATTGAATCATAAGCTTAAAAGCCTTATCAAAAAAGCTGTATCCAAAATAATATTGTAATAAATATTTGTAGGCCTACAACATTTTGCCATAACAGGGCTCTCATAATATAGCTTAAAGCCCTGCGTGCAACAAAGCTAGAATTACTGAAGCTATACAAATGCTTATAGGAAAAAAGCTTTTTGGACATAATATATAACTCCTTGTGTAGGAATTGCACTCCGAATGCTGTTGTGTACATCAGCATCAAACTTCTTAGCAGAATGGTCATTTTCAGTTCTAAAGAGAGTAAAGAATTACTTAAGATCTAACATATGAGAGAACAAGCTCAATTCAATCTCTGTAATGTACATAAAGTCAGAAATAATGCAGTCAATTGACTATGATAACGTCATTAGTTCTTTTCACAGAAGACAGTTTGTCGTATGATTCTATAAATTTTATAGAATAGCCTAACTATAGTAACATAGACTGTATTATCCTGATGTTTATTAAAGCCATTAAAGCTGATTAAAAATTATATGTTCTATACTAGTGCATTTAATTTGCTAATTTTCCAAAATAGCTTCGAGATGGTGGGGGGGGGGGCAAATGTCAAGTGTCTAGGGGCCCTGGGTCTCTAAGTCAAGTCTGGGCCTGCTAAGTCAAGTCTGGGCCTGCTAAGTCAAGTCTGGGCCTGCTAAGTGAAGTTTGGGCCTGCTAAGTGAAGTTTGGGCCTGCTAAATGAAGTCTGGGCCTGCTAAGTGAAGTCCCATTTAAAAAGAAAAAAACTTTGTTGTTATTTTTTTTTTTTAAATTGGACTTTTTTTTACTGACCTAATTAAATATAACTAAATCATAATTTTTAAATTAATAAAATTGAAGGGATTTTCATATAGTCATATTATTTATATAGCCTATAACTGTTACAATAACTTGGAACACTTTAAATCATTAGGCATTAGGGGCACGGTAACAGAGCGGCAGCCCGTTTGATTGGCGAGCTGAAGGTCCTGGGTTTGAATCCTGGTGGAGGCTAGGATTTTCTCCCAGAACTTGAGGGCGTCCCTGAGTGTACCCAGCTCTGATGAGTACCTGACCTTAGTTGGAATAAAGTCATGGCGGCTTTGCATAGTACTGGCCACACAATCACCTAGTATGCCGTGGCCACAGAAACTGCTTCACCGGCCCTATGGATCAATTTGGTCCGACGGGTACTTTACTAACATTAGGTCATTAGGCCTACATAATTTGATAATTTCCAACAACACATAGACTAATTTTTTCATCCAAAAATCTAACCGTGTCCAAGGCCTTAAAATGCCATGGAGAAAATGAGTTTTAAGAAATGCACAAAAGAATAAACTGTCGACCTATGATTCTCTTCATTTGTTATATTTTGTATGGGCTATATGTTTACCACAAGTGAAAAGATAAAGAAATGTTCTGGGAATTTATCAACAGATTCTTACTTGTAACTTATTGACACTGGCATTTTCATGAACAAAGTCAACGTCACGACCTGGATTGAATCACTTCAAAGGAAATTCCTCCAACTGCTGGGGGAGAGCGTGGGGATTCTAAGAACATTTACATGGAGACATCAAAACACATTGGCGAGCACACAGAGGGCGCTGTTGTTCCATGGAAATTCGTGCCCCGTGGCGTATGTTACAGGCTGGTGGTGATGTTAAATTCTGAAATGCCCTACAGTGGTAATGACTGGAGAATGCTAGCCTCTAAACTTGGATATTCACAAGGAGAAATAAAGGTAAAAGTTACCCCCTGCTCTTCTTGGCATTATTAACAAGAATCTATCCGTGCACAGGTTATGGTAAGGGTTAGTTCAGAGAGGATAGAAGATTTGTTTAGATTTGAATTTAATTATTTCTGGTGCTTATTAATATTTTTTTATTTGACATTCTCACCAATAATTTTAATATATCATAGATTTTTTTTTATATTGAATATCAATATTGATTAAAAATTTTGAATTCTAAAATGTGATGCAACCCCACGAAATGGTACTGAAGTCGGCAAAATAGGATATTTAGTTTTATGTATTGAATAAAAGCTCATTCATTTATCTACATATTGGTGAAAAAATCTTTAAAATCTATTATTTATTTCAAAACTTATTCAAAATTACATAAGTAAAGGTAAGGGAAGTCCTTTTGGAGAAAAATGAAAAAGAAAACAGTACCGATTTTTTTAAATTGAGCATTGCAACAGAGAATTAATTATTTCCAGGACAAACAAATATGAACCAATCGTCATGAAATTTAACAAACATAATCATAATGAATTAATACACAAGCTGTTAAAGTTTTAAATGTTTTAAGTAATATTTATTATAGTTTTATACAATTTAATGTTTAGAGGACATTTCGCTTGATATTATACAAAAGCTGCATAAAAATAAAAACACATTTTTTAGTAATTTCTAAAAATCATTTTAGCTTGAAAATTTCACAGCTGTAAGTTAAGGCATTCAACATTACAAATCAATAATAATCTAAAAAACGACCTAGGGCCCTTTTCTTAACATTTTTTGCATTTATTGAAAAATCAGCTATACCGACTTCCGTACCGGTTTGTGGGGTTGCGTCACAAATAATATCAATACAAACAAAATATATACATGTACTTATATTTTCCAGTTCATTGAGTCAGAAAAAGACACAAATACCAATATCCTGTTTAAAATGTATAGTCAAAGAAAAGAGTCGAGTTTGAATGAAATCTATACTTGTTTAGAAGAGATGGGCAGAAAAGATTGTGTGGACATTATTGACAAAGCATATGAAGGTATTCATTAGTTTAGACATTATTGACACAGCATATGAAGGAATTTGAAAAGAAGTCTGATATTCAAAAATAGTCTTTCAGATTTATTGTACAAATATATTTTTCTTTGTTGCAATAATAGCTACAATAATTTTTGGAAGTGGTGCATTCAATTGTAATTTGCATGTTTATAGTTTTAGGTCATATTAAATCTTATCTTATATATTACAGAATAAAATAAAGAAGATTATTGCATCCTAAGTTCATTCTATTCGAGGTCTGAATCTTGTCTTGCATTTATATTATGTTTTAAATGATGTTAAGTTAGGTAACCCATGCCATGCCCAGTTGAAAATATTTTAGAGTTTTTTTAATAACTGCTGTTTATGTGACTAATTTATTCATTTCATTATATCCAAACCAAAATTTAAAAAATTGTTATTACGGTATATTATTTTTATGGATTCTTTGATTCGTTTGTCCACTTTTGAATAGGCTACTAAAGAATCCAAGCGAAGTCCTAATATTGAAAATTACGAAAATGTTCATAATATAACAGTAAAGTAGTAAACTATCCTCATCAGACCAATTTCTTCTATAGGGCCTGTAAAGCAGCGTTCACACGTTTCCGTGGCTACGGCATAGGGCTACTATAAATTGTGTGGCCAGCGCAATGCCCAGCCGCGTTTACTATGCCCCAACTAATGTTAGGTACCCATCCAAGCTTCAGTGCACTGAGCGCATAGCCTCGAGGCCACTGTGTTCCCTGTTCAAAATATAAGCCAACAATAAAGAATAAACAGAAAAAGAATTGATATATTTTACAGCTCTTTTAAGTTATTGCTCAATGCATTAGTGTTTATCGGTTATTTTCATTCACAACATTGTTTTTCTTTACTGTAGACATTCAAAAAATTGCTACAGAGAAAAGTCAAGCTCATCCAAAGGACCAAGAGTATGGTGCAGCAGGAGAATCGCCTGGACGTTTCACGTGCACTGTCAAATGTCCCATACATCCCAGCGGTGTTCACATCTGCTCCTGTCATTGTTCCTGTCTGTGTTCTTCACTTGCCTCCCCTTCCCTACACTTCCCTCCAATGTCTCATCCAGACTATCCCAGAAGGACTGCAGCTTTCATGCATCTTATTAAGTAAGTACCCTCTCCTTACCCTGCGGGCTATTTCTTTTTGATAGTTTTTTGTTGGTCATCAGTTGAGTTACTTTAATGCGCTTGTAAGAAAATTAAGCTATAAAATGGTGTTATACTCAAGTCTTAAGTCTAGTGTCTGGTTCCACTGAAATAATTAACTCAAGTCACTAGATGGAATATTAAATTATTTAATAATTGAACTTTGACGTACAAGTTTCAAATAGAATAAAATGAAGAATTATTTACAATGAATGATATAATTGATTAAGAATGTATACCATAATACTGGTATATTATAAATAATAACTTCTATAGAATTATCTTCACAGCAACAAATGCACATATACCTCATATGCGTCCCTTGTATATGTTTTAGAACAGAAAATACTAAAAGGGTAATGACCGAACTGTTTAGAAATCAGAAGGAAATTAACGTTATATACTAGAGAGATTTAGATAAATCTAAAGCATAGTTTTGTCTGATTTAACACATATAGTCTCTAAAAGATAATTCAATATAATTAAGTAGATAACTATAAATGCATTATAAACAATATTATAAATGCACATAAACAAATCTCTTCCATATGTAGACCAAATTTTTAATACATGTATCATTGTTTTTCTAAATTATTATGCGACAAAAAATAAATATTATGTTGTCTCCCTTTGCTCCAGTTAGGCTACACCTGAAAAATTTATTTTACAGAAATTTTGTCAGATTTTATAACAGACTGATGCTATCTGCAGCTTTCAAATCTGATATGGGCTTTAGTTTTAAACCTCATCATTAAAATGTCCTAACTTTTTGTATGATATATGGATCAAGTTGCTCAGACGAGATACTTTTAAAAAATACTTTAACATTCATATGAGTATCAGGTTGTAAATATAACCTCTTTACACAGATAGCCGTCATAGTGTATCAAGTATTACAAATACTGAACAAAATTAGGAAAGAATCCAACATAATAAGAATTGACAAGAAGATAGTTAGTTATCAATAAGTATTTGTGTTTTGTTCAAAGCTAACCATTTATCTCAAAGATTTATCTGATTCACAAGGACCGTTTTTAATCATCTTTTTATGCCAATGTAATTCATACATATAGCCCTAGATGTACAGGTATTAGAATTTAAGCTTAAAAAAAGCAACTACAAAGTGCATTTTTGCCTGGCTGACTTAAGCTAATACTGACATGCTTACGCTATTTTATTTAATGTAAACTTTTCTATTTCTCTGTAGACCCTTGACCTTTTTGAACATCGTCTGATTGGTAGTTTAATTTCATACATATGGAGGTCTTGGAGAGTTTTAGATCCCAAATGACAATGTCTTGTTGCAAGTTTTGCAGGAGTGATCACAATTGTTTACTTGTCCATTATTGCAGCAATGGGACATTTGCTCCCCACCTCGCACCTCAGCACTCTCCTACAACAAACCATGGCGGTCTTGTTAATTCGCAGCACAGCCATCCATTACATGATGTGGCACCGGGTATGTACTGAGCACACACACACACACATTGTATAATTAGAAAATCCATCTTCATTTATACATATACAGTTAGTTGTATTCATCCATCAATATTCAGTCTATCCTTATTCAATCTATCTATATGTATTAATCTAGATCCACCTATATTTATCCATCCTAACTCAACTATACCTATACAACCATTTTTTGTTGAAATCTGTCTCTGTAATTGCTGATCACATTAAACAATGGATAGATATTTAGAAGCTTCCAATTTCAAGACATAACGCTTTGAACAATATCAATATGAAGGGGTTGGTTTTGTCCTTTATCAAACATAGTGGAAAAGTCTAAACATCTTCATTTTTTTAAATAAAATCTGAATGAATGAGTGCTCACTTTTTTGGGTCGGAAATAGAATATATAGATTACATGTTGGTCAAAGGTTATAATTTGTTATTTTTTTCTACAGGTTATAGAACGAAGATAGTTTTTGTTACTTACGGCAAGGATAATAAAAAACATGAGAAGGAAGTTCTGGCCCTTTGTGTTTCTCTTCTAAAGAATGGCATCGGCGTCTATGTTGATGTGAAAGAGTCAGATGTCTCATTGGACTTGTGCATGAAGAGAATGTCTGAGGTAAACTTAAACTGCCATGACAGTTGTACCAGATTTTAAATTATTTTATCTAAAACAGAGCGATTTTAGATCAGAGTTCCTCCAAATGCTGGTAGGGCAACCCAGCATCGTACCACGAAAACAAAATTCCAAGGTCACAAATTGAAGTAGAAGATTTGGAAATTTGGGTCAAATAATCGCAATGAAATAACGGTGGGCCATTTAACACCGTATTTCACTTTTGAGCAGATATTTTGAGTTTTCTGAATGTGCTTTTAACTACAGCCTTCAAGTGTAGACGTCACTAGGTCTATATTATAAGATATGAAAAGATGTAACAATGGTGTTGAATTCATATCTGTTATAATCACTTATGGGCTATTAGAGACGATAAAAATGTTAGTGGTTCGCAAAGCAGAAATATAAATTTGCAGGTTTAAAAAAAAGTTTGGGAAATGCTAAACTAAGTATTTTATTTTAAATATAACATAAATTATTGAGATTTATTCTGTTCAGTGTTCATTTCAATTCAACTGCTTGCCCTATGATTGATTTCAGGCTGATTTTATCCTAATCTGTGTCTCCCCCAAATACTTACAAGACGTTGGCCTAGGCAACACCACACACAACACCACCTGCCAACAGGGGAGCGAACGGCAGCTTCACACGAAGGAGATTTATGCCCGGATGGAGAGCGAATGCCGGAGGAGTCTCCACGGAGTAGGTGCGCTCGGGCAGGCGAGGCTTGTGCTGGTGTTGTTCGGGGGCGTGATGACAGCGGCGCTTCCCCCTTGGATGACCTCCCAAGCTCCTGCGTTTGACTGGCCTGAGCAGCACAAGGATCTGGTTGTAAAAGTGAGGGGAATCGGAGGGTAGGAGAGTGAACGGTGAAGAAAATAATTCTTACAAAGCTTGAAACAAGATCTTTGAATCCTGAAAAATTGTACAGTCTTGAAATTTTTAAAAACCTTTTATACTACATATTTTAAATTGAACTGAGTATCTGGGGTGAGGGATATTGTAAATAATTGCTTCAGTAGTGGGTATTCAGTTGATTCTGTAAATTAAGTGTACAAGTCTTTAATTTTAATTCATACACTTTTATTTAACTTGGTTTTTGTTATTAAAATTTAACAACAAATAATTTTCATTATTTTCTTTCTATGAATTATATTTCATTATGTGGGTACTGTGCATGGCAATTATAACTTGTGTTGAATGTGTAACCATATTGATAGAAACATTCATTAATTTAAATTTCACTTAATAATGTGATAAAACCGATGGGCAAAGGCATGGAGAGGTCACCCACCCAAACTTCCCGTTGCACATCCGAGGATGTTTGCACGGGCGAGATACCACCACCTTTAAGAGGAGGAAGGAATAGGCGGAACAGCCCCCTTCCCACCATGCATGGTGTCTGAATGACTAGACCTACAGTCTGGTGCTACCAGGTTAAAGTGCAGGTATACGAGGTAATAACCGCCTCATTAATGATCCGGGGAAATTCCGAAGTAAGGGATTACGGATTAGTCTGGTGCATGTACATCACATGGCAGCATGCCTCTGGCAGGAAATGGGAGCTAAGATGAGTTAGCCTATATCTTACGTGTTACAATGGAAGACTCATTCGGGTTTTAAGAGACAAGTCTTAAATTCTCCACATCAAGCATTAACATACAGGTCTATATTCCACCAAATTCAGTGTTAACATACCGGCCTATGTTACACTACATACAGTGTTAACATACAGTTATATGTTCACCACAACCAGTGTTATCATACAGACCTATGTTCCACCATATCCAGTGTTAACATTAACATACAGGCCTATGTACCACCACATCCAGTGTTATCATACAGACCTATGTTCCACCATATCCAGTGTTAACATTAACATACAGGCCTATGTACCACCACATCCAGTGTTATCATACAGACCTATGTTCCACCATATCCAGTGTTAACATTAACATACAGGCCTATGTACCACCACATCCAGTGTTAACATACAGACCTATGTTCCACCATTTCCAGTGTTAACATTAACATACAGGCCTATGTACCACCACATCCAGTGTTAACATTAACATACAGGCCTATGTACCACCACATCCAGTGTTATCATACAGACCTATTTTCCACCACATCCAGTGTTAATAAGTGTTAACATTAACATACCGGCCTATGTACCACCACATCCAGTGTTAACATACCGGCCTATGTACCACCACATCCAGTGTTAACATTTACAGGCCCATGTTCCACCACATCCAGTGTTAACATTAACATAAAGGCCTATGTACCACCACATCCAGTGTTAACATTAACATACAGGCCTATGTACCACCACATCCAGTGTTAACATTGACATACAGGCCTATGTACCACCACATCCAGTGTTATCATACAGACCTATGTTCCACCACATCCAGTGTTAATAAGTGTTAATATTAACATACAGGCCTATGTACCACCACATCCAGTGTTATCATACAGACCTATGTTCCACCACATCCAGTGTTAACATTAACATACAGGCCTATGTACCACCACATTCAGTGTTAACATACCGGCCTATGTACCACCACATCCAGTGTTAACATTAACATACAGGCCTATGTACCACCACATTCAGTGTTAACATACCGGCCTATGTACCACCACATCCAGTGTTAATATTAACATACAGGCCTATGTACCACCACATCCAGTGTTAACATTAACATACAGGCCTATGTACCACCACATTCAGTGTTAACATACAGGCCTATGTACCACCACATCCAGTGTTATCATACAGACCTATGTTCCACCACATCCAGTGTTAATAAGTGTTAATATTAACATACAGACCTATGTTCCACCATTTCCAGTGTTAATAAGTGTTAATATTAACATACCGGCCTATGTACCACCACATCCAGTGTTAACATTAACATACAGGCCTATGTACCACCACATTCAGTGTTAACATACAGGCCTATGTACCACCACATCCAGTGTTATCATACAGACCTATGTTCCACCACATCCAGTGTTAATAAGTGTTAATATTAACATACCGGCCTATGTACCACCACATCCAGTGTTAACATACAGACCTATGTTCCACCACATCCAGTGTTAACATACAGACCTATGTTCCACCACATCCAGTGTTAACATACAGACCTATGTTCCACCACATCCAGTGTTAACATACAGACCTATGTTCCACCACATCCAGTGTTAACATACCGGCCTATGTACCACCACATCCAGTGTTAACATTTACAGGCCCATGTTCCACCACATCCAGTGTTAACATTAACATAAAGGCCTATGTACCACCACATCCAGTGTTAACATTAACATACAGGCCTATGTACCACCACATCCAGTGTTAACATTGACATACAGGCCTATGTACCACCACATCCAGTGTTATCATACAGACCTATGTTCCACCACATCCAGTGTTAATAAGTGTTAATATTAACATACAGGCCTATGTACCACCACATCCAGTGTTATCATACAGACCTATGTTCCACCACATCCAGTGTTAACATTAACATACAGGCCTATGTACCACCACATTCAGTGTTAACATACCGGCCTATGTACCACCACATCCAGTGTTAATATTAACATACAGGCCTATGTACCACCACATCCAGTGTTAACATTAACATACAGGCCTATGTACCACCACATTCAGTGTTAACATACAGGCCTATGTACCACCACATCCAGTGTTATCATACAGACCTATGTTCCACCACATCCAGTGTTAATAAGTGTTAATATTAACATACAGACCTATGTTCCACCATTTCCAGTGTTAACATTAACATACAGGCCTATGTACCACCACATCCAGTGTTAACATGAACATACAGGCCTATGTACAACCACATCCAGTGTTAACATTAACATACAGGCCTATGTACCACAACATCCAATGTTAACATACAGACTATGTTCCACCACATCAAGCCTTAACATACAGGCCTATGATCCACCACATCCAGTGTTAACATACGGGCCTATTTTTTTTACCACATTCAGTGTTAACATACCGGCCTATGTTCCACTACATACAGTGTTAACATACAGGTATATGTTTTACCATATCCAGTGTTTTCATACAGGCCTATGATCCACCACATCCAGTGTTAACATAAAGACCTATACCATATCCAGTGCTAACGTATAGGTCTATGCCATATCCAGTGTTAACACACGTGCCTATATTTCACCACCATCAATGTTAACACACAGGCCTATGCCACATCCGGTATTAAAACAGGCCTATGCCACATCCAGTGTTAAAACAGAAGCCTCTTCTACTTCCAGTATTAACATACATGCCTATATTTCTAATGTTAACCTACAAGACTACGTATCCGCCACATCTAATGTTAGCATACATGTCTATGTAGCCTTCCTTCACATCTAGTCTTGACATATAAGCCATATATGGGCCTATATAGATAGAGAGGGGTCATGATAGATAGATAGATAAATAGATTTTAAATAATAAACAATACATGAATTTACTATTAAGTTAACACTAGTTGTGCCTGCACATTAGCCTTATACAGTCTACAGAGCACATCACAGCTCTACAAAAAGAATACAAGGTTATGCAAGGATGGTATGAAATTATATCTTGCTGGTTAAGTACGACACATATAGACCTATTTGATGTCTTCTTTCCCCCCCCCCCCCACTTTAGTTAGTAAGTTTATAACAACCCTATAACCGGAGTTATTTTGACACAAGCACAGTCAGTTTAAAAAAAAGGATTACAGTTATCATATTATAATGTTTAGGCCTGCACGAGTTTTCCTGAAAATTGAGGAGGGGCACTAACTCCCAACATAATTTTTTTTTTTTTACAAGGTGTCGTGTATGTAACTTAACTAAAGTTCTGTGTGGAAAGTTTAATTAAAATATGCTCTCCCCCCTCCCCCTTTAAAAAAAAACTTTTCCCAATTAACCTATCGCAGGAGAAAATATAGGCCTATGTTTCAGTGCTGAGATCACATTAATATGAACTTTCGAACAAGATCAGTGCGTTATAGATGGCATATCATCTACATTTTCGTTATATCCTTAGCAAATTATCTTCTCTTACAGACGCTCCGTCTATTAAGAAGATTATTACGTCCTACGCTCATGCGTGGTCCGAGTCTGCATCTTTATTAATGTTTTAAATGAGGTTAGGTTACTGGTTTTCCTGGTTTGTTCAGGCAACCCATTCCGTGCCAGTATGCCACCCTGGAAAAAAAAGTAGGCCTACTTATGTGATAATGATAATGGTAATTTATATAGCGCTTCTATATCCATGCTATTTTAGCATGCTCAGTGCGCTCTAGAAGACTATTAATCTGTGAGAGGTTTCACTGCTGCCGGTTAAGCGCTCGTGATAACAACCCAGTACTAACGTCATCTAGTCCCAAAACTCCTGTAGGGCGACAGGGATCTGCCGGTGGCGGGGATCGAACCCGCGACGTGTCAGGTGGTTTTTGGTTGGTGAACTGACCACACGGCCAGTCGGCTTCACATACATACTTATATGCATTTGTTCTTGCATAAGGGATAAGGAAAGTGTTTTTGGCTTTATGTTTATCTGAGTATTGCAACAGGCTGTTATTGGGTTGTATTTCTAAATTTAGAGTTTAATGCCCATTATAGTGTAGGCCCATTAACGTCAAGCTTACTGTACTATTTCAAGTATTTGCCCTTCTGTCCTCTAGTGTTTCTAGGCTTAGTGATTTGACTATTGGTGTCAGTCTTGTCAGTTGTGAATATTCGCTAGTTATGACCCTTGTGCAGCTCTTTTCTGAATTTGTTCTAATTTTGTAATGTTTTCTTTAGGGATATAAGACATAAGTTAATGGGTCCCATACAGATGATGCATATTCTAGAATAGGCCTAAATAATGTGAGATAGCTTATTAAGACTTCACTTTGTTTGACTTTTCATGAGACTATCTACCATCTCGTTTCTCCCTCATGACAGGGGGAAATTACCCCTCGAGCATAATGAATTATTGGGGTAGTTAGCAGAGTTAGCACTGAGTGGTAGTTAGAGTGAACATAAGAAATATATGGAAACAACTCTAGAATTTTGTCAACATTTTTTAGAGTTGGCAACAGTGATCATCTCCAGTAAAGAGACTTATATGGTTTTCTACATAGATTCCCTATTTATTTCATCATAATATCGTATTGTAATTCAAGGCATAGGCCTAAACACCACCTCCTCCAACCCACAAATGTATGATTTTTTTTGTAAATACTTTAAATGTAGATATTACTTCTAGTTTAATTATGGTCCTGGTATTTTATTCTATAGACCAGGGTTTCCCAAATTTTAAATTCTATGTCAGATGTAGCATCATAATATGTAGCCAACTTGAGATAGACCTATAGGCCTTTGGCCTATATACGTGTAGGCTAAAGGCCTATAAATAGGTCATCAGGCTTCAGCCGAATTTCAGCCGAAAATTTCGTAATCAGCCGAAAATCAGCCGCAAATATCAATTTATGGACAATCCGGCTAATAGGCCTATATTACAGACGCTCCGTCTAAGAAACTACTTCATTCATGGTAAAGAACTAACTCAAACTAACAATGCTAAGTAGGCCTATCTATGAGTAGGCTAATGTAATAATAAATGATAGCCTAAGTTATCTTGGAACCCACATATTGGGGAAGTAATTAAAAAATCAAACAAAACATTAGGATTCATAAAAAGGAACTTTTACAAATGTAATAAGAATATGAAACTAAAATGCAATCTCACATTAGTTAGGTCTATACTAGAATATGCAGCATCTGTATGTGACCCATCAACTAAGGAAAACATTAAAAAATTAGAACAAATTCAAAAAAGAGCTGCAAGGTTCATAACTAGTGAACATTCCCAATTAACAAGAGTAACACCATTAAGAAAATCACTAAACCTAGAAACACTATAGGCCTACCTTGCAATTTTGCATGGTCATGCACACTCTTAAGAGGGTTTCGGATGCCAAGTACCTTGGAGTGAACATCGCAGAAAACCTCCACTGGGGCAAACAAATCCAATCTATTGCTGCCAAAGCAAATAGAGCTTGCGCCTTCGTCCATATAGGAACCTCATGGGATGCTCCACCAGGATCCAGACCCATTGTTATAAAAGCTTAGCTCGTCCCATCTTGGAGTACGCATCGACTGTATGGGATCCTTATCAACAACACCTGATATCTATATAAGCTGGAGATGACCCAACGTCGAGCGGCACGTCGTATCTTACAGGACTACGCCTTAAAACTAGCGCCTAAGCTTTGGTGGCCCAACTCCCAACTGGAGCCCTTACAACACCGCAGAGCGATAAACAAGGTCGAATCACCACTATTTATAAGATCGTGAACCGCCACGTGGAAATGTCCACTCAGTCAGGCCGAATCCAACAGGTGTCCCGCTCTACCCGAGGCCATCAGCTCAAGCTGCATGTCCTACATGCACGCACCGACGTCTACAAATATTCTTTTTTTCCGTCAGCCATTAGGCTGTGGAACACCCTGGACCAGGCCTCAATCACTGCCCCTACAGTTCCGGCTTTCAAATCGTCACTTAAGTGCTGGTCTAAAAACCTAAAGTGACACTCTGTCATTTGTTTATAATTGTTGTTTGTGATGCTTTTTATTTTATGTGTATTTATATTGTGGACTCTTTCCTCGGTTCTAACGGGGTCTCTACAGTATTATGAAGAAGAAGACACGTACTATACCAGAGGACGGAAGGGCAAAGAGTAAAGTAGTAATAATAGGACATAAGGCATCAAACTATAATTTAGAAATAGGCCTACAACACAATAACAACCTGTTGCAAAGCTCAGATAAACATAAAGACAAAAACACTTTCCTTGTCCCTTATGCGAGAACAAATGCATATAAGTAGGCCTACTCTTTCTTCCCGAGTGGCATTCGGGCATGGAATGGGTTGCCTGAACAAACCAGGAAAACCAATAACTTAACATCATTTAAAACATTAATACAAATGTTAATATGGCGATAAAAATGTTAGTGGGCCAAGAAGTGAAAGCATAAAATAATCGGGTTGCTGATCTAAATCCAGACTATTTTAGACTGGATCTAAAAAAATGCTAGCAAATCTGTTTTAATTACCGGTACTCCAATTTCAAGTTTTTTCTATGTTTTTTAATATTAGAGAATCTGTGTGGAAACCAAAAGTACGATTGTTAGTTCTGGTCGTCTTGATGAACTGTTGATTCTTGATACATATTCGTTAATACATTCGCAACATGGCGGATTATTATTGACCTATTTATGCGAATAATTAAAGACTAAGCTTGGAGGTATTGTTATATTAATATAGTTATAGGTGGGCATTATTGTAATTATTTTCAGGAACATTGTTGTTGTTTTTTTTATTTTTGATTCAAAGTTTTTTTGAAACTGTTAGATACTGACTAAGACTAGACTAAGCCTTAAACTTAAATAGTTAAGTTAAATATTGAATTTTAGGATCTAATAATTTAAATTTATTAGTCTAGGCCTAAAGTTTAAGGCTACTTACCTACTTCAAATTTTAATGAAATTAATGACTTAGACTAAAAGTTAGACTTAGTCATTAGTGTCACTTAGACTAGACTTAGACTGACTTATTTAGACTCATTGGAGAGTCATTTTAATGTATCAGTTTATCATTATCAGCTTGGCTTTGTAGTGTAAGTGTATGGTCTAAGTCTATGTATGGCTGAGTCGCTATGACTATGACTATGATTATGATGACTGTAATGACTTGACTAGGTAGTCAATTAGCCTAAATATTTAGACTTAGTTGAAGATTTAGACATTTTACTTCTTTAGTTAGACTCATTGGAGAGTCTCATTGTAATGTATCAGTTTATGATAGTTTATCATTATCAGTTTTGTGTATGGTCTATGATAGTCTATCGACTATGGTACCGGTAGTCAATTAAATATTTAGTTGAGGATTTAGACTTTAGACGACTTACTTATGAGTCTTATATAGGCCTATTGACTTAGACTTGGTCGACGTAGACTTTAACATTTAGCCCAGTTCAGGGGTCGGCAACCTTTTGATATAACAGAGTGCCAAAGTATTTATATAATGTCTAATTCATTCAGCGTGCCGACAGCTTGAGTCATCCTGTTCTAGCATTCAATATTTTTGCAGAAGATACCGGTACATGGCATTGCTTTTTGGGGTGTTCCGCGCACCATTGAAAGTTGCTCTACGTGCCAATTCTGGCGATTCTGTTGAAAAATTCTCACTGACAGTGGAACAAAATAGTTTCTAAATCTCTCTTGTTCTTGCCCTTATTGAAGGAAGCCGACCACTTCAACTAGACCTGATTTATAGTTGTCATGTAGTGGTTGCACATTGGCCTGTAGGATTTTATCAATCATTGATAGGCACCTTGAGTTGAATAGATCTCCAATTGACAATTGTGCTTGTGTTGAGAGGCATTTAAAATAGCATTGGGCCCCAAACAGCCATATTTAAGTTAAGTAACAAAGAGATTACAGAAGAAAACGCGAATGTTTTCATTATCATTCAGTTTCGTTCATAGGAGTATCAATACGACACTATAAGGCTAAACAATATAAATAGGCTACTTGAAATAACTCGGACTAGAATTGACTTAACAAAGGTAAACATATGTTAAACCTTAAAAAAGATCAGGAGAAAAAAAAAGACAGCGTTGAAAAGTTTAATCCACTTATTTAGTTATGAATACAACGTGTGTATCTACAAATATTGCATAGCCAACTATTTAAGTATTAACAAAGGCCTAAGCCATATCCACTTATCAATTTAAGCTACAGTTAAAGCTTTAGGCTTAGACCTCTTCAGTGCAACCAGGAGCACAAGGTGGACGTTTGTTGTTTTTTTGTTGTTTTTTTTTCATATGGAGAGCTATAGATGTGTAGTCTGCATGTGTGCAATTTTTGGTACCCTAGGCCAGAGGTTGGCAAACTTTTTATAATATTGTGCCAAAGTCGGATTTCTGATTTTATCAGCGTGCCAACAGTCAATCTGCGCCATCAATCGAATTCTTTAAAGATGAGACCTGCTGTCTAATAGGGAGGGGGGGCTCCCCATGCCATTAAGAATTGCTCTGCGTGCCAAGACTGGCACGCTTGCCGTAGGTTGCCGACCCCTGGCCTAGTTTATAAATAAAATAAGTTTATAGTATGTAAGAGAGAGTAAAATGAAAAATGCAAAAGTTTTTTTTAAAAATTAATTAATTAAATAGACATTTTTGAAGTCAACATTATTAGTAATAGACTGAGTAGCCTAGTGTGTAGACTCAATACTCAATAGACATACAAAGACAGAGTAGGCCTAGAGGTAATTTTTTACCTGCGTTAGCCCACAAGTTTTTTGGTTCTGTATGAAAGATTTTGAAAGATCCAAGCCACTATCACCATGAATAAAAATCCCAGAACTGTCTGCCCGAAATGTTTAGCGTCAGTGGGGAAAAACAAGTATCCCAAGTGCAGACATCAAAACATTGCAAAATTTTGCAATGAGTGTTAATTCACATGTTGTTTTTTTTATGTTGTTATCTGCCGACAAAACTAATTGCTTAAATTTGATGCAACCTCACGGAATGGTACTGAAGTCGGCAAAATAGGATAATTAGTTTTAGGTATTGAATTAAAGCTAATTCATTTATCTACATATTGTCGAAAAAATCTTTAAAAATCCATTAATTAGTTCAAAAGTTATTCAAAATTACATAAGTAAAGGTAAGGGAGAAGAATGAAAAATAACACAGTACGGATTTTTTAAAAATGTAACATTGCAACAGATAATTAATTATTTTCAGGACAAACAAATATGAACCAATCGTCATGAAATTCAACAAACATAGTCGTAATGAATTAATACACAAGCTGTTAAAGTTTTAAATGTTTTGAGTAATATTTATTATATTTTTATACAATTTAATGTTTAGAGGACATTTTGCGTGATTTTATACAAAAGCTGCATAAAAACACATTTTTTAGTAATTTCTTAAAATCGTTTTAGTTTGAAAATTTCACAGCTATAAGTTAAGGCATTCAACATTACAAATCAATAATAATATAAAAAACAACCTAGGACCCTTTTCTTCACATTTTTTGCATTTATTGAAAAATCAGTTTTACCTTGCTTTCTAAATGTCAAAGGCCATTTATGGACTTTGAATTTACAATTTATATTGTTTACACCTTTAGCCTTCTATGATGATTTATAATATATAAATAAAGTTTAGCACACCATTTGATTTAGTCTTATCAACATTTTTGTCATTAGCTTTATAAACATCTGGTTGCTAATGATGGTTATTTATATAGTGCTTCTCCCCATTCTATTGCATTCAGCATGCACAGAGTGCTCTTGATAAAAATTTAAGTTCTCTGGTGTTAACAGGATTATCTCTCTCTATATATATATATTATATATAGTAGACTGTGTGGATTCCGATCCCCATTGGTTAAATTAAGGGTAGGGACGGCAGTGAAATTGAACAAAACGCCAGACAATTCAATATTTAAGTTTTTGCCTAAGTTGTATACTTTAACTATTCCTGGATCTAAAACATATAGTTTGGAAATTTTAGAAACATTATTTAAATGTAAAAATTGCATTTGTAATAGGTATACATCAGAAGTTTATTTTATTTTGTTTAAACATATTTACACTACAGTAATATAAAAATGAGTTTAATTATATATTAATATACATCAAATTAAAGGTTAACGTCTTGTCTTTGTGGGGGAAAAATCTTACAAAAAAAACATTAAGAAATAGATGAGAAAATTGCATTTTTCAAATTGACTCCCAAATTATTTTTTTCGCTAAAATTGTCAGTTTTTCCGTTTTTTCTCAAAATACTACTTTTTCTTCTTCTTTTTGTATTAACTTCATTATTTATGAACCAATCTTTAAGTAATTTTTTACATACATTTATTACATGTTAATAATCATAGTTACAGGATGAATTTTTGATACGAGTTATAGTTTTCCTTAAATTAAATTTTAATTTTAAAAAATTGCAATTACATTTTTTTTTCATATGTCCTACTAAAAAATGTATATAAATTTTATTTATCAATTTAACCTAATTTCATCCACAAATTTTATAAAGATATAGCTTATAAATATTTCCGCCAAATCGCAATACATTATCTTGATAAATAATCAAGTTGATACATTTTTTATTGCGTGGTAAATCGTTAATTAAAAAGTCCAAAATGGCCGCCATTCCCATCACAACCATCAGAAATTATTTTTTTAAGGCATGCTTACTTAGACCTGCTTATACTATCTATATACCAAAAATGGTCATGATGCGTGCACAAATAAAAAAAAGAGCTCTCTACCGGCTCCCCTACCCTTAAAGACACAAGACCTTATTGTCTCATATTATTACTTTTGCGATCTTGGTTCCTGCGTCTGTCTTTCCTAGCTGAGTAGTTAGTGCATCGACTGCCATGCGGGCAACCTGGGTTTGATTCCCCACTGATAACTTTTTTTTTTCTTTTTCTCCTTTTCTTAAAATTTCCATTAATATTACTTTTTTGTTTAAAAGATTGTAGAAAATTTCTGGACTTAAAGCTTTCCTAAAATGTTTTCAGTAAAGAAAATCTAATAATTGTATTTTAGACGCATGTGAGAAACGGGTGTTCAAGTCTCATGCAGGGATGGTGCTAACTTTTTGTTAAATAAAAAGACATGCTTTTTTTAACCCGATCACAATATTTATTTTAAAATTACTTTTTTAAAATGTTTTCCGTAAATAAATTAAATAATAGATCTAATAATATTTTTAAAATTATTCTAGCTTTCTGTTCATTGTAGTTTATACATTTTTATCTGTAGCTATAGGCCTATGTCATTTTTATCTGTAGCTATAGGCCTATGTAATTTTTTCCCCTGGCAATTTAGATTAACTTGATTGCATTTTTTTAAAGCTTACCTAAAATGTTTATAAAATCTAATAAGTTAATTATAGTTTAGACATGCAGGAGACAGGTGTTCGATTCTCAGCCAGGGCTAGCCCAAAATTTTTGTTAAATAAAAAGACATGCCTATTTTTAACTCAATTACAATATTTATTTTAAAATACTTTCATAAATGTTTTCACTAAATAATAATTATATTTAATGTAATTTTTTCCCCTGGCAACGCAGATGAATTTAGCTTGTAAATTAAATTTAATTGGTTATTTTTATAGCGCTTCTATCCATGCTTTTTTAGCATGCTCAGTGCGCTCTGTAAACACACTGCTGCCTACTGGCGCAAATATGTTTACAGGCCCTAAACTCCTGCAGGGCGACAGGGATCCGCCCGGTGGCCGGGATAAAACCCGCGACATGTCAGTTGGTTTTTGGTTGACAGTCCGGTGAACTAACCGCTGGACCATCCGGCTTCACATATTATATATAACAGATTAGCACAGTCAGTTGAACTCAAATGTAGGTTACTGACATTATGTCCTAACCAATTGGCTTGAGCCTAGTCATTCTTTTTACATTGCAAGGACATTTTTGGTTACTGTTTCAGTTTAAAGATTTAGTTTTTCTCCTTAAACTATTACTTACAACAAATAATCCAATTTTTGTTCAAAGCACATGTTACAGTCATTGTTTTATTTACCAAATGAGAATGTTACTATCTCTTGATAGACCCATTAAATGGTTGTTTGAATAATAATGAAAATAGCTGATTAGAGGTACCAAGTATTTAAAAAAAACTTTTGTTATTATGAGGAAAACAAACATGAAAATAAATGTCCATCTTTATTTCTCAAGAAAAATTGGTCATCATAAATAACACATCTCTCTACTTTGATTTATCACCAGATTCTTCATCACAGGTGATTGATATTTTGCTGAGCAGTCCACATAAAAGCCTTAGGGCCAGGTCAAAAGGCAGGGGATAATAAAGCCCAACTCCCCCCCTCCAATACTTTCTTTCTCCCCTCTATAACCAGTGTGCGTGTTACTCAGTAGCCCCGAGGCTTCTTGACACTGTCCCATGTAAGCTAATGTCTTCTTGTGGGTCATCAGAACAAGAGACTGACAGTGATTGACCGGGTCAGAACATGACCAGTCTGAAGCATGGCAGCAGTAAATCTTGGAGAAAGAAAAGTTGACATAAATATAGCACTGGTGGTGAACTCCTCCCTCACCCTGTAATTGAACTGCTTTGGGCCCCTTAGGCTCCCCCCCCCCCACACACCTTTAAGTGTCAGAAGCTGTTCAATCATCCAACTAGTGCCTCCACCCGCCCCATCACCACCACCACTGGTTGACAGAGCCAATCATGGGCTCATCTACAGAAATTACAAGAGGAGCAGGGAAGTACAGGGCAGATGTCACCATTCCCTGGGACCTGGTCCCCATCAATGTGTGGAAGGATCTGGTGGTCAAGTTGAACCCTGACATGGCCATTGGTGGCAAAGACTGGAGAATGCTAGCATCCAAGCTTGGGTATACGCAGAGCCAAATTATGGTACGTACACAATGTGCAATAGTAATGTACTTTTATGACTTTTTCAAGTTTTTTCTCTATAAGACTTGCCTGACTTCAAATAAGTTAGCAATCATTAAAGTTAAAGTGTCAAATGGATGTTATACCTAGAAATTCATTTGACTGTTGTATGTGCCCCATAAAATGTGCACTTGGGCTCTTTGTTTTCTTAGTCCCCAAATGTCTATTTCAAAATTACAAAGCACTCATGGCTCACTTTAATTGTTGTTTTTTTTAATGGTGTTTCAAAATGCAAGCCAGTTTTCTTATTAATATGTGTTGCACTCAGTTTAGTATGTATGTAATTACAGAAAAAGATAGACTTATCCTTGACTAAACTCAAGATAGACTTATCCTTGACTAAACTCAAGATAGACTTATCCTTGACTAAACTCAAGATAGACTTATCCTTGACTAAACTCAAGATAGACTTATCCTTGACTAAACCCTTATAAATAATGTCTGTAAACTACCAGTAGTGAATAACTAACATTGTTGTTCACAAAATGTTTTGATTATTTCTCTGTATTTTTGATTTCTTGGTATTGTTAATTATTTTTGGAATTACAATTAAGTATTACAAGGTAAAGTTCATGTTACATTGACATGTACAAAGAATGGATGTAATAAAAAAAAAAGTTACCAATTTCAATGAGTGTTCATAATCTTAAATGTATGTTGATTTATTTTCCAGTTCATTGAGTCAGAAAAAGACACAAATACCAATATCCTGTTTAAAATGTATAGTCAAAAAAATGAGTCGAGTGTGAATGAAATCTACACTTGTTTAGAAGAGATGGGCCGAAGAGATTGTTTGGACATTATTGACAAAGCATATGAAGGTATTCATTCGTCGTCTAACATTTAATAAGTTTTTTTTTTTTTCTTAGTCACACATTTTTACAATAAAGTGAAATTAAATGCAAAGTACTACTCTTAGACCATTTTAGTACATAGGGCTAATAAAAGTATATATTGTGCAGCCAGCACAATGCCCAAATGCCCACTGGCCTTTACTAACACCCAACTGATGCCACACTCACAACTAAAGTCTTTTTTTAATCAATTTAAAACAAAAATATTTATATTGGGGGCAAGTGAGGCAACATTCACAAGTTTCTGTATACAAGGAGATAGTGTGGCCAGCACAATGCACAGCTCCCTTCAACTTTACCCCAGCTAATGTAATTTACCTATCAGGACTGGGTAGGCTCAGGGACACCATTCAGACCCAGGAAGAATTCCTAGCCTTCACCCAGGACTCAAACTCGGGGCATTCAGTACAGCAATACCAGCGCTCTGCAAATAAACCACTGTGCCCTCTGACATCAAGACTAAGGTGGAAAATCCTTAACAGAAGTTTCTAAAGTGACAATTCAACACTGTGGGTGGTACTTCTTACTTACTTTACACCTGTAAGGGAACAAGCACTGCAATAAGGTTTCAAAAATTACAATTATAGCCCTTGCCACTTTATTTATAACTGAAAGTCATTCTTTTTTTTAAATACTCTTACTGTCTGATGGTTTTAAATGTTTTTAAGGTAAAAGAAATTAGAGTATGTAAATTTCAGCTAATGTTTTTGTTATAAATTTAAAGTAGAACATACAAACATTTTTAAACAATCAACTTCATTAATCCTTAATACTAATACAATATGTTGATAATTTACAAGAAAAATATTTTGGTTGAATTTGATATTAAAATGTGAATACTATTTAAAAAAAATAATCTCACATTTACTTTTGATTCACTTTTATAGCATTTTTCTTCTTCTTGTTTTTTATCCTACTGCAGAAATGTACAAAAAAGCTACAGAGAAACCATATGAACCCAAGTGCTACCAAACAGACGGTGCTGAAGGAGTTCCCCCCTTTGGTCAGTTCTCTTGCTACAGCCAGCTGCATCAGAGTGGCGTGCAAAGGAGCCCTTCTCACTGTGCCTGCTTTTTTTCACTACCTTACCATCACTTGCCTCCTCACCCAACTTTTTTGCACGACAAGTAAGTTCCTTCCCAGCCTTTGTGCTAATTTGTGATCAAGTATTTGGGGTTGTTTTATTTATTTACTCAAATCCGAATTCATCTTCTAGGCTTAGGAATTATTGTTAGTTATTCTTTTTCTGGGAAACTTTTTGGTTAAATTTTATGCTGGGGCTTTGGATTTTTAGATTTGGGATTTATTGTAAAATTAATGGGCAGTGGGGTTGTGCTGACAGCTACAAATGTTTTACAGTGCAGTGCCAACTAAAAATTATTCAAACTTATACCGGTAACTACCTGAATAGCATTGAACAAGACATATATATTCAAAATAATATATTCGACATAAAAAAGGTCATTAATTTTGCATTTTAATCCAATTTAAAAATTTATACAAAAGTGTACATAATTTTACATTAAAATTATTGTTTTTAATAAATTGGCATAAAAAAAGAAATAAAAATTACTGTATCTTGTGAAAGTTAAAAAAAATATTTTTTTATATAGAAAGAAAGACATGTGATGGCATAAGGTTTATCATTTCCCTTACTATCTGTCAAGTGCCTTCTTAAAGTATTTAAAATATAATTATAGTTTATTTCTTAATGAATTACTTATGATTACTATTTGCACTCTAAACTAGACAGACTTTGCAGGATCACACTGGTAACAATTAACTTAAACTTTGACAAAAATTATGTGACTTCAAAATTGTAGATTGTTAGTTTAATTTCATACATACGAAGGTCTTGGAGATTTTAGCTTCCAAATAACAATGACTTGTTGCAAGTTTTGCAGGAGTGACCGCAATTGTTTACTTGTCCATTATTACAGCAATGGGACATTTGCTCCCCACCACTCACCTCAGCATTCTCCTACAACAGACCATGGCCGTCTTGTTCATTCACAGCACAGCCATCCAATACGTGATGCAGCACAGGGTAAGTACAGTGTACAGAACCTTGGTGTCATTCAGGAAATTATCCAGTCAACTCAAAAAAGTATACATACTATTAACTCTTTCCATGCGGGGGGTTTACAGCGTCTGGGCCAGACCATTTTTAGGCCGCTAGAATTTTGTTAGGGTGCCCTTATTTATTCATAAATTTCTAAAGGTATTTGTTTAGCAAGATACCTGTATTTCTTATCAAATTAAAGGAAATTAAACAGGGAATAATAATAAGTAGAAGTTAAAACAATATAATAATAGCTACATCTTTATTAGTAATTTTTAGAGATCAAATTTTTGTTTAAAAAAAAAAAGGAGCAATAAAAATCGATCTTAACAGATTTTTATATGGTATGTGTAGCAGATATCCTATTCGGCTTGAAACCTTTAAAAGTATATCTATTCCTGATCAGAATGCGTTTTGAATTTGAAAATATCCCATATAGCTACTGATTCATACGCATTTTTGTAATATTAGTATCAGCCGGCAAATGTCGATCCTTTATATTTATATATAGTTTACATAGGCCTAAGCTTAACAACGAATGTCGGAATCTTTAATTAGTAAATAAACTCTGAAAATCATCAAAACCAGATTTAAAGGATTTAAAGTTTTTGTCTGATGAAAAGAAATAAAAAATTAAGAATAAAAATTGTTTTACCGACAAATTTGACAAGCTCCAAGGCCTAGAAATATTTCAAATAGGCGTGGCTATGCTTTGTTTACAAAAGTTTACACAGAAATATATTAAAAATCGTCATTATTATTTAAAAACCAAAAGTAAACCAAGCAGAAAGAGTTGTCATTTGTTTGAGACATATAAAAAGTTGAATTAATAGGCTATAGCAACAAAATAAGCTATGAAAACCAAATCAACCATATATGGTGGATTGGCACGGAAGCGCCGAGTCTAATCGACCATATATGGTGGTTTGGCACGGAATGAGTTAAGGCCAAAATTTTTCATTAAATGTTATTTAGAAAATGATCCAATCCACTTAAAGAAGTATACAAGTGGTACTGTTAAGGCCACATTAATTATTATTATTATTATTAATACAAACATGATCTTTTTTTTTCATTACTGGTACTGCTTTTCACTTTAGATAAAATTAATTATTCTTGTGTATGTAATATGGCTTAGTGTTGTACAAATCTGTACTAAAATTTCATTTCAAATTTTGACTAATTAAGCAGATATAGTTGTAAATTTGTATCAATGTTAATTTTATCAATGACATTTTAAGTGCATGTTACTTTAGATTTATTTAGATAGACTATATATCAAAAGATATAGTTGCAAAATTGTAATATTAATAAGTGCATGTTTCTTTAAATGTATATAGATATATATCGACAGATATAGTTGACAAATCGTATCAATGTTAATATATCATGATATTTTAAGAGCATGTTTATTTAGTTGTTGACTATTTTGTTATATTTTCTTTGACTGTACAGATGCGTTGCACAATAACATAAGTCCCTTTGACAACAGCAACATCAGTGGCAACTACAACAGCATTGAGACCATGAACACACAAGCCAAGATGGCAAGGCAGTATTCAGACGAGTGTAATGTTTCTCAGGGCTGCACTGGGGAGGACAGACCTTACCAGAACAGTAAATATGCCCTGGACTCCTTCACCAATGGCAACTTACCAGGGCAGAAAGGCCACATGGTCAATTCCCAGCATTCCTCTGTTGGATCACACTTCGTCGCCGGGACAGACTCTATCAGGGGGAGGCAGCCGAACGCAAAATGTTTTCAGCCGAACTCAAACTACATCAACGGCCAAATCTACACTGCAGGCGGCTTTCATTCCGGCGCACAGGGACCATCACCGTGTGTGGATCAGAGCATGTGCGTCAAAGGTGAGCAGAGTTTGGCACTGTTGAAATCTATGGTGGATAGCCATGAAAAGTACAGACCAACTGCAGAGTACAAAGACGTGGTGGCAGATCAGAAGGTAAACTTTCTATAATAGCTGGCTTAAAGGATGATGTATTTTTTCAATTACAATTGACTGTTTCATATTGTTGCCAAAAAGTTTTTTTTTCTTTTCCTTCAAAATATTTCTATTTTATCTGTAAATCATTTTTCACAAATTCAAAAAGAAAAACTTATACTGTGTTGATTTCTGGGATTTTTTAAAACCCATATATTAAAGTTCTAAAATTTGCATAAATAAATTTAAGCCCATTGAAAACACAATTGAGGAATATTATCTGATCAGATAGGCTATTAGAAAACTAAATACACAATGAGGCAAAATAATAAATTTTTTTCTTTCTTCTGTAAATTTATACTCAGTCTTTGTGTCTATTAAGTTTATCTGCTAGCTTTGCACCCTGTATGAAAGAATCATTGAATACTGATAGATACATTAAATCTATTAAGTTTATCTGCTAGCCTTGCACCCTGTATGAAAGAATCATTGAATACTGATAAATACATTAAGTCTATTAAGTTTATCTTCTAGCTTTGCACCCTGTATGAAAGAATCATTGAATACTGATAGATACATTAAATCTATTAAGTTTATCTGCTAGCTTTGCACCATGTATGAAAGAATCATTGAATACTGATAGATACATTAAATCTATTAAGTTTATCTTCTAGCTTTGCACCCTGTATGAAAGAATCATTGAATACTGATAGATACATTAAATCTATTAAGTTTATCTGCTAGCCTTGCACCCTGTATGAAAGAATCATTGAATACTGATAAATACATTAAGTCTATTAAGTTTATCTTCTAGCTTTGCACCCTGTATGAAAGAATCATTGAATACTGATAGATACATTAAATCTATTAAGTTTATCTGCTAGCCTTGCACCCTGTATGAAAGAATCATTGAATACTGATAAATACATTAAGTCTATTAAGTTTATCTGCTAGCCTTGCACCATGTATGAAAGAATCATTGAATACTGATAGATACATTAAGTCTATTAAGTTTATCTGCTAGCCTTGCACCCTGTATGAAAGAATCATTGAATACTGATAGATACATTAAGTTCAATGAATTCTTTGCTTTGGATGCACAGATTGATCCAGAAACAAAGAAGAAAAGTGAAAAGGACTCTCTAGACTCGTTTGGGTCACACTCTTCCTCCAGCAGCAGCGGCTCATCCTCGGGAAGGTCGCGCCCATCCTCTACGTTCCCGCTCCGGATCAAGAACAGAACTCCGGTAGAGGACATGTCTCAGCTGAAGATTTCTAAAAAGTCTACCTCAATGCCTCAGAATATGAAACCAGCTGAGTATCGAAAAGGTTTGTCAGTGCTGTTGAGTAAACTAAGTGAGCAGGTTATTTTCAATTGCCTCTTGTGGGAGAGAGGGGTGATTTTGTGATGGTAGAATAACATACAACGAAGTGTTCATTACATTTTAAAAACATTGCTTTCAAAACAAAGATCGGAAGCAATAAATATAATCATGTACTAACTCTTTTGACTTGTCAAATATATTTTTTCAACTATATTATGCCTTACGGCTCAACTGTACGTTTTGGCTAATATTTTATATCACACCTAACAAGTGCAACACCATGAGTCGAATAACTAAATCTAAAGAAAATTGAAAAACAAATTAATTGCTATACATTGGCATTCATCCTAATTCAATGGGAAAAAATACAGGGCTGGCTACTTCTGTGTTTTCCTCTTTAAATTATGAACTAGTTTGATAACAATAATTGTGTCATGTTAAGGTTTTATGGTCTGATATTTTTATGCTGAAAAAATTTGATGAAAACAGAATAAATCTATTTTTTTTAAGAGGATAAGTCTGTATATAATATGTGAGAATTTTGTAACCACTTATTGTGGACTTACATTTAACAGGAGTTGTATATTATTTCTTTTTAATTCATGCGTAGTTAGTAACTTAAAATATAAAGACACAAATGAAAAAAAAAGCTGCATGAAAAAATCCATTAAAATGGTTCATACTGGTGGAGTAGTTTGAGAAAAATGATTTAGTTTTTCAAGTTTTGTGAGAGTTTGTTAAAACTGATTTTTTTTTTTAAGTTTTAGAAAGTTTGGGACGACTGATATAAATTTTCAAGTTTTGTGAGAGCTTGTTAAAACTGATTTTTTTTTTCAGTTTTAGAAAGTTTGGGACGACTGATATAAATTTTCAAGTTTTGTGAGAGTTTGTTAAAACTGATTTTTTTTTTAAGTTTTAGAAAGTTTGGGACGACTGATATAAATTTTCATGTTTTGTGAGAGTTTGTTAAAACTGATTTTTTTTTTAAGTTTTAGAAAGTTTGGGACGAATTATATAAATTTTCAAGTTTTGTGAGAGTTTGTTAAAACTGATTTTTTTTTTAAGTTTTAGAAAGTTTGGGACAACTGATATAAATTTTCAAGTTTTGTGAGAGTTTGTTAAAACTGATTTTTTTTTTAAGTTTTAGAAAGTTTGGGACGACTGATATAAATTTTCAAGTTTTGTGAGAGTTTGTTAAAACTGATGAAGATTTAGGAGAGTTTGTAAATTTACTATAATGGACAAAGCAGGGTGAAAAATATTATTTTCAAAGATAAATTAGGGTAGCTATGCTTTTTAGTGTAAAGGTGTAGCAAAATTCATGCAGTCATTTTACATAATTTGTTTTGTGCTACAGTATAATGAAACACTCAAAAGTTTTTCTTTTTAGTTATTTACAATATTTTCTGGCAGGTCCTTTGGCTATGTGTATTTTTTTTTTATTTTCTGCTGTTTTTTTTGTTACTGAATGTAATTTTGTTTTCTGTTTTTTTTGCAGTATTCAGAAACACTAAAGTGTTTGTAACTTACAGTTTTGACAGTGAGAGCCATGGGAAGCAGGTTCTGTCCCTTTGCAAGTTCCTTCAAACCAATGGCTTTTCCTGCTACGTGGATGTCAAGGAAAAAGATACGGCCAACGTAGTTGACTGGTACTCCAAAAAGATGTTTGAGGTGAACCATTTGATATAATGTTAGAACTAGCTTGCCATTAAAGCTCCTTCTGCTTATTGTATTGTATTGTGTTGTATTAGTATTAGTAGCTTTAGAGCTTGGCCTCAAAAGTAGCAGTTAGGTAAATAATGAAAATATCACAATACAGGGCTGTGACCTTTCCAACTTTTGCCATAACATAATTAGTCAAAGTTTATTTTAAAAATAAATTAAACGAATTAAGAAATATAACAAAACATTCTTTTGGAGTTTGTTTCCCATTTACGTATTGACCTTTTGTCCAGATCAGGGGCAAAACCCAGACATTTTTTACTGAGGGGGGGGGGGGGGGGGGGGGCTAAACTTTTGCATGGAAAACAGTTGCCAAAGTCCGGGTGAGGGGGGCTGAACTTCAGCGAGACAAATATTTACAGAATTCATATTGAATTTAGTTCATATTTATTTTTAAACTGTCAAAAAAATTATTTTTCTAATATTCCAGGGGCGGGGGGCTTGGCTCACCTCAGCCCCCCCCTGTGGCTTTGCCCCTGGTCTTGATAAGTTAAACGGCTTAGGATTCTAGAGAGGACAAATATATACCAGTATATGTAAACAAACTCACTGTAATTATATATATTGATACTTATATAGATAATTATCGGAGCATAAAAAAAAGACTTTACAGACTGGTGTACTCTTAACTTTTTAGAAATAAATGATTTAAAAAAAAAGAAACTGATTATTGACTTAAGAAAACAAAAAAAAATTGTCCATTTCATTTTCAAAAGTCTGGTCACATCCTTTATAAATATTACCTAAAGATTTGAGCAATCGAGTAAAAAAATAAAAAAATATTTCAATGGGAACTGGTGGGGGAATCGGTCAGAAATTGGCAAGGACCTGGAACTACCCTCAGAGACAATACACACCTTAAGCATAAACTTAACAAGGATAAAAATTCAAGTGATAAAACAGTGTCAGGTTTGTTTTTAAAGTATGTAAACTAAAAATGTAAAAATACATTTTTTTCTAATTTAAACTTTGATCTACCCGCACTTTGAAACAGTGAAACTCTGTTGTCCCATGTGGGTGATGGTTGTCCCTAGGCTCAGTCTGCTCCTAACAACTGCTCACTCATCTCAGTGAGATTATGTAGGCTAAAATATTATTCAGGAAAAAAAACTTCAACCTCTTACTCTATCCGTTCTAAAAAAAATGCAAGACTAAGGTCTAACACAGATTAGTGTATGGACACAATAATCTTCTCATAGAATTAGCATTTATAAAATATTAGATAAAAATATAAAATGTTTTTGTTTGGGGTTAATGCAATTGCTTCTTGAACTTTGACCTCATTTAGGCTGACTTTATACTGGTCTGCATCTCCCCAAAATACTTACAAGACATCAAGAGCGGACCAAACAGAAACTTACCGCAAGGGGCCGAGAGGCAGCTCCACACAAAAGAAATTTACGCCCTGATGGAGAAAGGCAACGGCTTAGCCACAGCCAGGGAGCCGCAGGTTGTGCCCCTGCTGTTTAGCGGGATGCCAGCCGCCAACCTCCCCCAGTGGATGACCTCTGACAGGCCCGTTTATGTGTGGCCCGACCAGTACCTAGACCTGGCCTGGCTGCTGACCAAACCTCAGGAGAGGATAAAAGTGTCGAGAGGCTGCACAAGCGGTGCCGACAGCCGAGGTCATGGGTTGTCTGCAGCCAGTTCATTAGACCATGAGAACATGAACGTCGATTGTTATTCTTAAACGATTGTATTTGTTGACATTAAGACTAGATTTTGTTTTTTGTATTATTTTACAAAATATTATTACAAACGATTTCATTATTAATAATATAGAAAACAGGCCAGTTGTTATGATATAAATGGCGACACCAGTTGATTACCTTAATTGTTACTTCTAGTACAGGAGCCTTTCTTCAAGCTATTTTCAGCATTTTAAGTTTCCATGTAAATTTTGAAGCATAATTATCTAATAGATTCTGTGGGTAATTTTTTTTATGAAGTATTTTTATAATGCTTTTTTAAAGTGTGTAATTTTTGTATACATCTGTTCTATTTTTCAATGTTATTGGTATTTACCTACAGCTATATCTTGAGTGTTGCAATATCAAACCAAAAATTTTTTTTATTATATATATTATATAGAAAATATATTATTGTTATAACAAAAATGTGTACCTATTGTAAGTTAAAAAAGCCCTTTTTCATCTATTAAAAATCAAGTTAATATTTTATGTATATCATTGGACTAATGACAGTGAAACAGTGGAACTCTGTTGTCCCATGATGGTGATGGTTGTCCCTAGGCGGATTTGTCCAAAACAAAAAAGTTTTATGATCTATTTGTATTTGCTCACATATAGTTTTTGTCTTTTTAATCTTATCCCAGAAAAAATAACAGTTACAAAATTATTATTTTTTTTTGCTATGTTCAAGGATACATATGGGAAAAGTTTAAGAAAATTCACCTGATTTTTCAAGTTTGGGAAAATTAAAAAAAACTGAGAGAGGTTTGGAAATGTTTAGCTAAAATAGACAAAGTAGCATACAAAAAGGTTTATAAAAAAAAAATTTCAACTGAGTAACTGTGTAGTTAAGTTTAGGAGTCCTTATGTTTTTTATAAAATTATTCTATTTGTACTTAAAGCAGACATTTTTATTTATTTTGACCACCTATTGACACTACCAGATATCTCACACACTGGTTTAAACTGGTTGGGGATTAGTTTTTTGTGAATTTTAAAATGATTTTAGAGTTAAAAACAATTATGAATTTTAAAATGATTTTAAGAGTTAAAAACAATTTGAATTTTAAAATGATTTTAGAGTTAAAAACAATTTGAATTTTAAAATGATTTTAAGAGTTAAAAACCATTTGAATTTTAAGAGTGCATTTTTTTTTTATGGCTTTGACTATGTAAATTTGTAAAAAGTGTAAATTTTTAACTGTGAGTTTCCTGTAGTTTTTTTAATGTTAGAATTATGATCACACTTTTATATTTATATCTATTTATCTTGTCCATCAATAATAGAAAGGATTTCTACAGTTTCTCTGGTGAATCCTGGTATTTAGGCAGATACTGTAGTTGAAGAAATAGGTTGGAATCTTCATTTTGTGTGTGTCATTTTTACTAACGAGTTTAGAGGTGATCAAAAGTATAATATCCTTTTCAGGTCATGTTGATCATGAGGGGCTAAGTGAAGTAGTTTTATACCATGTTCCTGTGGTATTGTGTGGCCAGCACAATGCATGCTCGGCTACACTTTCTTTTCCCCTAACTTTAGGCTCTCTTCAGTGCTAGATAGACTCAGGGACACCCGGGGAAAATATTATATAAGCATTTTAACCTGCTTCAGGCCTTGGCAACCCAGCTTCCATGCCAGCTTCACCAGTATGTGCCAAGAGTAGCTTCCATGCCAGCTTCACCAGTATGTGCCAAGAGTAGCTTCCATGCCAGCTTCACCAGTATGTGCCAAGAGTAGCTTCCATGCCAGCTTCACCAGTATGTGCCAAGAGTTTAGAAGTTTGCAGTAGTTTGAGTCGTTTACTTATTAAGGCATAATAATAAGGAACAGTTTTCAAGCATTACCCCATTTGTGGGAAAAGCAAAATCACTAAATTTATAAACTTTTTTTTTAGAAAAGAAGATAAAAAAAGAAAACTTCTGATAATACTTAAAGCATGAGATTCAAATATATTAAACTCATAAAATATATTATGAAACACATAAAGATAAGAGATTAAAATATGTTTTTCTTATTCCCTAGCAAGAATAAATAGGGCACGTGATTTTTTAAAATTTTTATGTAGTGGTGTACACAATGGCCGCTGTATCAATAAAGTGTCCTATAGGCCCGAGCTTGTTTTTACTTATGTTTTGTGGAAGTGTAAATAGGTCTAACCGGCCCTAGCCTAATCACATTAATCAATTAATCTGAAGTATTCACTTTTAAAATAGGGGAATACATATAATTAATGTTGTACCGAACGATTATTAGGCCTAATTATAATATCAATAAAATCAATTCAATTGCAACACTTACCGGTCGGATATAAAGATGATAAAATGGGCGTAAAATGTTGAAAATCGTTGAAAAAATACCATGTCAGGCTTTCTATTGGACTAGGAAGATGATCTACGACTATTTACCTCCTAATTTGTGAGTAGGATAGCCAATATTCAGATGTGAATTTAGCATGATGAAGAACAACTTCACCACGTTACATTTGTACCTCAAGTGGGTTCTATATTTACACAAATACGTCACTAAAAAACTTAAGCTCCGCCCATAGAGAACGCTCTATTCATTGGTTTGATAAGTTAGATATAAACACATTTTACTATTCCCTAGCAGGGAGTAATTCAAGTCTTTCTTCTTACTGGCATGGATGGCATTGATCGCCTTGTCAGGAAAAAAAAACATTACCAAAGTAATATCATTTTTTGTCAGAATGCTAACTTGCGTCTTTTAGTAGAATATACCCGAGATGTGATATCATCTTTTTAACATAACAATAACTGAATAGCACTTTAAAAAAAAACATAAGGAGCGGATCCAGATTTGTTTCATTACTCAAGGCTGGGATATTACTACATTTTTTCATTGCTTTTTCCGTTCCTCTGTCTTGTAATATTATAGATCAGATGTTGTTTTTTTATTGGACACACATTTTACCAAGTTGACAGGTTTCTTATATTCTCATTGAATGAAATCTGCTATACATTATATTGTTTATGCTGTGTAACTTGACTGACAGTCCCTCATTGGAGAAAAGGGACGTAATTACACTCTCTCTATCTGCCTCGATCTTTGTAGGCTCCCTTATGCTATATAAGTCTGCTCTTACACAATGACTCGTGTTTCAAACAATTATACATTCCCATACTTTTTGTTTTCTAAAAGCCATAATGTTTGTTGGTTAGTATTGCTGTGTTCTAATGATATAGTGCTGTTGTTTAGTATTGCTGTGTTCTGATGATATAGTAATGGAATAGAGCTGCCCTATTGACATTAAAATTATAAACTAACTTACCAGGTTTGAGCAACAGGTCACTATTTTAAATATTGAATTATTTTTTTGGTCTTTTGCTGCTTCCTATTTGTGTTCCTATTCCTAGTTGTTTTTTTTATTATCCTTCATTATAGAATTACTCCCAGGTCACACAAAGTGATAAGTAACCATTGTTCAATGTATTGTATCTCAGGAAAACCCAGATAAGGACTTATTTAAGTCTTTGCTGTGCATTTATTGACAAAATCAGTGTGTCTCTCTTAGGAAAAAACTATTTAAAGAAGCTCTTGATTTTATTGTTTGTAGAAAATATAAAAGTTCATTATACCCACGGCAATTAAAACTATTAGAAATTGTGATTGCTTATTACTAATATTACTTAGACTAGACGAGGATTTTTGTTTTACTTGGTTCATATTTTTTTAAATTGTTTTTTTTGTGTGCCAAGTATTTTACCAATATTATTTCAACGTCACTCTCAGCTCTTGTGTTTTAAAATTATTTTTCTTTATAGGTCACATTCCTACTTTGCTAAAATTTTAGTAAAATTTTTAAAACAAATAAACATATATATATATATATATATAATATATATATATATAATTCACTCAGCTTTAAATAATAAATATTTTATTTAAACAAAACAATGAAGGCCACAGAGAGAAAACAATGCAAATCACATGTTTTATTTGTGAGGAGAGAAAAAAGATGTAAACCATGGGACTTGTACATTTCTATCAAACATCATCAGGGCTAATAAATGGAGGGAAAGTTTGGAGAAAAAAAACTGACTTAATTTTTCAAGTTTGGAAGCGTTAGGGAAAATTGATCATTCAGACAATTTTGTGAAACAAAATAAGCTATTTTCTTTCATTTGTTTCTAAAATGGAACAACCATGTAGTTAAGTTGAGGTGTCCATAACTCCCACTCCAATCATATTATTTTTTCTTTAATTATTCTATAGGTTAAAAACATACACAAACATTTGTTTAAATTTGGACTACCTAGATATATACTTCTGTAAACCATTAATGAAATTTCACACATGCCTGTAAAAAATGTTTTTGAATTTTTTGTAAAGCTTGTAAAAAGTTTAGGAATTTAAAAAAATGATTTTAGTGTAGGAACCCTGGTCTTGGCTGTATAATAAAAGCTTCTATCTCAAAGCATTACAAAGTTTTAAGCTTCATGACTTTTGCATTAGCCCGTATCTATGTACCGAGGGTCACATACACCATATATGTTGTTTTTTTTTTAATGTCACACATTGCTCTTCTAGAGTGGCCTTCAAAAATGTTTACATTTAATGATGGTGTGTTGTTGAAGAGAAACTAGATAACTTGCTACAATTGTGTTGTTGAAGAGAGAGAGAGACTTGATATTTTACTACTAAATGTGTACATCTAATATTGTGTGGTGAAGAGAAAATTGTTCATTACTATAAATACATGATGTGTGTGTTCGATGTGTGATAACTTTTAATTTTAATAAAACGGTGCATGAACTGTTGTCTTGCACATTCCTTATATTATTGCCAGATGTGCCATTTTTTTTGTTTTTCAACCTTGAATGATCAGAAATAAAAATACATTTTATTGGGTTAATGTACAAGATTTCTTTAATGTTGAATAAATAAATAAATTATCGTTTAGTTATTTTTGTATTTCTTAATTCTGTAATAAAACCACATATATACAATTTTTAAAAAAATGTCAACAAAATTGTTCAACTCAAAGGACAAAAAAAATAATAGCAATAACAAAATTTATTCTGCACAAAAAGATAACATTCAATTACAGAGCTCAAAGTCAAACTCTGTTATAACATTCAATAGTATTTTACATAGGATACTACTCTATATATCCATATTTATCCATTTTTACATGAGGTGTTTAACAAGAGAAGTAATGACTTCTATCCAATAACAAAAAAGTTTTCTATTCTATCCAATAACAAAAAAGTAATGAATTCTATCCAATAACAAAAAAAGTTATGTATTCTATCCAATAACAAAAAAGTAATGAATTCTATCCCGGTACAAATGTGTAATTATGAAACCATATTTCAACCAGAAGGTGTCAGTCAGGTTAGCTGAATGATACTTGTAAAGAAACTTTTTATTTGTTGTTTAACAAAAATATCCTTTGATCTGGGTTTATTTCATCAGAGAAATCTTCACAGAGACAATTTACAAGGAACGGGTTGTAACCAAACTTTTACCACCTAGAAAATAACTCAAATATTTTGATGAAACATTTTTAAGATTAAGGATAAATATAGACATGTTCTGGAGGCTAAAATTTCAGCTGAACCAAAAAATTAAATGGTAGACTAACAGACAAAAATCATTAAATGCTCAAACTAGTCACACATCAGATTTATGACTTTAACTTTTAGAATATTTACTAAATAAATATATATAAATATATTTGTTTATTATCTCCCTTAGTACATTAACTGATTCAACCTATTTACAACATTCATTTAAAATACATTAGTCAACATGTTGGTCTCTTTAGCAGGAGAGTTATAATAATACATTTATTCACATTTTTTTTAAAAACATTGCAATATTGTCATAACACTAAATATCTTCATTTCTCAACAGTATTGGTCAATTTATACATTTTTTCGTGGACATCTATTGTTGGCTGAATGAAAAGAAATTATCTGTTGGCGACTGACGCTAACTGGTCTCGAATTTTACCGAGGCCATCCAACATGGTGTCTAGTGTTTCTTTGCTTAGCTCCACGTTCACGTTCTCCACGTCTGCTGATTGGTCAACATTGCCAGGTTGTTCTTGAATCTTTGTTTCAGAAAATAAAACATAACAAAATCGCATTATTTATTATCAGAATAGTGCTTCTTAGTCCTTGGTATTTTTACGATAAGAAAATGGTACACAGGGTAAAGCATTACTTAGCCTATGTATGTATGTAACAATATTATTTTTGTATGAATTTATGTTATTAAAATAAAAAAGAGTATCTCGTCTCCACACGCCCCTCCGCCACCCCTCCCCCGCCCCCAAAACAAAATTTTCTATTTTCTTGTTAATTTGTTAGAAAATGTCACTGGCTTATATTAAATGAAAATAATCAGCTTTGATTTAACAAGCTTATTCGTAACAAAGTCATTCAGATGTTGCACTCCGTTTACCCACTACAAAAGTATCGAGAACTTTTAACTGATTTAAACTAGTCTATATATAAACAAAACATAAAATTACGCTAATCATAAATATATATATAATAATATTCCAAATTTATTTTCAACGTGTGAACCTCAACAAATTATTCTCAGAGTTCGGGATATTGGCTACCGAAAACCAAACAAAAAGGTGAAGGCCAAATTTGTTTTTTAACACAGCGGTTGTGTCAGGAGTGCATCCATCACATTAGTTGGCATTGTGCCATCCCATCACCTTAACTTCATCAATAATTCAGCGCATTGTTATTATTTTTTTTAAAAACAATTTAATTAACGTTGGCATCTTAGCCCCTTCCGGCACACTGGTACTTGGTTTTAATTTACACCGAATGCAAATATTATTATTCTCTATCAACTTCGTTAACTTTACAATTACCGATCTTCGCAAAGAAATAGTTTACGTAGGCTACCCGGTATTACAGTTTTTCCCATTCAAAAACTGTGCTGTAAATTCTACAATACCCATGTATTTGATATGAATATAACAAAACGTGTTCAATTATCCTGAAAAGACTACATATGACGACTTTATTTCTACCTGAAGCCGGCTGGCCGAGCGGTTAGCTCACCGAATTGTCAACCAAAAAATCATCTGACACGTCGCGGGTTCGAGCAGGAGTTTTGGGACTAGATGACGTTAATATTGAGTTGTTATCACGAGCGCTTAACCGGCAACAGTGAAACCTCTCACAGATTAATAATCTTCTAGAGCGCACTGGGCATGCTAAAATAGCATGGATAGAAGCGCCATATAAATTACCAATATCTACCAAAGCTCAATATTCAATATTTTCAATGTGATTGAATGTGCGTCCATTTGAAAAGGCGAGGGGAGAAGCTACCCATTATACTTAGATCTATTTGGCTTTTTACAATATGCTAAAACTTAAACAAAAGTATTAACTTGTCCCTTTTGCAAGTTTTTGTTAAAAAAATATTTGTCCTTGGTGTTCGTCTCAAACTACGATAGTTAATTATTATTTTTATTATTCACCCCTAGGGAGGGGTGGGGGGTGGTGCAGCCTGGTCGCTCACTCCAATCTTAAAACACGGCCGCTGCGACTTTTTGCTTTTTAAACCGAAATACTGCACACCACCCGTCGACACCAAAAATAAATAAACACACGTGATTTGACCAACCTCCAAGTTTAAGATGCATGTTGGGACGGACATCCTTGCGACTGAGTCGGAGGAAGTTTTCATATCCACGCGCCAGTCAAAGTCTAACAGTTTTGGAAGTGACACTGTAAATAAAAAAAAAATAAAAAACATTATTTTAAAAAATATATCTTATCTTAAGGGCAGAATGAATTAAGATGGCATTAGTAGTTAGCCATATGCTATGTACAACGGTCAGTTGTGAATAATAGTTAGCTGGCTTCTATGTGTGTAATAGTTGTAATAGGAAAGGGGGGAAGGATTATTAATTTTCCAAGTAGGCAAATACCGGTGGTAAAATATCAAGAAAACCCTATAATGGTAGAGCCGTGAATCAGATCTGGTGAGGACCCCCCCCCCCCCCCCCCCCCACATTCCCAAAGTTTCGGCGACCTGCTTAGCGTGACTTTCCGTGTCGCTCACGTTAAACGATCACGTAATATTAAAACAATTAGAACTATAACTGACTGAGTTCTACTATGAAGTGCTTTTGAAACCGTGCAATGACGGCTTGTAGGACAAAAAAAACAACAACATATTTTTTATCTATAGCGCAGAATATAAAATGTCTTTATAGTGTAAACATAGGAACTTTGTGTGGGGTTTATTATTTTAATTCCGTATGAAAAAAAATTACAACAGTATGCTGCACATTTTATTTTTTTACTTCTTGCGTCAGCAATTATAAACTCAAAAGCAGACGACGAAACTATTAACGAGTATTGACTTCATTGTTTAAGGTAAATCCAACAAGCTTTTGCTGTTCAGGGTTGAAAAAAAAACAACATTTAAGAGTCTGGATCTAGATTTTAAATCGAAATGCCGTCTGCTTAAAAAAGTGTGTATGAAGAAGAAGAAGAAGAAAAAAAAAAGGGGGGGGGGGGTGATGTCTGAAGCTGTGACGACATAGACATGCCAAATAGAGAAGAAGAAAAAACAGTTCGTGTATTTGTTGCTTGTTCCAACCATGAATGTTGGTCTAAATAATAAATGTAACTTGCGGAATTTTGTGTTTTATTTTAGTTTTCCGGAAAGCAATACGATTTGAGAAATAATATTAAGAGTTGGCAACATACTGGTAAACCCCACGCCTTACAGGCGAAATTAGGTGTCAACTTTTTTAACAGACGGTATAAATACAGAGGGCGGTGAACAATGAATAGAATAGCCATAAAAATAGATTTCTAGGGAAATGACATGACTGCCTGCGCATTTAGAGAAGTCAACATAGCGGGCTCTATAATCTTCAGACGTCTCGTTGACCTATATACTATAACTATTATAGGCAATAGAGTTGCGTCTAGTTGGAAAGAGGGGGGGGGGGGTGATGGGGCTAGCACATTGTCTAGTTGCTAGATTATCAAATAGAGTATTGTATATGGGCTATTTTTTTTTTCTGCCGAATGCGTCCTTTGTGAGACAGTGACACTCCCCCCCCCCCCCCCCCACACACACAAGTTGACTGTTTTAAACACGTTCATCATGTATGCAGCTGTATAGACATAGCTATTAGCAAATGATGAGCGTACGCAAAAAGTGGGGGAGGTGTGTCAATGAAGGCAACCATCAACAATAAGGCCAGTCCGCGGACTATAGATTTACTTTCTTGTCTTTTTGTGTGAGACGTCAATGTGGACGACCCCACATGAGCTGGGTTTAAAAGAGAGAGAGAGAAGAAACAAACACGTCGTCAGGACCGGCAATACGATACTGCAGACAAAATAAGGTCATCATCGATTCACTCACTCTCTACACCAGCGTGTGTCAACGCTGCGAGCCATAGATCTCTCATAGTCCGAGAAGGGGTAAGGTCGAAGTGTGGGCTGAAAGAGAGGAGAAGAGAGAGGCGCGGGGAAGGGCGGGGGGAATCTGATGCGGATCCGGAAGCAGTACGTGTAGTCCTGTAAGGGATAATAATATCATAATATCTTAAAGAGATTTTATTTCGGTCAAAACAAAAAAAGGCGGGAGACGGGTAAAGGGGTAGCTTTTTTGTCTTATCGGCCGGCAGGGAAGCGACACGTACGGATGTGAGCGATGTAAATATAAAGGAAACAATAGAAACGAAGCAAAGTTCACCAACCAAAGCAGAATTATTCATCAACCAAGTTGAACTTAATCTACAAGAATTTCCTCTATTTTAAAAAAAAAGTCTGCGCACACCAGCTTCTTCCGGCGCTGCGTGGGAAAAGTCAACTACTGGAAACGCATACCTCAACATACTACAACTCAACATATTAAAATTACAAGACAAACAAACGGAACTATAACACATACTTCACAAACTTACACATCGCATTACTACAAGAACCTCTAATGCCAAATAAAAAAAAGAAATCAACATCACATGATACACCCATTACAAATGCAACACACTAGAAAGGGGTCGGCAACCTACGGTACGCGTGCCAGGCTTGGCACGTTGAGCTATTTTCAATGGAACGCTGAAGCCCCCCCCCCCCCAAATAAAAAAAAAAGACAATTCAAGTCTCTTCTACAAATCGGGTGCTAGAGCTGGATGACTTTTAGGATCATGGCACAATAAATGAATTTAAAATTCTACTTTGGCACACACACTATTATCAAATGCTTGAAGACCCCTGCTCTAGACAATACAGAACAACTAAAAATTATGTTTGTCTGGCATTGACTGTAAGAGAGCAAACAGCTCTGCACACTGGCTAACAGAAGAAGAAGATTATAAGAGAAATTAATGCGTCCTGAGTCCTAGCCGTATTAGTGCTTAAAACATTTTTGATTCAATCTTGCATTTTGATTGGCGTTTTTAAATTAAATGATGTTATGTTGTTGGCTTTCCTGACTGATTCTTATCTTATCATCTAATCACTACAAGTTACAGACGCTCTTCTATAAATGAGATTATTGCGCCCTGTGCTTATCCGTGGTTTGAGTCTAGTATTTGATTCGGGCGACCCATTCCGTGCCCGGGTGCCACTTAGTAAAGAAGGTGCCTCTCCATTTAGTTTTCCAAATCATTAAATTGTCAACTTTTCCCGCAGTCTTTGTTCCGTGTACTATTGATTTTGTCAAAAGGCCGTAACGCCGCATGTTTATGATCTCCATCACAACAACGCTCTGTTTACACCGCAGTACGCCAAAAGCGAGAACTGCCGGTAAGTTACCCCCCCCTCCCCCTCCTCCAATACACAAACACACACAACTACGATCCTGTAAGCCTAATATTGACCACTATCGCGGAATTAACTAAAGGAGGCGGGGGGGGGGGGAGAGTGCGTATGAGGCAGAGTAGGCCTACTTGTACTTAATTAGCCGAAATTAGTACCAGCGCCATATTTGCTTAAATTTTTGTACCTGCACTTAACACTATTAGTAGGCCCCAACCTGCAGTAAATTAACTGAAATTAGTACCTGCTGTAAATTAACTGAAATTAGTACCTGCTGTAAATTAACTGAATTAGTACCTGCTGTAAATTAAATGAAATTAGTACCTGCTGTAAATTAAATGAAATTAGTACCTGCTGTAAATCAAATGAAATTAGTACCTGCTGTAAATTAAATGAAATTAGTACCTGCTGTAAATTAAATGAAATTAGTACCTGCTGTAAATTAAATGAAATTAGTACCTGCTGTAAATTAAATGAAATTAGTACCTGCTGTAAATTAACTTTAAATAGTTCTTTTTTGTTGGTTCATAATTTCTACCAAGAAGAAAAATTATTTGTGAAAGAGAGAAAGAGAGAGAGAGAGAAAGAGAGAAAGAGAAAGAGAGAGAAAGAGAGAAAGAGAGAGAGAGAAAGAGAGAGAGAGAAAGAGAGAAAGAGAGAGAGAGAGAAAGAGAGAGAGAGAGAAAGAGAGAGAGAGAGAAAGGGAAAGATAGAAAGCGAAATAGAGAGTGAGAGGGAATGAAATGGGAGAGAGAGAGAGCAAAAGAAAGACAAGACGTAGAAAAAGAAAGACAGAAAGTGATAACGAGAAAAAATCGGATGAAAGTGACAAGGAGAAAGTAAGACAAAGAGAAATACGTGTAGAAGAGTTTGTTGTTGAAGGGGGTGCGGGAAAGGGGAAGACGGAAAGTGGTAGTGCAAAAAGTGAGAGTGCGTGTTAGTCATTGAGTAAGAAATAGTTGCGGGGTGTAAGAGACGGGAAGTGAATTCAAGCTGTACCAAAAAACAGACAGACGAAAATATATAAATTCTAAAAAAAGACTAAATCTCACTTCACGAGGGCAGCGCGAGTGTAGTAAAAAAAAAGAGGGACAGGGAATTGAATCTCTCGTGTACGTGGTCATAATTTAATCATCGAAATTACTTTCTATAATACATTCTGTTTTATTTTTTTCCAGACTCTAGTCTGGGTAACATTTACCGAAAAAAACCTCCCCCGCCCAGCAACCACACCAAACAGTACTGTAAGGTTGTACAATGGAGACCAAAGTAACCAATTTTTGTCAGTCATCGACCACTCCCAAACTATGACCTTTTCCCTGAAAAGTGTCTACAAGCTGCAGAACATCTTCATGACTTCTGGGAAACTTAGGTCATCCGACAGAATTCAGGCGGTGCGTTTAAATATTTGTCTTAAAGTGGGTTTTGTTTTTCTTGAATTCTTATTTTGGCTCGGTATCAATGATGTAAAAACCAGAGAAGTGCTGGATGAGTAAATGTGGACAGATAGAGTACATCATAACTCGAGCACCGGAATTAAGTATCTGGCACCAGAATTTAGACTCGGTCACCACAATTTAGACTCGGTCACCACAATTTAGAGTTTTAGACTCGGCATCAGGAATTTAGAATAGACCCCTTCCCCCCCCCCCCCCCCCCACACACAGACACATCAGATCCTAGTAGACCCGGGGAAAGCGGATGCCTAGATTTGAACCCGGGACCTTTTGGTAAGATAATCCTAGCTGGCCGGAACGCCGTGTTTTTTTTTTTAAATAAATGTATTCAGTATAGTATAAAGACTTAGCGATTGCATCTAAACTCAATCCTTCAGACTTCAAACAAGTCTTTCATTGGTTAATCAAGATTAAAATCAAAATCATCATTAAATCTATTTTATTACTCAATAAAAGCTTAAAAAACAAAGTCATCAGGCAATATATTTCATTGATCAATGTACACCTGTACATATCCAAATTGCATATATATGTGTACAGTACATAAGTACAATTTATTGAGCTCGTATTTTTTGTGTACATCACTACAAGTACAACAGCATGGACGCGTAATTCCATCAAATCTTTTATCACATCATACTTTCCCCCGCATTCAATACATAGCCTAAGGCAACACTCCCTTTGTAAAGGACATCAATTATTTATACAACAAGAAGCAGGGGGGGAAGGGAAGAAAATGGGATGAGGGAGACATCGCTTTACTTATCCAACGTAGGTCGGTCAACCGTGACGTGTCTGGGACCGTTACCCCAGAAAACCAGCACTGAGTTCCGTTGTGCCGAGCACCGATTTCTTGCCACTCGTGTTGAACTTTGAGAAAGTGGGGTATGCCACAATGAGCCTGGGGGTTGTATCCATAAATAATATTATTATATGCAGCCAATCATTATGAGCCGATGTTGTTTTCAGTAGGTCTTAACATTTATGACCGTGGCCGTTTAGTCCACTTCCTTACACCCTTACGTCATGACTGTGGCAAGGCGCACACATTTTCCAACTCCCCCCCCCCCCCATTCCTTCGGCACCCGGCACGCGCCCGCACGCAAACTGGGTCGTTTACAGTCTTCCGGTTTCAAGTTGGTTGGTTTAACGGGAGAGAATCGAGTCAATACCCAAACCCAAGTCATTGCAGTAATTATATTATGCCGTAATCGATTACCAAAGTCAAGGCACGACTACCGCTCCCCGCCCACCCACTACCCGGGCCTGCTGGTTGAATATTGTTGATGCCAAAAGGTAATCGACAAAAAAAAAACGTGAATGTGGTAAGGGGTGGGGGCGAAAATGGAACAGAGTGGGCAGGTAGGCAAAAGATCATCTGATCACCAAATATTTAGGAGCATAATCATAGCATGTAAAAATGGGAGAAGGGCAGCTAATGTTGGCGTTATGCTGTAAAACTGACAGCGGCACCAAAATACATCCAAACAAGAAAGTCTGGGGTTAAAGGAAAGAGTCTTTGGGAATTCCCAATTCCCAGTAGCTTTTATCCACTGGATTCTATAGGAGTTGATGCATACACGTGCTCCTTCTCGTGCTCCTTCTTTGTAGAATGTCATTTTGTGCCCAACGATTATCAGTAAATCACCCCCTTCCCCCCCTCGAGTGAATCGTTCACTAGTTACTTCGGCCTATGCCCGTTTCCGTAGTTATATATGGACATCCCGGCGTTTAACCCCTGCCCAATCATAGTCATTATGGGTGAGGCCTGTAGTTCGTGTAAGCAAATTCAAATTTAAAATAGTCAATGTTTGCGTGAATCATCTTTCAAAGTCAGCAGTTGACTTCATTGAACAATGAAAAACTAAATCCATTTGTAAGTTCTCCCCGATGGTGTAGTTTGTATAGTGTAGACCAAGGGTCGGCATCCTACGACTTGGCAAGCAGAGCGATTTTCAATAGCACGCGGACAACCCTCAAAATGGCTATTCTAGAGTCTTCTACAAGAAAAGAGCAGAATGGCATTTAGGCTGTTGCCTCGTGGAATGAGTCAGAACTCCTACTTAGGCACACTGTTGCCGACCCCTGGTGTAGAATATACGGCTCGTAGATTGCCCAATCGTTATGGAAATCGGGCAATGGTTTCCGGTATGGGCAGAACAAGCGGGAAGTCTTCGAAAACAAAGGTGTTCTAGGTCAGTGCAATACAAAAAACATGATCTATTTATAGAAGCCAAGACCGGAAGTCTTACGTCATTGACTAAAATAACCAATGCTAAATGGCTTTTCATGCACTGATCTATGTAATCTACATGTTTGGCTCTTGCCTTCTTGTATTTGTATATTCAATTTATTTACTTCTCTGTGACACAATGGCCTATTGGCAGTGCGTTGGGATTGCCGTACTGAAGGTCCCTGGTTCTACCTCTGGAGCTATGAAAAAGTAAAGGCGACTGGGCTTTGTGCCAGCCACACGATATCCTTGTAACTGAAACTTGGGAACAAAACTCCTTTGTACCAGCATGTTTTTTTTAAAGGCATATATAAATAATATATGCCCGATGTTAAGGGCAGCACCACCACCACCCTCCCCAACAACCCCCTGCAAACGGAGCAAAAGCGCGCTCAGCAGCACCAAAGAGATGCGGCCCTACGCAGCAGAAGCAGGATCGATGCGGCCGTAGCTATAACAACGTCACTCGCGGTTCTGTCGGCGCAAGTCCGCCCTCCCACTCCCACCCCGGCTCCTTGCCGCACCCGGACTCATTGTCCTTGAACTGGATATTGAGGTTGGCCGGAAGGGAGTGTGGTTGGGGGAGGGGACCACGTGGAGCAATCGGTCGGCAGAGGAGAGATCGGTGTGTGTGTGTCTGTGTGTCTGTGTGAAGAGGGCGGAGGGTTGAAAACTCATAGATTGATTTTGAATGCCGGATTCTTCTTAGCGGACAAAATGGGTTGACTCACATTCCATATTCAGCCTTCCTTTTCTTGGGGCCCCACTTAGCCCTTGCCCCCCTCCATCCCCTCTTATCTCGTCTTTCTCACACACATCTTTATCTCCCCTCTCTCTCGATCTCTCTCTCCCTTGCAATATATTTTTAAATGTCGGTTGAGCCTAAACATAATTTCCAATAAAAACTAATTCATGTTTAGTCTTCATTCGTGTCGTGTATGTTTCATTTCCAGTAGTCAATCAATTATTTAATTATACATGATGGTAAACTTATTTTACAAAGAAAGGGAGTATAATAAAAAACTTGGTTTTTATGGGTTGTTATTTTTTTTAATGTCGGCTGAGCCTAAACATAATTTCCAATCGGAATACATGTAGAATTGTATAAACTATAAACTAAAACATTTGACGAGTTTTATACAAGTGTTAATCATCACATACACCGGCACTGTGTGTCCAACACAATGGGCAGCTGCCTTTACTCCCCCCTCCCTCTCTTCCCCAAGCAGGTGATATTATCCCGCCCAATCAGTTCTAAAAACGACAGCTTCTCTCAGTGTTTTTTTTTTTCTTCTGTCAAGTTTATTTTTTTCCCAGAAACATTCAACAGATCTACATCTGGACCTTTCGAGGGGAAGGGGGGGAGAAGAAGATGATTCCGGCGTTAGCCTACTACATCTTCGGAATGGCGATTCAACACTCTGTCGCTGGATGCTACACCAAAGAGTCGTTTACTACGGGTCCGTCTATTACATCACTGTAGGGGGGGGGGGGGTCATGGAAGTTTCTGGTCATTTATCTAGCCAAAAACGTCATTAAATTACTCATTGGGTTGTATTTTTGTTGTAGAGTAAAACAACAACAAGTATACGTGTATGGACGGGCAGACGTGAAACATTGGTTTTGGACAGACACGCCAAATTAATGTAAAACACCAGTTTTGGCCTAGCAGACGCTCATTTTCGGACTAGTAGTAGTAGAAGTGAGACAATTCTTTTGGACTCACTATTTCTCAACTTGAAATACTAGTTTTGAATGACGAAATGAGTAGACAGGACATACTAGATTTTGGACAAGCAGACGTCCATTTGCATAGTGATCTGCATCAATACAACAGAACACACAAGCTACAAAATGTGCAACCTACATTGGAAACGATTCCATGAATACGGATGTCAACCTGCAAGATCTAAATGTATACTTAGTCTATAGATTAATGTGTCGCGAATTTCGAAGTACTGGTTGTGTACATATAGATTTCAATCTAACTATAAAAAAATGAACGTAAAGTGTTTTTAAAACTTTTGAATAAAGTTATCATTATTCATCGTGAAGAACACGTGTATTTATATCATTGTTTTAGCAGACACAATATGTAGTCTTCTTACACTAAAATCCTTTTCAAATTCACACAATTTTCACAATCTTTATTAGCAAATTCACAAACTTTTTTACACCGGCATGTGTGAAATTTCTTAATGTTTATTGGTAATTTATATGGGCAATCCGAATAAAGTTTGTGGCTGTATATTAAGTAGCCTACTTATTTAAAGAAAAAACAACATTAAAATAACAACATAATGGGATTTTTTTAAACAACTTCTCAACTACATGGTTATTCAAATAAAAAAAAAATAATTAAATAGTTTTTTTTTCATGCTGTTTTGTCCATTTTTATTGAAATTCACAAAATTTACCCAACTTTGCTTAGCTTTCCAAAAACTTTACCTAAACTTTCAAAAATCAATATGTAGGCCTATTTAAGCACAAACATCTTGGTAATCATTTAAAATTTAATTTCACGAGAAATATATTATGCAGGGGATAGAAGCATTGTATGTTTCATCTCCTAAAAGGTTCTATAGACTGTATGTTCCATAATCTGATTGATTTATATAATGTATGTTATACTTTCTGTATGTTCTACCGTATATTATACATGTTCTATGCATGTTCTATGTTACGAATATATATTCCATACATCATAGTATGCATGTTAGAAATTAAGTTAAATATTCTGTACATTCTAAAGTCAGACGTTTGTCCGATTTCATGAAAAAATGTTTTTTTCGCTAATCATACAAAAAGACATCCGGGAGAAAACGCTTGAAGTAGGTCTACTGTTTGCGAAATGCGGGCATATTAGTCTTTCTAATCTAATGACTTTCTTCCTCAAAATATAATATACGATTAAAACAGCCACGAAATAGCCCCCCGCACCCCCCTACTCACACAGTGTTCCATTATTATTTTGATGAATTTGATGTAAAGTTATGTGACACTAAAACACTTGGGAATGGGAATATGGGTTAGGGGCTGCTACCTGAAGCCACGCTTCATCCACTGCAATGGTACGCTTCATCCACTGCAATGGTACGCTTCATCCACTGCAATGGTACGCTTCATCCACTGCAATGGTTCGCTTCATCCACTGCAATGGTTTCAAGCATGGTACAAATATTTTAATGTATCCGTAAAGAAATTTATGTGATTCTACAAACCGCGATTTCGGATCAAGTGTAGGCCTACAGATCACTGTTTAAAGACCTCGCCCCCACCCCCAATCAGTGGAACTTTCTAGTAAACCGGTACTTAAATCTTCCTTCCTCGTAGTGCTTTAAACATGAAGGAAGTTAGACAGCGGGACTGTGCATTTAATTTTGTGCCTTCACAAAATTTATTGAAATGGGACACTGTGATTTAGCAAGCCCTACACTGTGCTTTAGCAAGCCCTACACTGTGCTTTAGCAAGCCCTACACTGTGCTTTAGCAAGCCCTACACTGGTTTAGCAAGCCCTACATTGTGGTTTAGCAAGCCCTACACTGGTTTAGCAAGCCCTACAAACTAATTGATCTGACGGGATACTTTAATGAGACAATTTATTCACGGTAATTTCTCAATACCCGCCAGTATACCCATGTCTGCACGTGTGTGTGTCATTTTAAATATTAAAATCAAACATACTCTGTTACTAGTATTTATATTAGTATATTTATATGTACACATTTTAACACCATGGGCAATTATCTTCTAAAACCGCGGTTCTCAAATTTTTTATAAAAGTAAGTTTTTCCCTATGGCGCCCTTCTCTAAGTCAAAGCCTTAAATGTCGCATTTTACCACAAGGAATTGATAATAAAATAATAATTAAAAAAAAGCCTCTGTAATAAATCCGCGGCGCCACAGTAAAGATGTCGGTCCATGGCTGCGCTTACTTTGGGAACCAGGGGCGTAGCCAGGTTTTCACGCTAGGGGGAGCGAACTTTTAGGAAAAGGGCCCGACTTTTAGAAATTTTTCCAGATTAATAGAAGAACTAAGAATTCGTACGTATTAAGTGTTATGAGAAAATCCTGTGCCTCAGGATACACACACTGTATAAAGTGCAGTATTTTTTTTAGCCATTCACGATTTTTACTAGCAACTATGGAAATGATGGAGATTTCTGCAAAATTGATTGCATCTACTGCTCATTTTCGGGATGAGTATCTAGTGTCGAAAAATATTAATAGAATCAGAGCGAATGCTTCTATAGGACTGAATTATTCTTCGTTTTAATTATGAAATACGAGATAAATCGCCAATATAGACATTTTTAAAGAGATTTTTAAAAAATAGTGTTTTTACATTTTTATTTACTGTATCTATGTGTCAATTACAAAATATGATACGTTATAGGAACGCTCTATTCTTTTCTCATTTTTTCCGATCAGCTATAAAACACCACGCCCGATGGTTATATCCTTAGCAAACGGAATTTATTTAAAACAAGTTATTTCTCTTCTTTTCTTCTTTCTTTTAAATTCGGTGGGTATATTTGTTTTTTTGCGAAGTTCTAGAACCATGTTTTCATCACTACACCTATACGGTCTAGAAGGAAAAAGCCAGCGCGCTTTAAGTCACATTATTACTTTTCGGTGAGTACACTAGACTTGAACCTCACCTTTTTTTGAGAATGCGAGCGAGCGTACTCTTTTGGGGCTCGGACCACGCACCACTTATACATCACCTTAAAAGTTAGGCACAAGCGGTTGGCCGTCCCTGTCCACTCTAAGTTCCTACTTATTACCTGGTATCCACAAGAAAAGGGGTCGGCAACCTAAAGCACGCGTGCCAAACTTAACACGCAGAGCGATTTCAATGGCACGCGAGAGACCTCGAAAAGGTGTTTTATTATTGATAAAAACAAAAACAACTATATTTTTCAGTAATATTTATATTGTGTGAAATCAATTTCAAAACATTTAACTTTATTATGTACTTCACTTTACAAAGGCATATTGTTACGAATATCGGTCATAAATGAATGACGTAGTAAGGCATTGACCTCTTAACAAGTGCGTATCAGAGTCCAAGGCGACCAAGGTTTGACCTTTATGCCCTGAGGGCAGTTTAAATAAAATAATTCGTTCAAATCCCGTGGAAAATGGAGGATAATTCTGGATCGTAGTAATTATAGAGAAAGAGGTTAAAATGCGTATTAAGACCCTGTAGAATCTTCGATGATAGTTTTCTTTGTAAAGTCCCGACCTCCTTAAAGTTAGTTCAGTTCGGAAGTTTGTCGAGTGAAGTCGCTATATTCATTTGTATATTGTATGCCATTGTATTGAAACTTATGTTGCCATCAGTTGATGAAGTTTATTGATCGTTTATATTGAGTCTACAATTTAAATAAAATTGTTTATTCAACAACTGGAGTTGTTTGATCTATCATTGTTGAGAAATGTGTTGAAGATAATTATCACGAATATAACTACATTACTGCATAGACCTGTCAGTCAAGGAACCCCTAGCTTGGGCTACAGATTAGCAGAATCTAGAGACTTCTAATAAAGATACAACTATATTCATTGAATCCGATTTAACGAGTCGTAATAATAGTCATCATAATAGAGGGCCATAACAATATATTAAGATAGATTGTTGGGCTTTTTCAGAAGCATCCCAAAGCACTCAAAGCGAAGTTTCAAGACTTTCATATCTAATCAAGCATAATTCGCTTAATCTTACTACGACCTTCTTAGATGTAGATACTTTTTTTTATTAAGTATAGGGATATTGGCGATTTGAAAAACGTAGCCAGTTGAAATTTAAACCTTTAATGAAATGGGCATCGAAATGTGCCAAATTGTTTAAGAGATAAACTCCTCAACTATTTAACGTAAATTAATTTTGTACCTCTAATAATTAAATCTTGTAATGAATACCACAACGCTAGTTCATATAAAGAAATAATAATTAGTCAGTAATATTTGTTATATTACAAAACATTACTTGTTTGGCATCACTAGTAAATCAAATTTAGAATCTTTATTTTAATTAAAGGGAGATAATTAGCTACTTTTATTTCCGCTAGTATTTCTAATATTATGTTTTTTAATTTTTATTTTGTAAAAGACTAAGTGGTCTACAAATTATAACTTTATAATGACCAACCTGTCAAAAAGTAGTTGAAAATTTTATAAATATTATATGACTAATATAATATATGCACATTTTCTGAACATTACATTAACTACCCAGTTTGTATGATAACTTTGTATCAATTCCGTTAAACGTTGCTAATATAACTATAACTTTCAATAAATTGAAGAACATCTCACTTAAACTGAGAACAAAATATTATAATAAATATTATCAGTTGATAAATATATATTTTAACAACTAAATGATAACTTTTACAAAATAGTTACCATAAATGTGAAAGTTTGGTAATATAATTTTGTATTTGGTATAAACGCTAATAAAACAGTTTTCTCTATAGAGTTCCTTTACTTTTGGCCTTTGTCTAGCTACGGATTTAAATTACCTACTTGTCTTATAAGAAAACAAGTATAATAGAGCAGGTTGACTTTTAGGCTGTTGGCACGCTGAATGATTTAGAAATCCTAGCTTGGCACACCATTTTCAAAAGGTTGCCGACCCTGCTAGTGTGACATTCACTTCGTATCAAATTGAATTAAACTAAAATTAACTAGATAAAACAAAGTTCATTAATCATATTGTAACAAATTAAATTGTTGAACTGCAATTTAAAAAAAATAATAATATTAGAAACAGTATAAATTGTGCTACATGGCTTGTTAAACTTATTAAATTATTTTTTTCCCGAAAAGGCCCTTTTTTCGAAAATGGTCGTAGGGAGGGGGGCGGCCGCTCCCCCTGCTCCCCCCCCCCCCGGCTACGCTACTGTTGGGAACCACTGACATAAAAGGTTATCAGGGCGCATGGGCGGATCAGGTATAAACATTGTTTTTTTTTTTAAAGAGAGAATTCCTTGCTAGGGTTGCAAGTTGGAGGATTGGAGAAAACACAATAATCAGTTTTGTTATTGTTATAATAATATGGTAATACAAAAATATATTGGGAAGAGACAGAAAGGATGGGGGGGGGGGGGGCATCCTTTACCCCACGCAACTTACACCCATGTCATTACACCCATGTCAGTGTTCAGTGCGCAGAAACAAACACACAAACTTTCTAAACACGTTGAGCATATTTTCGTTGCCAACTTCCATATCTTAATGAAAGGAAGAGAAAAAAACAACTGAAAACTTAGGGAAACAGACAGATAAGAAACTCAACAGAATTGCGTGCCTTCTTAAAAAAAAAGGGAGGCAGTGGGGATAATACGAACTCTTTTAACTAATTTAGCAACGCGTGATCCGCGCAGAAACTATGGAGTACCGTGGCCAGCATAAAAATAATTTTATGAAATGTTCTTATTGCAGGGGATTTAAAGTCGTAGCCTACTCAATATCGGTCAAAGGAGAAGGTTTACACATTTAAAAAAGGCCTATAGCTATGGTGAATTGCACGGTGGTTCCCCCAGGTCTGTCTCTCTTCCATACAGTGTTATGTTATGTTATGTTATGTTATGATAGTTATGTTATGTTATGTTAAGTTATGTTTGTTATGTTATGTTTGTTATGATATGTTATGTTATGATAGTTATGTTATGTTATGTTAAGTTATGTTTGTTATGTTATGTTTGTTATGATATGTTATGTTATGTTATGATAGTTATGTTATGTTATGTTATGTTTTGTTGGTGGATGTCTTCTGCGTCCAGAACCTGTCGCGAGATGTTTCATGAATAGGACAGGCTCGGAGCCAGTGCCCTCACACGGATGAGGGGGGGGTGGTGGAGGGGGCATATGCCCGGGGACGACACTTCTAGGTGCGGCAAATATAGTCTAGACATAGCACTAAACAAAGCAGGAACAGTATGCAAGTATTGCCTTTGTTTTAATCAAATGTGCCCCAGTACAGAGTATAAAGATTTCGGACAAACCGAGAAAGGCTACATGTGAGATCTGATAAGGATAGTGAAACAAGCAAATGCTGCCTTGCACATGGTCAAAGCCCAGGAAGCACACCCAGGGGTTAATCAAAGCAGGCCGAAGCCGATGGCAGTGGAACGTAATGGTGCATAACATACTGCTGCCACGCGAATCAGTGAAAGTGGACGACTATTGTTGGAAATAATTTAGTCATAAAGCTCGAATAAACATATGGACAAAAAAAATATTTTCAAATTTGCAAGAACAAACGCATATAATAAAAATATTCTTTCTTCCCGAGTGGCATCCGGTGATGGAATGGGTTACATGAACAAACTGAACAAACCAGGAAAACTAGTAACTTAACATCACTTTGAACACAATCAAAATGCAACACTAGACTTAGACCACGGATTAGCATAGGACGCCATAATATTCTTTATAGAAGGAGCGTCTGTAGCATATGAAATATGATATATATTTATAGGCCGTTTTTGGTGTATACTAGCACTTTGTCATTTATCATTGTAAAGTGCATGTGAGCCTTTTTACGCCCTTTTCTGGTATATGCCATGTTGTCATTCGCCATTTCCGGCCAATGTCGTATTGACATTCACATTTTCTGGCGTATGCCAGGTTTTCATTCAGCCTTTCTTGCAAATGTCAAGTTTGTTTCACTTATTCTGACATGGCAGATTGTCATTCATCCCTTCTGTCGGTTGTCACATTGTCATTCGCCCTAACCGGAGGGGGGGGGGAGCAAATGTCAGATTGTCATTCACCCTTTCTTTAAAATGCCAAGATGCATTTGACAATTTTCTGGCGTCCGGTGGTTGTTGTTTTTTTATTCACCCGACAAACCTCAAGAAATGCCATTCGCCCCCATCCGTCGTAAACCAGGTTGTCATTCAGCCCTTCAAAGCAGAACATGTCAGGCTGTCTTCCCACATAATATACCAGGCGAGTGCCCATACGTGTGTTTTAAAAACATGCAGGCAAACGGTTGAAATTTTCCCCCGTAAATTAACTACTTAAGAAAAACAATCCCAAAATACACTTTGAGGGGGGGGGGGGAGGAGGGGGGCTACAAATGTGAAATACGAGGGAGGCAAGGAAATTGAGGGAGGGGAGGGGGGTATTTGGCGTACACAGCCTCAGACATGTGATTAATGATATTCAAGTTTTACTGTAGTGTTAAATCACAGCGGTTTTTTTTTTTTAATAATAAAAGCAATAAAGAAAAAAGCTTACTTTACTATTATTATTATGTGCGTATGTATTTCCCCGATTCACCGTTTCGAATGACCTTGACCTGCCACATTGTTCAAGGCTACCTCGTCTGACCTCTTGTGGTAATGTTACAGGGTCAGAGAGTGGGGTGGGGAGGTGGGTAGTCCATGACCTGTTTCATTATGGAATGCAATCGTTTGTTCTATAAATAAGCTTGTCGCCAACGTATTGATTATTGTATTTTGTTTTGTTTGTAGTTTTGTAGTAGGTTTTTTCTTCGGAGGGAAGGGGGAAGGGTCTTGCCACCCCCTTCCAAAAAAAAAAAAGGGGGGGTGGGGTGGACAGTTTTTTAAGACGTCCTACCTGTATGAGTCCCGTTTCTGTCGTCGGGGTCAACGAAATCTCAAGAGAATAAATTACGCAGCAGGTTTTCCGTAGCAAAACGAACGTACATAAGTAGGTCATGGCAGTACTCACCCATCGCTGTATTGTAGCAGAACGTAAGCCCTAATTGTTTTTTGTTGACTTTTATCGTAATATCACGTGACCCCCCCTCTCCCACGCTCTCATCTGCAGACAAGGTAGAAATGAGTAGAATGTTGATTCTTAGAATTAAATCGACGCATTGTCCTATTCCCCATGTAGTGATACTCTTCTTTCTTTGTTTATTAGTTGTTTTTTCTTATTACTCAAATTTGGACATGTATAGGCCTACGCTTTAAAACAATGGTCATCCGCATCTTTTTGTTGTTTATTTATTGTTCTTGTTGCTAAGATGCTAATGCGTTGTGAGCAAAAGTTGGTGGTTGACTAAGCCCTGATATCTCCCAACTTTCAAATAAATGAATCCACACCACCTTTTTTTTTTGTAACCCTTAAACGGGAACGTTTTGTGAGGGACAGTGAAATAGGCGTCCCACAGATCAGAAATATAATACTCTGTATGTAGTCCAATAATGAGACATTAAAAAAAAAAAAAGGTCGTGGTTAAAAAGTATACTGCCAACAAGTGAAATACGCAGCTGGTGCTGGTCAATATCCCCAAGTAAGTGACATTATAGATTGGAGTAGGTGACATTATAGATTGGAGTAGGTGACATTATAGATTGGAGTAGGTGACATTATAGATTGGAGTAGGTGACATTATAGATTGGAGTAGGTGACATTATAGATTGGAGTAGGTGACATTATAGATTGGAGTAGGTGACATTATAGATTGGAGTAGGTGACATTATAGATTGGAGTAGGTGACATTATAGATTGGAGTAGGTGACATTATAGATTGGAGTAGGTGACATTATAGATTGGAGTAGGTGACATTATAGATTGGAGTAGGTGACATTATAGATTGGAGTAGGTGACATTATAGATTGGAGTAGGTGACATTATAGATTGGAGTAGGTGACATTATAGATTGGAGTAGGTGACATTATAGATTGGAGTAGGTGACATTATAGATTGGAGTAGGTGACATTATAGATTGGAGTAGGTGACATTATAGATTGGAGTAGGTGACATTATAGACTGGAGTAAGTCACATTATAGAGTTGAGTACCCTAAGTCACATTATAGACTGGAGTAAGTCACATTATAGACTGGAGTAAGTCACATTATAGACTGGAGTAAGTCACATTATAGACTGCAGTAAGTCACATTATAGACTGGAGTAAGTCACATTATAGACTGGACTAAGTCACATTATAAATAGACTGGAGTAAGTCACATTATAGACTGGAGTAAGTCACATTATAAATAGACTGGAGTAAGTCACATTATAGACTGCAGTAAGTCACATTATAAATAGACTTGAGTAAGTCACATTATAGACTGCAGTAAGTCACATTATAGACTGGAGTAAGTCACATTATAAATAGACTGGAGTAAGTCACATTATAGACTGGAGTAAGTCACATTGTAGACTGGAGTAAAGTCACATTATAGACTGGAGTAAGTCACATTATAGACTGCAGTAAGTCAAATTATAGACTGGAGTAAGTCACATTATAGACTGCAGTAAGTCACATTATAGACCAAGAGTAAGTCACAGTAGGCCTATAGACTATAGTAAGTCACTATATAAATTGGAGTAAGTCACATTATAGACTGGAGTAAGTCACATTATAGACTGGAGTAAGTCAAATTAGAGACTGGAGTAGGCTAAGTCACATTATAGACTGGAGTAAGTGAGTAAGTCACATTATAAATTGGAGTCACATTATAGACTGGAGTTTTATTGCCGCCCCCCCCCCCCCTTCACTCCTCACCCCTACCGTCCGCCGCTCCTCCCCCCTCCCATAATAAAGGAACCTACATTTCTGTTTGGAAAAAAATGGTTGGCAGTATTTCCAGAAAATGGAGATTTTAAAAACAAATGAAATAATAACGTAGACTATACATAAAGCGTCAACTGGTACAAAAGTTGAACAGCAGCATGCCGTGAAATAAATGGATCCGGTTATACTTCAACTTGTACACAAAGAAATTGTGAGCACAAAGAAATGGAGGGGGGAGGGGGAAATAAAGTGTTGGAAGTTGGAATAGACAACACGAACAGACACGAACCTTTTTATTCTCCTTCCTCCCTCCCCCCACCCTTCCTTGTCTTATTTTTCTGAACCCACCCTTTTCATCGCGTGAACAAGGCTCTTTCTCTCTCTCTTCTTGCTCCACACCCTTCTATCTCTCTCTCTCCCAGCTAGACTTTGTATTTTTGACCGCCAACACACACACGAACGAGAGGCCTTCCGCCCAGCCAGCCAGCCAGCCAGCGCGATGTTCGGCCTCGGAGGAAGAGACAGGTGTCTGCAGGCCCCCCTTCCCCACCCCCCGACCGAACGTATGGTTTGCGAATCAAACCGAATGGGTAAAGAAATGAAAGAGGGGGAGAGGAAAGAGGTGGGGATAAGGGAGAGCGCGGTGATGACGGCACGAGGCGGGTGCGGAGGGCTCAGGGGAGGAGGGGCACGGGCAGACGCGAGTAGGTAGAAAAAAGAGGGGAGACAAAAAGTCGTGTAGCCATCGAGACGACACGGCCAGTCAGGGGAAAAGGGGGTAGGGAGGCGAGGTGGGGAGAGGAGAGGAAGCACGATCTGATCAGAAATTGGAAGACGCGAGCAGAGAAAAGCTGTGTGGGTGGAGAAAAGTGGCACGGGGTAGAGGGGGGGGGGGAAAGAAAGGTTTGGGCCCACGGCAAAGATGACAGAATGGTATTTTTTTAAATTCCAATAAAGTTTTTATATAGATCTAGGCCTATATACATAAATAATTGCCCCTGATTTTTTTTTTTTAAATCCTGTTTTATTGTAATTGAAAACTAAGAGCCAGACAGTAACATATATTATGTTAGATTGTACAAAGGTCAAGGCTTTTTATGAAATTCACCGGAAGCGTCTTAGCGAACAAAAGACCCTCCCTCCTCCCACTCACACCACAAAAAAAACACTCTTATGGTATTGGTGTTCACTTGCTTCAATCCATCATGCTAATAGCATTTTAGCATACTCAGTGCGCTTAGGTTATGGGGTTATACGTTCCAGTCATGGGAATTGGGATGTAGATACAAAAAACTTAGTTGCAAAAAATTAATATCTTTAAATGTCCCTAGAACGATTCCCATGTTGTTTTCAGATTTCCTCCATGTCTGGTTTAAATAAATTGTAAACTATTCCTTTTCAGTCCATAAGTCCATCCGTTGGCTTACAAACTTCTGACGAAGTGCCCAGCCGCCGTTTAAGTTGAAAGACACATTTTGGGGGGAGGAGGGGGGGATTTTGCAAAGATAGGGGAAGAACCGTGCCTTCCAGACAGCTGACTGTAAGTATGAAGTATGATGCAAAAATGTCGATAGTCAAACTTATTGGTGTAAACTGTGGCTACCTACTATTGTTGGTGTTGATTTTTATACCATTGTAGCTATAAGAAAAACAACATCAACTGGTGAAAATGTGACGCAAGAGAACAAACAAAAATATAAATAAAAACTGGTGATATTTGACGCAAGATACAAAAAAAAAAACCAATAACAACCAATACCAAATATATATAAAAAACTTGTTGAAAATTTGAAGAGACCATAAAAAAAAACAGCCCAATACCAATTCGATTGCAAAAAAAAAAGAAAAAAGTCCTCCTCAGCTTACAATGTTCGCAAACTGCTCCTAAAAACATTGTTTGTTTTGGACAAACAGTGTGATGTATTGGGAGGGGGGGGGGGAGTCTCCAATATGAGCTTTAAGCAAAGGCAGGACAGTGTAGCATATTGCAAGCATGCAACATTTAGCCAAGGGTATATAATAAATATATATATATATAATATACAATTTCGCTAACAATTTATTAGATCGATTTATTTCTTACAATTTGGAAACAATTTTCTTCGGAAGCAAATACCCTGGTACACTATTTTATTGCTGACAGACTTTAAACAAAACACAATGGCTAATGTCGAACTTAGGAACTTTAATACACAATATTTAGGCATATTTATTTCATTTTTTTGTTTCAACCTGGGAGATTCAGACAAAGAAGAACCGTTTGATGAGTGGGGAGGGAAAGGACGCGAGGAAACCTACAAAAGGGTGGATGGTGGTGTGAAGGGGGGCGGCAGTGGAAGTGTCAATGCCCAAAGCACCGTGTCAAACTTTTCACTGACCACAAATCAAGCCGCATCTTTTCGTTAACGCGCATGACCGGAAGGGGTGTGTATTTTTTTGTATAAAACAATTTTTATTTTTTAAGTAGTGAATAGTTGGTTGGTGGGTAAGAGGGGAGCAGAAGTAAGTCTCAATTATTTGTGTCGGGAGTCATCGCCCCTAGGCATTCAGTAAAGTAAAGACACTTCGCATTTTTTTCGTTCGTTTTGTCCATTTTAGGTGGGCTTAGCCTTCTCCTTTTTTTTTTCAATATGTTGAGGTCAAGCTAAAGCTAGTATGGAATGTTGTTGCAAATGTTTAGTTAGGTGAACCAGTCTAAGTTGAATGAGCTGAACAAGAGAGGCTCCCATTTGAGTCTATGACAGAGAGGTTCAAAGTAGTAACATGTTAAAATGGCCCAGGAAGTAAGCCATGATTTTTTTGTTTGTTTTGGCCTCTTCACTCAATCCACCCACATCCCCCTTTCTCGGTCACATTCCTTCATTTCCCGGCCGCATTTCATTTATTTCCCGGTCACACTGCCTGATTTGTGTCAAGCTTCGTCCCTGGTCATACTCCCTTCTCGAAATCAAACGTTCTCCGGGGGCGCCCGATTCTGATACGCCATTTATTGTGCATCTATAAATCTAATCTATCAATCTATCAAGTTCTGTCTGTCCGCCAGTCCCTCCCTCCCTCCATGTATCTGTAAGTATATTTACTATTCAGTACTTGAAATAACGTTTCTCCCAGGCAGGGGCGAAGCCACAGGGGGGGGCTGGAATTTAAAAAAAAAATTTGTTTCAACTGATTTTTTAAAAATATGCACTAAATTCGCTAAAAATTTGGTAATTCTTTGTCACGCGAAAGTTTAGCCCCCCCTGGTATTCGGTAAATATTTGTCACGCGAAAGTTCAGCCCCCCCTGAAAAAAATTTCTGGCTTCGCCCCTGCTCCCAGGTGATAAAAAAAAAAGACGGAAGAAAGAACAGAAATAGACTACGCGGGAATCGGGGCGAGAGGTCGTTCATTCATGACTGCTGGCAGTGGCAGTAGCAGGTAACGGAGCCAGTGTTAGGTGGTCCCATCCACCCCCCCCCCCCCCTTCCCTTCCACACTTTCCCCTATCGCGCCATCATCCATTCCTGGCTGTTCAAACAAAATTATAAAGAAATACAAATTTACTTTTCTCAGAAAGTCACCCACCGTGTGTGTTTGAACAAGGTGTACAGTTAACCGAGTTATGTATATTTTTTATTTCATGATTAGTGAAAAGCATAAAAGATATATTATTATGTGCTTCTGATATATTATTATGTGCTTCTGATATATTATTATGTGCTTCTGAAAACGAATTCTCGACAAGTGTTAAGACAAAAAAAAAAGAAAGAAAAAGAAGTGCGGTGCTTTCTTTAAGGAAAAGATAAACCCCGTACTACCAACATTTCATCTAGTCTAGTCAAACTTGAAATTTAAAATATTTACAAAAGTCATAAAGACGGATTCTTTGAAGTTTCATTCACAAGCCTTCCGCCCCTTCCGATCTCTGTAACTCTGGCTTCTGAAATAAAGTGGGGGAGTGAGTCGGGGCGGGGGGAAAAAAGCAATATTTGTAATATTAAAACCTCTAAGTTATAGGACACTACTCCGCCAAAACAACAACAACAAGAAACAAACAACAAACTAATGTAACTAGACAAATATTTTTCTTTTTATACTTCCGCTAGAAAATTGTTATAAACTAGATCTATTCTAGATCTATTTCTGGATAAAACGCTTCACATGGTAAAACGAACATTTCGCGTTTCCTGGAGTGAACTTTTAAGGGTAAAACATGACTCTCTCGTAACATTAGAATGCTAAGAAGAAGAAATGAAATGTACACATCGAAATGAATACACAACCTGGTTTAACTGGGTTATAAACAATGTTTGTTTTGTTTTTTCTATTGTATTTACACGGTGTCAATGTAACTTAGCACATCGGGATACAACGTCACGTCTTATGAGAAAATTGTAAAACAAGAAAACGGGGTGGGGGCAAGCATGCACAAACACATAGAAGAAACTCAAAGACATGTCAACAAGAATAGTAGAAAAAGTAGCAACAATAGTAGCCGCGGTAACACATAAATCATCAACAGCTGTAGCAAAAGTAACAGCAATGACACCAAGAATAGGAGCCAAAGTAACATCAAAATCAACACCAATTGTAGCCAAAGTAGGCTAACAATGAGACCAACAATGGTATAAAAATCAAACACCAACAATAGTAGGTAGCCACAGTTTACACCAAAATCATCAAAAATAGTTGCAATAGTAAAACTAGCACCAACAATAGAATCTAAAGAAACGACAAGTTAAAAAAAAATTTATCAAAATGTAACCAACCAACAATAGTAGATATAGCTCTGCATCGAATAGCCCCTCCCCTTCCCCCAACACTCAAGAGTGCACAGGTGTTGGTTAATAGCATTTAAATAGCGCCATCCGGCTTAGCCTGGTTGTTGTTTTTTTACGCAAGGGAACAAAACCAATAGCACTGGCTAACCAATAGCACTGGCTTTACAAACGAACGAAAACTATAGATATTGGTTTAAGATATAGGCGATTTGCCACATAAGGGGAGGGGGGCATACATATGCCTCAAGTAACAAAAATAATAATATGGCTCTTGTTGGGTGTAGAAATGAGTCCAAAAGAAAACATCATTACAACAAGGACAACAAACCAAAACACAATGACAACAAACCAAAACACAATGACAACAAACCAAAACACAATGACAACAAACCAAAACACAATGACAACAAACCAAAACACAATGACAACAAACCAAAACACAAGGACAACAAACCAAAACACAAGGACAACAAACCAAAACACAAGGACAACAAACCAAAACACAAGGACAACAAACCAAAACACAAGGACAACAAACCAAAACACAAGGACAACAAACCAAAACACAAGGACGACAAATCAAAACACAAGGACAACAAACCAAAACACAAGGACAACAAACCAAAACACAATGACAACAAACCAAAACACAAGGACAACAAACCAAAACACAAGGACAACAAACCAAAACACAAGGACGACAAATCAAAACACAAGGACAACAAACCAAAACACAATGACAACAAATCAAAACACAAGGACAACAAACCAAAACACAAGGACAACAAACCAAAACACAATGACAACAAACCAAAACACAAGGACAACAAACCAAAACACAATGACAACAAACCAAAACACAATGACAACAAACCAAAACACAAGGACGACAAATCAAAACACAAGGACAACAAACCAAAACACAATGACAACAAACCAAAACACAAGGACAACAAACCAAAACACAAGGACAACAAACCAAAACACAAGGACAACAAACCAAAACACAAGGACAACAAACCAAAACACAATGACAACAAACCAAAACACAAGGACAACAAACCAAAACACAATGACAACAAACCAAAACACAAGGACAACAAACCAAAACACAAGGACGACAAATCAAAACACAAGGACAACAAACCAAAACACAAGGACAACAAACCAAAACACAATGACAACAAACCAAAACACAAGGACAACAAACCAAAACACAAGGACGACAAATCAAAACACAAGGACAACAAACCAAAACACAAGGACGACAAATCAAAACACAAGGACAACCAACCAAAACACAAGGACAACAAACCAAAACACAAGGACAACAAACCAAAACACAAGGACAACAAACCAAAACACAAGGACAACAAACCAAAACACAAGGACAACAAACCAAAACACAAGGACAACAAACCAAAACACAAGGACAACAAACCAAAACATAAGGACAACAAACCAAAACACAAGGACAACAAACCAAAACACAAGGACAACAAACCAAAACACAAGGACAACAAACCAAAACACAAGGACAACAAACCAAAACACAAGGACAACAAACCAAAACACAAGGACAACAAACCATGTAAGATTGGAAAGAAAAATAAGGAGGTCGGGAAGTTACTCGGGACACACCTTATTCCTGAGAGATATCACCCACGTTCTAAACGCTGAACCCCCCTCCCCCCCGCTTCTCAACCCGGCACACCGCGCCCACCCCACCCCTCCTTCCGAAACTCCCGATTATTTAGGAGCTCATGATGGTGGCTTTATGTCGCGCAGGTGTTGGTTAGAGAAAGAAACAGTAGTTTTGAAGATGTTGGGGGAGGGAGGGGGTGGGGAAGGCGCGATGCTGTTGTTGGAAGGTGCCCCAGTACAGCAGTCGGACACACCAAGGTGAGGATAGACGGATAGACACTTGGATATTCCTGACGTCTTCAAAAGTGGTGAAAGAGAGGCAACAACAATAAGAGGGTCAGAGCAAAAGAACAATACAGTGAAACCTCGTTTATAGCGGTTAATAGGTTCCGAGACCGGCCGCGATAGCTGAAAACCCGCGAAGTTAGGACACCATATTTACAGTATTTATTTAACGTGTATTCGGACTTTTAAAACCCTCCCCGTACGTACTGTTAATAAACCACCATTTTTAAAGTACACAACACGTAATGTACGTACAGTACCCTAATCTAGAACCTATTTTGGGTCTTCATATATCGCGACTATTTTCGCAATTTCCGGAAAATCCGCATATATTTTCTCATATAATATAATGAAATAAATCCGCGAAGTTGTGAATCTGCGAATGTCGAACCGCGAAGTAGAGAGGGTTCACTATATTATTTAAAAAAAAAGACGAAGAAATAAAATCTCATATATATTGTGATAATTTTTAATTCAACGTGTTTGTTAGACGATGGTTGCACCACATTCAACAAATGAACTGCAACCCACAGTTAAGGTTTTACCCAAAGGGCCCCATATCAAAACTTCATCCCCCCCCCTCCCATGGCACGGCTAATCCGCCACTGCTTCCACCCAGCGTCATGCGGAGAGAGTGAGAGAGAAAGAGAGAAAAACAGAGAGAACTATTAAATGGCGCTATATATATATTGTTTTATCGATATCAATTTTATATTCTCTTTTTAAACACAACTGATTTACCTGTAAATAATGTTTGGACAAGGCATTCTTCACAAGAGTAGACTATATATAATATATAGGCCTATATACAGGGCCTACTTGTCATGATTGCTTAACCTCTTAGACTCTATGCTATCTTAATACATCTGTATTTCAACAATAACAACAAAAATTAAGAAAAAAAGGTAGGTCCACAATATAGAAATCCAGGTACCTGCAACAGCCCACACACATACACCCTCAGGGGGAGAAATGTGGGGATAAAGGGTGGGGAGAGGGGGGGGGTCAAGTCGTAAATGGAAATAGAGAAAATACACAAACGAGGCAAACCATCACAAGGACAAAACAGTTTATTAACAATTAATCTAAAAGATTCAAACACCTTTTTAATCCAACTACAAAATGTTATATCGATTAATATATAGGCCTAGATCTACATATAAAATACAAATATATTGGCGCGTACCTAATCGGTAGTAAGACACAAATTTGTTGTTTTGTTTAGAAATCCAATCAACCTCGGTTTTCGTTGACTTCGGTTCTCGTCGGTTTAGACTTCAGTATTTCGTCTATTGCCTCGATTTTCTTCAGTTTTCAAAGCTGATCCAAGTGCCAATTGAAAAAATAAAGCTCGAGGATAAGTGATCCCGAATCCGGGATTATCCCTTGTTACCCAAGGTTCTTATGAAAGGGGATTTCCTCTTCCAAACAATAAATACAAAAAAAAATTTTGGTGTGTCTAGCCTTGACGAATTATTTGGATTTACACCGATTCGCATGAAAATAATTGCCTCTGTTTTTGACGTTTTGATTATCGAAGAAAACCGTGGAATTATGACTGTATAGGAATAGTGCCCGGCTATAGATCAATACAAGGGACTATTTAGAATATTCCAATTTTCTTATAGAAATATCCCGAAACAACATACAAGATTATAAAACGAATTATAGTTTTCTTGAAAATCAATCAGCCCTCCCCCCCCCCCCCCTTCCACTGGAAAGAAAATAAAAGATATGTTTACCACTCCCCCTTTTTTTCCAATCCCGATCCCTGAAACATTCTGATTTCTGATATTACGCCGACGCGTAGGCACATTCGTTATCCCTCTTTTTTAGGCTCGCGCTAACAATTGCGGTACTAACAATCTTTTTTAGGTCCCTTAAATTACGTTCCCCTTACGATTGTCCAGCATTTTGAGAGTCTAACATAATAGATCTGTTGTCGGTGATTTGTGGGCCACCCCGAATCCGTCCATTAAAAAAAAAAAGAAAAGAAACATAACACCAAATAAGTAAACACACTAAATTACTGTTTTCCCCCGCTATTTAAATCGCAAAATTGTAACCGCACCGCCTGATGGGTAAACAAATGAATAACGTCACCGGCGTGTAGTAGGCCGGCGCACACAAACCAACACGACGACGGCAAACAGCGCGACACGGTCACCCTTCAAGGCCACGCTGTTTAATGAAGAAAGTTTAAAAAAAAAAAAAAGAACAGACAACACGCGCTCTCTATGAAACCATGGATAACCTGCTGTGACACACTCATGTTGTTGATTTAAACAAAAAATATCACAGTGTTTAACACTGCTTTATAAAATACGACACAAACATCTAATTGAGTTTATTTTTGTCGTGGTGGAAAGTGTATGTTTGTTGGCATGCATGTGCTTTTAATTGTCAAACGTAACATCTGGACCACCCTGGTACAATATTAAGACAAATGTCTGCATTACTTGTCTTTTACTGTGAGGGTGGAAAAGGGGGATGAGGAGGTGTTAGCGAAGTAGTTGCGCGCGATTGTAAAAAAATACTGTGCATTACGAACGGTTTTGTAATCTGCCGGAGGAAGTGAAAATCAGAATTTTTCCGCCGGTGACTTAATCCCATTAGATCGGGGGATCTCAAACTCGAATGAAGGCATGTGTCATATTATCACTTAAGAGATGTGTCAAGGGCCGCACTCCACCCCCCAAACACGACCTTAGTAAACAAAAAACACTTCTTACATCTTAACTAATTTTACTATTTATATATCTAATAATAGGTAGGCTATGCTACGTATATAAAATTAACAATAAAATTTGATGTGTATCAGTAGGCCTACTAGCTGTCTGAATTATTATTTAACGAATAGTACCCTGTATTAGATATGTGTAGGCCTACCGTCCCTCCAAATCTTGAGATACAATGTTCCTACTTCCTACTATTTTTTCCGTCGTGGTTCAACCGCCAGTGAGGACACATTATTATAACTGGGATTCTCAACTTCAGGGTACGCGAAGCCCCCAGCGTGGGCGACCAACCGAGGGAGAGATGGGGGGGGGGGGGTACGCAAACGTTACACACAGGGAATTGCAAAAAGCAAAGAAATCATATTTTGAAAATAATATTTAGGTACGGATAAGTGGTGCGCTACGGGCAAGTAGAGAGTAGGCTACTTGTAAAGACAAGTGTGTTAAAGTCTAAAGGGGTACGGAAGCGAAAATAAAAAGGTTGTGAACCACCCGCATTACAATATCAAGATTCAGTGCTGGCCATACGTATCCTGGCGCCTTGGGAGAAATAATTACAAAATGAGTTAATTGCCTGGGCTGCCGTCTTGTTGTTTTTAACATAGTTTCACTGACAACTGCTCGATTCGCGTTACATTGTTCCGGCATTGTAAACAGTAAACTGCTAGAGTTGCAGGTTGCAGGTACATTGTCAACAGTAATCTACCCATTGACTAGATGTATAGAATATAATAGTCTATAGCCTAATGTTGGCTAAAAAGATCAGATCTATAAATAAACCGTTGTATCGGTAGCGCGCGTAAACAACTGTACATTAAAACAACAACTCCTGTAGACGGCGCGACTCTTTGACAAAAAAAAAAAAAAAGAAAAAAGCTCACTTAAAATAGATAACTTTAACATCAAGCGCGACCCGCTTTACCTTTAGCTCGGCGCCGTCTTACGGAGCTTACCGAAAGCATTGCCCGAATGTTGCCGAAGCCGAAATAGGGCCGATAAAAATGATGGGTATGGGAACCACAGAATCTATGTTTATTCTGTGATGGGAACATGCTGAGATGAGTGGGCTAATATTATGATCAAACTCGTTCTCATACACTCAAGGGAGAGAAATGGTCTTAATTTTAAATGTTTATATTTACTCGCGCTAGATGCATGTAAAAGATAATAGAACTTAACCAATATTCAATATTACACAGAGACTTTTTAACTGAGTATAAGTTTAAATAGGCCATATTTAATTACTTCCCAATATTGTTTAAACCTTCTACGGCATATATTTTCGTTTTTTTTACAAGCAATTACACGGGGGGTCATTATTTTATTATAAAGTATAAGCCGTAATATTTCCAATATATCTTTATCACAATTTTATGTTAACGCTGCACTTCAGAAATCCAACACAGACTAGCTTACCACACACACAAGAACACGCTGTAAGAAGCATTTTAAAACCAAATCTCAATAGCGACCAATGAGACAATGCGTAATCTCATTTTTTTTTATAGTCTACAGCAGGGGTCAGAAACCTTTTGATTATAGTGTGACGAGAAAACGATTTTTTATTCATTCGGCGTGCCAACCACTTAACACTCATCCTGCTCTAGTGCTCAATTTCTGGTAGAAGAGACTGTATTGTATTACTTTGAGGTCTTCCGCGTGCCATTGAAAATCGTTCAGCGTGCCAAATCTGGTACGCATGCCGTAGGCTGTCGACCCCTAATCTACAGCATACACGCCACTATACGGTACTCTTTATAAATGGCATATTATGGCTTCTTGTTCTTAAATAAACATGTTAGCAGTATTTAAAATGCATATTAAAATTGCAGAAGGCTTAACCACCGAATCACTACGCTGCGCTTTTTTTGTGTGTAAACAACACACAAATAAAACAAAATAGGTCTAATAAAAAAAAGGAAAGAGAAGAAGCGCACTTTCTTTGGCAAACTTGATCTACTTAACTCCCCTTCGGCCTCGTGTGTTGCAATCAGAGTGCACGCGACTAAGTCTTGTGCACCTTGTCATTTCACGATGCGCTATATTTTCGAACGCAACCGTTGCAGATAGCCGGAACGTGTTTACACAAACTTGTAGGATCGCCTTCTACTTCTGTACGTTCCCCCCCCCCCCTCCACTCACCACCGGCCCAACTGTATTGTGCTGAAACTGAACTCCGCGCTGTTTACGGGGGCAGCCGAAGTTACAAATAGGGGGGGGGGGGGAGTTCATAATTAAACGAAAACATTGACTTGAAAGCAGAAATGGGAGGCAAAACAAACAGAGCAGCACAAGTGGTAAAATAACCACGAATCGGGACTGAATTAATCTAAATGTTAATTTACACAATAAAAAATAATTCCTACCATTAATCATCAAACAATTGTTTTGTAGTCCACAGGAGAGGAATACAGAGCGCCAGTACACCCCCCCCCCCTCCTGCACAGAAGAAGTTGTTTTTATACCCTACCTAGATTTATACCCCTTCCAGAATACAGATTTTGCCCAACCCTATTTGCTAAAAAAGATAAGCTTGTAATGATTATGTGCAAAAGATTTGGTTCTTGGGCCCTAACAGAATCATCCTTTGAATTAATAAGCCATAAGTGGCTTAATTATTGTGCAGTCAATATATTCTTTTTTTTTTTATCATTAAAGGGCATTTAAGAATCAGCTGTTTACCTTTTCACTCCAGCAGCAGTTACAACATTTTTTGTTATAGGCAATGTTATCATTTAAGTAAAGTATCCTGTTGGACCAAATTGATCCATAGTGCAGGTAAAGCAGCGTTCACCAGTTTCTGTGGCCACGGCATACTAGGCACAGCCGCCTTCACTTTACCCCAACAAAGGTCAGGTACCCATCAGAATAGGGACACACTCCAATCCAGGAAAAAATCCTAGCCTGCACCAGGATTTAACCCCAGGATCTTTGGTTTGCCAGATGAACTCGCAGCCCACCTTGCCAAACATGGTATCATTTACTCTTTTCAATTTTCATTGACAAGATGAGTCAAGGAACCCACATTCCATTAATCTTTTTGATTACCACAAAACACTAAGTTCAACATCAGTGATAATATCCAGGGCGCTTAGGGAGCAATAGTTGAAAAAGATCTAAGAAATTATTATGTAAGTGAAGAAGACGTAAATCTACTTTTTCTAACAAACAAAAAAGTCTTAGTAAAGTAGTCCTAAAAAAAATGTAAAAGTGAAAATCTCAAATGTTAAATAAAAGTTCACACACTATTGAATTGCCAGCAGGAGAAAATGAAACACACTTACCTTGATTAGTTATAGCAATTGTTTTCCACTTGGTCATGTTTTCAATAATTATTTTTGTTAGTAAATCCCTTAAATTTTTATGAAAGCCGTCTGTTGAGGAATAAAAAAAAAGTGATGAATTCACAGTTTAACAAAAAAGAATTGTTTTAATATCTAACATTGCAACCAAAATTATAATTAATTAGTGCAAACAAAAGTTTTTTTGAATATGAAGTTCAATGATTAAAAAAATGCAAAATTGGTTAAGGCTAAAGCTAAACCACACTATACTCAAGAATCACGCTTTGACTGTAATCATGATTCAGCAAAAAACTAGAGTCTTGTTTCAGAGCAAATCAGAAATATACTGTTTCACAATCAGCCATGCCACAAGTAAAACACGATTCACAGAAAATCACAACGCGCAATTTTATTTTCAAGAATCAAGAAAGTGTTGACAGTGACTGTTCTTGCCATGTTTGTTTTGTTTTTTAACTAGGCTAATGATCACATGATCTAGTTTGCACTTCCCATTGGCTGACACAGCTTGAATCAAGAATCATGTTTCCAAATTTTAGAGCATGTTCTAAATCTGTGAATCATCGCAAAACACTGCTGAAACTGATTCTGGTGAAACACGTTTTGCGCTATGCCACATTTGAAACGGGGAAAATCATCGTTATTTTTTTATTGAATCGCTGCGAATCACTGATTTTGTTTCTAGTGTGCCTTAGCCTTAAAATACTGGGTAATTAGTCGCTATATTCATATTATTTAATGGGACGATTTGTGATACTTTTCCTTCCTTCCAACTATGCACAATCTACAGTAATACACCAATCAAACAACCCCTAAAATCTATAAATTTATGAAGTTATGCATTAGCTTTACAAAGAATTTAGTTCTTACCAACCAATAGCAAACTACTTCATTCATGGTAAAGAACTATCTCAAACTAACAATGCTAAGTATCTAAGAGTAATAATAAATGAAAAGTTATTTTGGAATCCTCATATTGATGAAGTAATTAAAAAATCATACGAAACATTAGGATACATAAAAAGGAACTTTTACAAATGTAATTAGAATATAAAACTAAAATGCTATCTCACATAAGTTAGACCTATACTAGAATATGCAGCACCTGTATGGGACCCATCAACTAAAGTAAACATTAAAAAATTAGAACAAATCCAAAAAAGAGCTGCAAGTCTCATAACCAGTGAATATTCCCAATTGACAAGAGTAACACCATTTGTCAAATCACTAAACCTAGAAACACTAGAGGACAGAAGGGCAAAGAGTAAAGTAGTAATAATACATAAGGCATTAAACTATAATTTAGAAATACAACCCAATAACAACCTGTTGCAAAGCTGAGATAAACATAAAGATAAAAACACTTTCCTTGTCCCTTATGCGAGAACAAATGCATATAAGTACTCTTTCTTCCAGAGTGGCTTTCAGGCATGGAATGTGTTGCCTGAACAAACCATGAAAACCAGTAATTTAACATCATTTAAAACATTAATTAATAAAAATGCAAGACTAGACTGGGACCACGGATGAGCGTAGGACGCAATAATTTTCTTTATAGAAGGAGAGTCTGTAATGTATAAGATAAGATAAGAAAAAAAAAAGAAAAAAAAAAGAAATTACCTAAAAAAAGTTAATAGATAGATCTATTTAAATTATTTTAAAATGTTGTGAATTGACAGGTGCGCTCAATAAGGATTTACCAATATGCACCATAAAGTGTAATTAGAAACTTTTTCAAACATCGCTTACTAGGAAATAAAGTGAATATGACTTGAGGATCTGTTGAACCTTGAAAAACTGCTGTTTTCAGAAGATGACTCAGGGTACTAATACACTGGAAAACAAACAACAAGGTTTGAGTAAAATATAAATGAAATATAATGTTATGTTTTAAAAAAACCCAGTGATTATAAACATAAGATTGTTCAAGCAAGATAGATTTTTAGTAATAGCTCCAACAATTAACTCATAACAATTCATTTATATTTTATTTAAAATCTATTTACATAAACGATCGATAAGTATCGAGTTAGAGTACAGGGGTGGGCATGGCATATCAGAGAATCATAGCAAGGGCAAGAGCCCACTGAAACTCTGTGGGGAGGAAGGAATAGGCAAAACAATGCCCGTCTCGATAAATCTAGTGTCTGGATGCCTATGGTCTGGTATTTGTACAACTAGGAGAACGTTCAGGTTTACTAGGTAATGCCACCCTCCTTAATGATCCGGTGAGCTCTACACTTAGTGTAGTGCCTATAGTTTCACTATCATGTGGGGTGCCCACTTGACTTAAGACCCACCCCAGATGTTACACTCTGGACTAAAGAGTTGGAAGGCTCATCACGTTTAAGAAACTTTCAAATTTGGTATACTTAGTCAACACTCTACCTATGGATTACAACAGTTTAGAGTTGTGTCATTAATATATAAAATATTTATCCATATGAACAAATTTATTTTAAAATAGTTAAATGGTGGGCCGTCATAAAAAAAAAGATTAATTTTGGTAAAATGAAGAATTCTTTTACAAAAATCTTCTTCTTCGCAGAATCTCAATACAATATTGTGAAGAGAATATAAGGGCCACTGGTCATATTACTAGATAATATCATTTCTCATATGTTGAAGCCATGAAAAATAATGAGCACTGATGCACTTTATTCCAAAACATACTTTAAATTTACTTCGTAATCTGTTAAGAAAAAAATAGGTTTAAGTAAACATATTAAAGAAAATAATCTCTATAAAAAAAGGCCACCAAGGTTTAAGTAAACATATTAAAGAAAATAATCTATATAAAAAAAGGCAACACACCAATCGAGAGTCACTTGTAGTTGTGGCCAGTGCTTGCGCTAAAGATTGTACTGTACTATCAGGAAGATGAGCTGGTTTTCTCTTTCTGTATAAGAATGCTTGCTCGCATAGATCCAACATTTGTTGTTTTGAAGACAACTTTTAGGAAAAAAGAGGGCAATAAATTAGCACACGGTTTAATGCAAATAAAAGATTAATTATCCTATACTGATGCAACATACTTGATAAGTTTCATATGTAATATGTTACGTCATAGTTTTGATTTATCAACTGATGAAAAAGATCAACTATAACTTGTATTATATTCTCTGGCAGTTTTTTTTAACAATACATGTCAGTACTAATAATAACGATTTCCTAGGCCAGGGGTCTGCCACCTTTTGATAATGGTGTGCCACAGTAGGATTTCTAATTCACTCAGCATGCCAACAGCCTAAAAGTCATCCTGGTCTTTTATTTTATAGTATAAGATACTTTAATAGCCTTTTTGGGGACTACCACATGCCATTTAAAATCACTCTAAGTCCCAACTTGTATTATATTCTCTGGCAGTTTTTTTTAACAATACATGTCAGTACTAATAATAACGATTTCCTAGGCCAGGGGTCTGCCACCTTTTGATAATGGTGTGCCACAGTAGGATTTCTAATTCACTCAGCATGCCAACAGCCTAAAAGTCATCCTGGTCTTTTATTTTATAGTATAAGATACTTTAATAGCCTTTTTGGGGACTACCACATGCCATTTAAAATCACTCTAAGTCCCAAGTGCCGACCCCTGTCGTAGGCTTTACTATATTGAATACTGCATTACTGCCTATAAATAGGCTATACTCATTAATACTCTATATTATATATACATATTGATAATTATAAATTATAATAGATTAATAGCCTACTGACTACTGCCTGTCCATACCCTAGGCCTAGTATAGCAGTATAGTCTGAGTATAGCCTCTAGCATACACTAGACAGTACGTCAGTAGTATAGTTAAAGTTATAGTATAGTGTCACTGTATTATAGAATTATAGTGTATAGAGTATAATATATTACTGTATAGTAAACAACTTAGACAACTAGGGCCTATACTCTATACTATTTTAAGTATTTACTATACTACTATACATTATAATCATTATTATTATAATGATTAGGCCTATAATGGCCTATAGGCCTACAACTTTATTATTTGATTTGAAATTGTAACTTCTTTTAGGCCTAGGCTAGTCATTATTATATTATGACTTAAACTTTATTATAATTTATATAGTTGTATACGACGACGTATAGCCTAACTTATAACTTATAAGTCTTACACTGACGTATACTAGGCCTATACTATATTAAGTAATAAAGTATAGTATATTATAGCCTACACTACAGCTACGGTTACAGTATAAAATCAGTTTTCAGTTCAGTATTATGTAATTATGTATACTAATACTGAGTAGGCCTATAGCGCACTATAGCCAGTATTCCAGTATTCATTATAAATTTCATAATTGAATTGTTTTCATTTTCATATCATTTTACATTTTTTAGTAAATCATGTGTATAGGCCTATTCAATATTGTCGTTATAACCTTTATTAATATTTCCAATTGTGAATAATTGATTTTCATGTTTTTTTTCCTGCTTGTAATTGTAATCCTAAAATGATATTCCTTTCTAAGTTTGATAATTGTATAATTTATTGATGGTATGATAGGCGTTAACCATTTAATAGTGAAAGTATAACATTGTGACTTCCTGTTTCCTACAATTGTATGCCAGAAAGCTTTATTCTTCCACCTGGCAAGATTGATTATTGAGGTCATAATATGAGTGGAATTTTCCATTGCCTAATGGTTCGTTTCTAAAGCTTTATTTTACTTAGGATCGAATAAAAAATACTTTATAAATGCAATTCAATATCGCCAGAATGCCCAGAGTCAAGAATTGATAAAATATTTCAATCAATAATCTAAATTTAGTGAAATATTGTATTAAATATTCGTTTTAGTTCTTTACTTGTTACAAGAAATTAGAAATAAAACCTAAATTTAGAATAACTTGGCCTAGAAAGCAGGAAAACTAGCCAATACAATTTGCTCATGTAAGGCGCATGCGCCAGTTTCGCTTAAAGAATAAAAAACAGCCAATTACATTGCTTGTACAAGTCATGTGACTCTACGCGGAAAAGAAAATTCTGCGCGCGAAGATATCTAGGCGAAGCCAGCGGCATCAGTTCGTTCGCATCCTGCCTTTGTCGTGGACGGAACTTTATCTTTTGTGTTAAAACAGTCGTCAATTAAAATAAAATAACCATGCCTGGAGCAAAGTAAGTACATTTTTTATTGTAGTTTTAAAATTGTAAATGAATTGAATTTAGACATGCTTCCCCTCTTTTTCCACTGTTTCGAAGAAAATTCAGATCTGCTAGCCCCTCACTCTTCTTTGTCTAACAAAACCCATGCCCATAGTAATTAGAATCTATCGGGCTACTTCATTCACTCCCCACGCTACTCAACCTGTAGTCGCCAAGCGCCGTCTTTCTGTCGATTTTTTTCTGGTCGATATTTAACATCCGCCTTTTTCTGTGTTTAGTTAGGAATAGAATTTTAAGCAAGCCGGCGAACTGCCGTGTTTTTTTTTCCCTTTAAAATTCAGTAATATTTGGTACGCTTGTCGCTTGCTTTCAATTGTAAAAAGATCAAGTCAAAGAGGAATTAATAACCAATAATGTTGTTTAATAAATTGACATTATATAAGCTACGTTTAAGACATTTTTATTCTTAAAAATAATATTTTGGCCTAAATCTAGACTTGATCTAGACTAGACAGTCTAGACTAGAATCTAGATAAATTCTGAAAATCCCAGTTTTTATGCGTCACTTAACTTCAGCTTTTTTATTTCCCGGAGTGGCCATGATAAAGGTGAAGGCTACACTTTTGTTTATACTGATATACTGTTGTCTAAAAACAATTATTGGGATCAGATCTAGATAGGCCTACATATTAAATACTAAGTAGGCCTACCCTACTCTACACTTCCACTAGTCTATAGGCCTATCCATTAGAATCTAGACTACATCTTTTCTATAGGCTACTTTTAATCTTTTTTTCTGAACGTATAGATTAGGCGCCTATGACAAATGTTAGTCTGAAAATCTGTGGCCTGTGGATTAAGTTTTTAACTAGAGTCTAGTCTAGGTCTAGGCTATTATTTTGTTAAAGACCAAGTGAAGAGGTTTTTCTCAAAGGAACGAGATTTGGAATAGCCTCATACATTGAAAAGGGACATAAATAAATAAAACTTGAAGCTACAAATCTATATTTAGGCTAACCATTTTGTTAAAAATAAGAACCGGGAAAAGATTCAAAACACGTAACAATAGTAATTTTTGCTAGTCTAGTCGAAATCCCTTCTCTTGTGTCACTTTCCTATATTGCCGGAAATAAAAACATCTCAAATGGCCACGAGACTTGGATTTTCTTTTGAAAAACACACATTAAAGTGCAGATATTGAACTAATTAGGCCTACTTAAAATTTATATTTGATATTTTGTATAGCCTAAATGATTTTTTATTAACATTCAGGTGCTGAATACACTATTTACTATCAAAATCAAATGTTAACTCAATTTTGATAAAAAGCTCTTCACTTGGTCTTTAAAGTTAAAGTATTTTAGTTTCTTACTCCTGCTTTTGGTCTTGTCAGGATGGTTGTAGTGTAGTACGAGTTGAGACTTCAACGTAAAATTAATATTCTTCTTCTATTAGCCAGTCTGCAGAGCTGTTTGCTCTCTTGCAGTCAATGCCAGACAAACATATCTTAGGTTTCTCTGGCATTGTTATTCTGGGGTTTCCTTTGTTTGTTTTTTTCAAACCCTGCAGTTCAAGGGAGTTTTTGGTTCTGCGCCCAGCACCTGAGTTGTAGTCTGGGATCGGGCTGCATTGAGTCAGGGCTGAGTTGTACTAAGGTGGGGCTGGCCTATGGTCCAATCTCCACCATCCACTGAGCTTTCCAACTGGTTATGACACTCAGTTGTGCCATTTAGTTCTTAGATGCTGGGAATACTCAATGGAATTGTCACATCCTGGATCCAGGCCCCTTCACGACAGTACACCCAGCCATCCCCGTGTTACCAACGCCACAGGCCCCCAGCAGAAGTTGCACAAAACCACTATCCAGGGTAGTGCAATCTGGACCTCAAATGGTGGTAAAAATTTTACGTGCCCCGGTTAAAAAAAATGCACAACCGACTATTAGTAAGTGGGGCTGTAGTAAGGTTAATCTTTCACCTGGTCGTTTCCGGGAACCCAATACATATGCGGGGGAATTTATTATTCAGTCAGAAAATTTAAAACCATGCTGTTAGAGAAATTTAAAACCATGCTGTTAGGGTGAAGAGGTTTTTTAATGTCACCTCATTTGTCTTATTTTTTTGTTTGATATCTCATTGAAGTAATTGGGTTTAAAGTTGGCAAAATATTTTTTAAAGCATGCTAATTTTATTGCAACTGGGTGACTTTTTTCCAAAAGTTAATTTACAAGGAGCGACTTCATTATCTGCAGTGCATGTCAAAATCAGTCCATTTTCTCTATTATTAGTTTGCATCAGAATGGCATCTTTTTTTGTGGTCTAGTTGAAATAACCATAAAACACTGTAGGTCTATACGATAGAAACCCCCAACATCTGCATAATGAATTATAGTTAAAAAAATCACAGCTTTTTAATTTTTGACAGTAAATTTAGGCAATATATTGTTTTTCTTCGGAAAATCATATCCCTCTCTTTAACTTAAAAGATGCCTAGAAAAAGTGAATCGAATTAAAAAGCTTTTAAAAAGCTAATCTGACTATATTCCAGCTTTTTATAAGCTGTGCTGTTAGGCTACTAGAATCACCCCCATGGAACCTGTGAAGATAAACTAGTAGTAGGCTACAGCGGCGGATCAGGTGCATTGAGTCGCATTAGTACCAAATGAGTTAAATTATACAGTAGATCTGGTGAAGTAGGCCAGGGGTTGGCAACCTACTGCACGCGTGCCAGACTTGACGACACTCAGAACAATTTTATTGTCAATGGCACTTGAAAGACCTCCCAAAAAAAGCCATTCAAGTCTCTTCCACAAGAAAAGGAAGGATATCTTTTGGGTCTTTGGCACGCTGAATGTGTTAGGAATTCTACTTTGGCACGCTATTATGAAGTTGGCTATTGAAAATAATGCTTAAATACTTTTTTAGTAATAATTCTTTTACTATTTAATCATTGTCAGTTTTATGACCAACTAGCATATATTTGCCCGATTCTCCAAACACACTAAATTTAATTCTGTACATGATACACATTTTCTGTACATGTGAATGAATTTTTACTTTTATTCTGAAAGTTTAATGATGTCATTAAATAATTATCATCCCCATACTTGTTTTTTTTTTTCATTTGGTGAAGTCAAATTATACATGTTGGTTCCACCAGTTTCAACGTGAACAATCTTTTAGGGGTTTTCTCATTTTTTAACTGAAATTATCAATATCATTTTGTAAAATAGTCTTGTACCCGTTAATCTTTCAGACATGCCTACCGTTCCGGATTTTCCGGAACCGTTCCGTAAAATGGCCAAAAATGACCCCCTTTTCCGCATTAGACCCGTTTGTTCCGCAAAATCGGCGTCTCCGAAAATGCAGACATTTTAATTAAGAAAGTAATAAAGCGAAATAAACAAAAGGCGTTTGCCAACTTTTGTTTTCTTTTTCTCACTTCCGTTTTAATTTTTAATGTAGTTCCTTTTGGTAGAGAATGCATAAGCGAGTAGCGCGGCACTGTCGACTACTTTGCCGTTTTTGTTATGTCAAATAATTTTAGAGAAACTAAAACTAATCATTGCTAGCCAATACAAAATAAGCTTATTACCTTTTAACTTTAGTTACTTAATAAAAAATAATAGTAGTCGCTAAATTAAAAGTTCAAAATAAAGTAAATTATATTGTTTATTGTCCCTACTGGCCTACTCGGGCCTACTGCTTTAAATCGGCTAGAAAAACTGATGTTGATGTATTAGAACAGACACAGTGTTTGTGCATTTAGCTAGGCCTATTTAAAATAAATTTGCTTAGGGTAAAGTGGCTTAGACCTCTAGGCCTAGGCTTATGAATTTAGTTAGTTTTACCAATTGACCAATATCAAGCATAAGTTCAATTACCTTGGCCTTGTCCTTAGTTTAGAATATAGATAGGCCTACTGAGTAATTTGACTTTAACCACTTTCTGAGTTTCGGTCCTAGGCCTTAGACTTAGTAGATTGAAAGGTTTATTATTTTTTTTTAAACACAGCATTGCAATTATTTCGTAATAGCTTAAAATCATATAGCTAGCCTACATAAAAAGCCACTAACTTTTAATAGATTTATAACCTTAGTGAAGTTAGTGCCTTAGTTAAACTCACATAAATGTATTCCCCCCCCCCCCCTCCATATTTTTTTCGTTAACTCTATATTGACTTAGATTGTATTCTATATATTATATATATATAATTATTAATAGGCCTATATACAGTCTTATTACTATAAGTGAAATCATTTTTCACATTTTTCTTTTAATAATATTATATAGCGTATATATTGGCTCGAAAATGCTTCCTCCGCGCTTATGTTCCTCATTTTGGTCCCATGTTCCTCATTTTGATTTGTGGAGGTAGGCATGTCTGATCTTTATATTTGAGCTTGACCATACTCGTCAGAAGCCATTTAATTGCATTAGGGGTAATTGACATGCATGGCACCGTTAAGTCACTAGTATGAGGTGGCTCTACAGGTCTTAAAACATTTCTATCATGCCATGCAATTCGATATCAGCAATAATATTTTGAAATTTATGCTTTTTGTACATAAGTAGGTCAACAGTATAGGTATCATATTTTTGTTTAAAAGACATTTTTTTTCTCTTTAGAGATGAAGTCGCTGTAGAGGAACAGGAAACAACAGAGCCAATTGTGGCCAAGACTGTTGAGGATGTGAAAGGCAAAGCTGATGAGGTAATTGCTTTTAACTGTATATGGTTAACTAAAGTATACATCATACCAATCACTATGGCCTGCTACTGATTCCTGGTAGAGGTTATTGTTTTTCTATGTGTCCCTGAGACTGCCCAGCGCTTATGGGTACCTGATTGTAGTTGAGGATGCTTGGCATTGTGCAGCTACTTGTCCCTCTTGTGTCATTGTAATGGAAACTTGTTAACGCTGCTTCACTTGCCACATGAATCCTTTTCTTTCTGGAAAATTCAGATAATGTGACACAAGGGGCATTTCTTGACACATTTATTGCTGGGGCATTTTATGTTTGAAAGTGTGCTATTGGATGTCTTATCTATTTTTGTTTCATTTTTTTTTGTTTGGGTGATGTGCATTTGATTGAAACCTAAGAGTCTTGTTTAAATTTTTTTAAGGCTGAAGCTGAATCAGAAGAAGAAAAAAGTGCAGAGGATACACCAAAAGAAGACTCAGAGAACACAAATGAAAATGCATGCACAGATGACACTGAATCAAAAACAGGTAATTTTGACTACACACTAATAAAACTTATTTTAATTTTATTTTTTCTATAGCAATACATTTGTTGTTGCCACAGCTGTTAAAGTTTGTTGGGTGAGACACCAACCACTATTTAATAGTGGATATGTTGCATCCTTTCTTTATAGTAGGCCAGTGTAATATTATATAGTTGTCATGGGCATAATCTGCAGAGCTAAACACAACTTTTAAGCATTATATCTTACCAAACAAAACAATACGTTGCCATATGTTGCGTCACATTAATTTTGGGAATTTTCTTGCAAGTAGGTTTTTTTTCAATTGTGTGTATACCATTAAAAAGAGTAATTTACAGTGCACTGCCAAATTTAATTTAAGCACTGAGCTACAAAACATACATAGTTACAAAGAGCCAATTTTTAAGCAAGAACTCAGCTATAAATCTCTAGGCTAGATGTTACAAAGAGCTAAGTTTTAAGCAAGCACTCAGCTACAAATCTCTAGGCTAAAGTCTTTAAACTTAATTTATTGCATCAAAGGCTGTGGTGCTGTATGAATTCATTATTTTTTTCCAAAAAGAAGGCCGCACAAATTAATACGTTTACTGTTAGTAATACTGTTGGCCTGAGTGCCTTCTTTATACCCGTATCTGGCCAGAAAGTATGGCATCTTCTTCCCTTCCATCTCAGTTGAAGTTCTATAGTCACTTTCAAAAAGGAACTTGAAGACACATAATTTTAATATTTACTGTCATTAAACATTCTTAGACCCCCTTCTGTTTTACTTTGTATTAGGTTGGTTAACGCTACATTAATTTGCTATGTCCTAAGCTATTGAAAGAGATTTATAGCTCGATGTTAAATATGCACTTTATTATTACTATTCAAGTAATGTTACAACTTGTCTACTGTCTTCTCTAGATAGGGAGCTCTTTCCTTTTTGCTTTTTATTTTTGACCAATTTGTTAAATTGCAGAGACTTTCAGTTTACAATTGCTTACTAGCAGCTCTTAAGCTTTCTTCATACTATTTAACATTTCTTCATACTATTTAACATTCCTTCATATATTTATTTTTCTTGCAGAAACAGAAGAATCAACAGCGGAAAAGAGAACTGCAGATGAAAAAGATTCTGAAGATGGAGAAGATGAGAGTCCAAAGAAAAAAGCAAAGAAGGATTCTATTGAGACAACAGAGTCATCGAATGGCACCACAGAAAAAACTGAATCTGCCTAGTTTCTCTCCCGCCACTTTTTTTTATTTAATTTTTTATTTTGGAACTTGACCACAAACTTGTAAAAAAATGTGTTTATCATCATGTTCAGGAGATTTTTGAGAATTTATAGTCAGGTTGTATACTTCATCATGGTTATCATCATTTGTACTGTTCTTGTAATAAACATCTTAATGTAATCTGAGCTTTGTTCCTTGTTTCAAAGTAAGTCATTGCTGTTTGTGTGAGGATTGAAACTGGATGTAGTTATACTGTGCTTATTTTGTCAAGTGCTACCAGTGTTGTTGTTTTTTTCGTTTTGATTCTGTTGGATATTTTCTGGATTATAGATGGAAGCAAAAGAAAGTATCAGTGTGTTGCTGCTAATTGAAGTGTAATAATCACAATGTGTGCTCAATCAAAATTTCAGTTTGTTTAGGTCATGCCTTTCTTGTATTAAATTAATATTCTATAGATTGAATGTTACATGCTGTAAATTAATAGTGGTGCATTCATACTGTTAGTCTGCTTCTAATTATTAACATTATGAATTCCCAAACGTTTTCTGTTCAGTATACAGATACCATTTATAACCATATTTAATTAAATTAATATAATTATAATTGTCAAAATATATTCTCCTATTTGTGATACTGTTTGTTTAAATATTTCAACACAGTTCAAAAAACAATGTATTCTATACACACATTTATTTACCTTAACATTTTAATCTTACACAAAGGTGAGCCACCCAGTCTTTTATTGGGATGTTTATTTTGTTTAGTATTGATAATTATAGAGCAGTTATGATAGCAGTAGAAGGTTAACTTTAGCTTAAGATTGTTTTCACCAAACTAGTTTTACTAAATTCTAAATGACTTTATGTGAATCTATAAATGTAAATGCTATTACTATATGTAAATGGTAAATAAGTGTCATTTTAAAAATCATACAGTTACTTAAATACTGGAGTACCAGGAAGCTAATAATCTAATAATAAAGTTTAACTGATGCCATTTTTTTAAATTTACTGGCAATAGACAAGTACCCTAGTACTGACAAGGCTGTACAGCTGGCACTGGTGGACATCCACAGCTCTGTACTATTTACATTTTACAGTCCTCTGGGGAACAAAAACATCTCTATTTCAAATTTGTTGCTGTACTGTATTTAGTATATTTTACTACTGGGTAGGAAAGTTTAATTTGAAAATTAGTGGTTCTCGCACAATTGAAATGAAAATTTTAAAAAAATCACACTTTAGACTTTAATTTATATGGTTAAGGCTAAAAATAAAACTAAATATTGGTGTAGATCTCTGAGCAGTCATTGGAAACTTAATTTTTTTTCTTTCCTAAATTAGTACTGTACTTGGTAAACAATTTAAACATCCTATTCCTAGTTAATTTTTTTTTGGACTGCCTATCATACCATCAATTATCACATTTACTTTCACATTTAGGGTAATCATTGTCAGATTTTTGTCCGCAAAAGGGCACATTTACTTTAGTTATAGTTATAGAGGCACAATTTTGAAAAGTTTTTGTAAGTCTTTCATTTGGTACTTCGATGTACTTCTTAAAAAGCCTTAACTACGTATCTATTATAATCTATCTAAATATATGCCTTGATATAGGGATGTACATGTAGTTAAATGTTTTGAAATTGATTTCACGGCAAGATATATGTCCAGTGGTCCTTGTACTTGTAAATGCAAGTTCAACTCAATGAAACAGTAAGTTTTCCACATTCAGAACCAGAAAATGTTTTTTTCATCAATTAAAAAAAATCTTGGCGGTCTCTCGCGTGCCATAGAAAATCGCTCTGCGTGCCAAGTTTGGCAGGCGTAACTTAGGTTGCCGACCCCTGGTGTAGAATATAATTGAATTGATATTGAAAGGCTATAGTTATAATTTATTTAATACCCGACCCCTGGTATGGAATATAATTGATATTGAAAGGCTATAGTTATAATTTATTTAATACAATTTTTTATTAACAACATTTAAGAACATACCGGTATTTCAAAAGCGTGGTTGCACGTCCCCCCTTTCCCATTTTTCCAATACAAGGATTATGTCTTTTTTTTGCATACGGTACTCTTAATACTCTTATTATTCATTATTTTCATAGAAATATTTGAAGAATATGGTTTTAAGTTTCTCTGTTGATATTTTGATACAGTTACAGTGTTTGTTGTTCAAGATTTTAAAAGGGAAATTGTGCACCAGTTGAAATTAGCCCTCTCTTGCAATCGTGACTAAGTGTCACTAAGGCACTAAATAAAAACCAAATATCATACCATTTTTTCAAGAAAATTTGAAATTATAATTAAAGCTTTTATTAACGTTTAAACAATGATTTAAAAATTTGATTGATTTTAATCGACCTAATTTTAACTTTACTTTCACCTATTACTATTATTATTAAAATGAGATGGATCTGTGTGATGTGTGCTCCCCAACCATGTTTTTATTTTGTTTAAAATTGGAATAGAGAAAATAGGCATATATCATATAGTCTAGGCCACAAAATTGGCGATCCAGTACCGGTTTTAGTATAAATTAAATCTATGATTTAAATAGTACCGGTAGGCAGATGGCAATGTCATTGACCTGTATGAAGTGTGTGGTCATGCAAACGCACGACTAATTTCCATTTATTATTAGTTTATTAGAAGTAACAATACCGGTAGTCAAACTTGCCATAATTAATGGACTGGCCCTTTAAAGAAAAATGTGAATAGTAGATTTAAAGTAAATTAAAGTACTGTACCAATGAGCGAGAAAAAGTTATGGTTAGAGCTTTTATTTATGTCGCCTCTTACCATTATTCCATCATCAACATAATGCTTGTCATTGCTTATATTAGAATCTACCGATAACCACCGAGCTCTAAATAAAAATAGATTCAGTATACCCTACCGGTATAGCTTGTGACTCAGTGCTGCTAACGTGTTCTCATTTTCTGGTACCGAGGGGAGAATAAGGCTACTCCGCGCTGCCGCAGGGTGAGAACAAACAGGTGGTTTGTCCGCTGGGTAAGGGGAGGCCTCGTCGGTTTTTTAACATTAAAATAACATTGCACTGCGTACCGGGTAGGCCCTACACACTTAAACTTAAAAATAAAAAAAATATGTAGGTTACACTTTGACTCTGACCAACTGGATGCTGTTTCTCCATTTCTCTCTCATGGGTTGATGACTAAGACATACGTCAAAATGCACACGTGCGTCCGGAAATATTTTTTTTAGTTGGTTAAAATTTTCTTTAAAAATACGGACATCATTTTTCACATCCTTCAAAAACATTCCTATTGTGGTTGCTGATTGTCGTTCTGGTAGTTCCAGATCCTGATAATAATAATAGGGAGGCTACCCATTGTAACCTAATTTTAAAAAAAAAAAGGTGGTTGGAATTTGATCAGATGTTTGTACAGTACCGGTAGGCTATTTCCACGGTAACGTATAAAGTAAACTGTGTTTCATTGGTCAAGTAGATCCTACTACTATACTACTACTACTAGTATCTAGTATTCAACTTTATTAGACTAGCTAACATGCTTTTCAAAGAGATGGTCTGCGGTTCTCGGTTGGCCGTCCGCAAATAAGGGTGTAAAGATAAAGCCAGCAATGTTGTAGACCTGTTAACACACACAGAAGCGGAAGGAAATCTTTCAATGACATCAGTAGTTAGCTGCATTAATTTGATTAATTTTTGCTATCGTAAAAGTAAAAGTAGGCCTACGAGGTAGCCTACAGTTGGTAAATTTATAGGCCTACAACAAGGCAGAGATAGAGGTGATGAGACATCCCATCGAGGTAATCGGGAAAAGGCTTGAAGGTGAATTAGAAGTGGTAGCTGATATAGCCATTTTCACTGATGCGCTTTCAGGGCTCCAGGCCATCGGCGAGTTATCGGCTATCTGAAATCAAGGAGTGAAAGTCGGTAGGCCCTACCTGAAAGTCACCTCCAGTGGATACCGGGTCATGCATGAGTCGTTGGAAATGAAATAGCGGACTCCTAGAAGAAGGGGTCCCTTGCACCCACCCTTAAGAGCCGTGCTCATTTTCTGGTACCGAGGGGAGAATAAGGCTACTCCGCGCTGCCGCAGGGTGAGAACAAACAGGTGGTTTGTCCGCTGGGTAAGGGGAGCCGTGCTCACTTGGGGGTGCCAGCCGATCGTTACGTGAGAGGGAGACTGAACAGTAGAGTACCGTACGAGATTGGACGAATCTGACAAGAGCCGATGTGTGTGTCAGCATCTAAAACAGCCAAATCGAGCTGACCCGTGGTGGAGGCTCCGCAGATGCAGCGAACACGATTATTTAATTTTGAACTGGACATTTGGTCCATTTTAGTAGGTTTAGGCCCCACCTTGATTCGCGGTGTCGAAACTGCGGTTACCCGACATTTAAACATGCGACAGATAAACATACGACACTTAAACATAGACACTTAACCACACGACAGATAAACATACGGACATTTAATCACACGACATTTAAACATACGGACACTTAATCCCACGACAGATAAACATACGGACACTTAATCACACGACACTTAAACATACGGAAAGTTAATCCTAGTGACAGATAAACACACTTTTTCACTATACCATGAACATAAATCGGAAAATAATATAGATTATGTTGCCAATAGTAAAAAAACGGTATAGAGGGAAGGAAAATACCTCATGGCATCAACAGGCCTACTGGGACACCTATGCCCTACGCCCACCCTAAACAAAAAAAAAAAAGCGTTCAGTGTGTTATCCCGACTTTTTGCTCAGTAAAAGTCTTGCATACTATCTATGTTTTGGTTATTAAAATTTTGAAACGTATTCATATTTTTGCATTTTTTGGAACTTAGTTATAAATAGAGTATTTTTATTCTTGCCACCATCATTATCAAATTAATTTAAAAAGCTATTTCTAAATAATCATTGACCAATGCAATTAAAAGCTATATGTGTCAATTCGACCCACTAGTAGATAAAAGAAGTATTGTGTTTAAAAAAAAAATAAAACAAGGTGTATGAGTTACATTGTAGCCAAATACAGTTAAAACACGAAGAAGGGATGGCGCTAGTGAAGACATAACGGATAAGTGGATTATGTAATACTGGCCGTCTAATTGCTGGTCTGGGCAGCCACGCGTGAACCATACGTTGGACCATACTGACCATGGATATACATGGTTGGACTTGGATGCTGAGAGATGGTTGTAGTCTATTCCACTTGTGAACCCCTCCCTCCTCTCGCCCTTCTCCCGTATACAAGAAAAGGGGATAAAAAGGAATCGAAGTAAAATACAGAAAATACTGTAGCATTTCATTAATGGAAATAGAAAGATTTAATGAGCTCTCTCGTTTTATTTAAAGGCTGTGCACATAGTGTTGAATCACTGTTGAAAGGGCAGTGACAAGCACTTTGATAGGTCAGTGCAAAACTTACTTTGACAACAGGGAATGCCAACTAAATCCCAAGATTTCCATTTAAAACGAAATTTTCTTGAGAGAATGAGGCATAACTTAACAATGAATTATAAATTGTAACTATAATATAAAAGGTTATCAAGCCCAAATTTAACTTATTATTTTATATTTTGATAGCAGCCTAAGACAGTAATTTTTTTTTATCAGGCCATTATTAGGCCTACTTAAAATACACGTAATTTTTAAAAAATCTTTAAAATAGGCATGTTAGCAGCCCTTTATTTACCTTTATTTATCACTTTAGTTACTCAGAACTGGATGGTGATGGGTAATAAGTGCGATATTACGCCTACGTTGCTTTAAATACTTAAAAAAAAAAAATCATTAATACCAATAATACAAAACGAGTACTAATACTGAAAAGGGTATAGATCTAGATCAATAGTAAGTTTAATTTCAAATAAATCTCAAACGTGAACACCGATACCGATAGTGGCGATAGTCCGCCGATAGACATCATTAAATTCATTATCATAATCATACAGTCACCAGTCTGTCACATTAAATTTCGGCAATACCTTAGAAAAACTGGCCCACGGTATAGGATTGTTCTAAGTTCCATGCCATAGTTTCATAGTTTGAAGACCTTTTCAGTTTCTCTCTTGGCTAGTGTATTTGTCACAATTTGTGCCTTCGCCCTTCTCACAACAACTCAACATAAAACATTCAATTGTTGAAAAAAAAAATTTTTTTAATTAAACAGATTTGAAATGTATGATATAAAAAGCCTACGCCTACGCTTTAACTTTATAATTTCAATTATGATTGATTGATGATGATTGTCCATTGGTTTCGATGAGGACCATCCTTTGTCAGAGTCATCGTTGCTTATGGGTCTGGATATGGCTGATGAGGCCTATATTCTTGCCCAAAAGTGTTGGCTGGCTTGGTAGAGCGGCTGCTGCATATCATATAATATACTTTTAATTTGGTTTACAGCTTGATGCCCCTCCAATTCCATACTGGCTCTGGCAGTTGGAAGACGTAGAGTTAGAAAGAAAAACACTTTTTTTTTTAAATTTCATATTATATAAATACCAAAATGCTTATGGGCAAATTATGGGTTAGTTATAAATATATCATAATGCAAGGAAAAATTCATACAAATTCCTTCGGTGGGCTTTTTCTAATGCAGAAAGATCTGCCACATGTCTGCACATCAGGATTCCGGAATGCCAAATTTATTTTCGAAGTGTTTATCGTCCATTTTAGTTGATAATTGCAGTTGGCAGTATATGCTTTGCACCATTAAGTTTAAGGCCCACAACCTCCGGCTTTAGCCTCCTTTTTTTAAATATATATCTTCCCTAGCCTTTGATCAGCCAAAACCATCTGCAAGGCAGCAGTGTTTGTTTTTGGAGTTATCTCTCCTAAATGAGTCACTGTCCCTGGCTATCAAATCTCATCTTCTCGAGCTTAGAGCTTAAGCTTTTGCAGTATTTTCTTTGAGTTTATTTGAAATATCCTAACCACTGGATATTCCTCTTCATCTGCAAAAACACAAACCAGTTGGTCTGTGACTGTTTATTTCATATTAACAGCTATCCTTAATATCTAAGGGTGTTCCACTATCTGCCAACTGGGGATGCGCTTGGCAAAAGTTTCAGCGCTGCCCCCTTGCATACTGTAACTGCTTGTTTAATGCTATATTTGCTATATTTAGACTACATTTGTGCCCCCCCTGGAAGTGTCGCCCCCGGGCATATGCGCCCCTCTGCCCCCACCCTATGTAAGGGCACTGGCGCTTGGTAGAAGATGGTAGCTCCTGCAAGTCTATGTTAGTTTATATTTTTATTATTTGGCAAAGCACTTAACACATTGTAAAAATGATCATTTCTTAATCTTCTCAACAGTAAATTTTAATGGACAGAAGAAAAAAACAACTAAATTATTAAATGGCAGAACCGTTGTCAACTAAGTTAACAAATGAAGCATTACAGGCATTGGATTGGAATAGTGGTAGGCTTTTTTTAAAATATTAAACTATTTTTATTATGTTGTACCTTTTTTAAAAAAAAGTTATTATTAATTTTTTTTTTTTTTAAATAAATCCTTACAATGATTTTCATTGCAGAGTTAAAGCTTCGGCCATATCAGCTTGAAGGTGCATCTTGGCTTGTGTCATGCCATGATGGTGGTCGAGGATGCATTTTAAGTGACGAGATGGGGCTGGGCAAAACATGTCAGGTTAGAAGTTTTGTGGATTATATTATAAACTATTTTCTTTCAGTTGCGCTGTTATGATTTTCTATCTTGTAAAATTATTTATAGTTAAGGACTACATAATGAATAGTGCTAATACTAATAGCATTGAATTTACATTGTAAAAAAAAAAAGGCCATCATTGAACATTGATCTGTTTCAGGGCATTGTGCTGGCCACACAAATCCTCTTGCATATGTACACTTTTGTTTATCACCATCAAATCTCACAAATTCAAGCATTCAGTTAATTTGTTGAATATCTAGGTCATTGCAATGCTGACATCACTTAAGGGAAAAAAACGAAAAAAAATCCCCCACCTTGTTGTCTGTCCAAGGTCTGTGCTGGAAAACTGGAAGCAAGAATTTGAAAGGTAAGACATTTAATTAATTGTAAGGTTGAACATTTTTTGATTTGTTTTCTTCAATTTTATAGGCTGAAAAAAATAAAGATTGCAGAATTTAAATGTTTTGTTCCACGAATTAATTATAAAAATGATTTGTGTGTGCAACATTGTTGGACAACTGCAAGTTATATTATAACTTTTAACAATATATGAATGAAGTTTTTTAAAATGATTATTGAACCTCACTTAAAAAAAACCCAACAGATTCTATTACTAAGAAGATTCATTCTTAGAAAATCACTGATGAAGATAAGAAACAAGAAAACTTTCAATACATTTTGACTCAACCTAAAGCCTGCATTATCTTGGCACATTTTTAAGAGAGGCAATAGCAGAAGAACTTTACTTTCTCTTGTTTTTTTATTGTTAAAGACTCCAGTTTTCAATATTAAAAAAAAAATTTTTTTTTTGTCTTGTCAGTTTCCTCATTGTGAATGAAATATCTGAGAGATTATCAGTGGCCTCACAAAGAAGAGGGCTGAGGGGGCATATTCTCGGGGGGAAGGGGGAGGGTGACACTTCAAGGGGGCGGCTAATATAACCTGTTCATACCAGAAATTTCAGAAGAGTTGAAGGGGAAATAAAATCTGAAACACAAATTGTGAACAAAAGTCTTACTAATTTGGCACTTCTAAGAATCGAATCTGACACTTTGACGGAGATGGATTTTGATGGTGTCATTAAAGACTTTGCTCATAGTAAAATATGGAAAATGTTGATGCAATTGTGTAATCTGAAATTTACCATTCATTTTAAAGAATATTCTTAATAAAAAAATGGCATTTTAAAATTTATTTAATCATAATAATTAACTAAGTGCAGGCACTAAACAAAGCAGTTATAGTATACCAAGGGGGCGTCGCCCTGGGGCGCTACATTGGCTTGTGAGGGCCCTGGATATTATGCACAGACAGTCTGCTGCCATTGGCAAGTATCACCTTACAGACTCACATTTCTGAAAGAGTTTAACATGGTTTGTGTGGTCCATACTCAAGTCAATAGGCCACTGATAGGTTAGAATGTAAAGCCGGCCTTCATTGTCTGCCATCCCACACACAGAGAGAGGTGGGATGAATCTAGTGCTGTCATCATCATTTGAAAATATTTTCTGGCTCCATATTCAAAGACAAATACAAACCTTGTATCAGCCACACAATCTTTTCCCTTCTAATCAATATGTATAATTACCGTGAGTTTGTTTATATATATATATATATATATATGTATGTTTGTTCGCTATAGGCTCCGAGGCCGTGTGACCAATTGGCACAATAGTTAAATGTATAAAGTGGAAACTAAATATCGTCAATTTATTATTTTTAATAATTGTTGGCCGTTAAGGTTCTAAACTGAGCACCATTTCAGAAAAATGTCCCTTTGAAATGCTTTCACACCGTTCATTTACTATTTAACTCGAGGTCTTATCAGGTTTTCCCAATTCACGCTTTAAAAAAAAGTTACACAATGTCTTTTAACAAAACACATTGTAATCATTTGTTTCTCTGTCATTTTGATGGGCAATAACCACTAGTTTTAATATAATTAAATTAGTTCTATGTCTGTTTCTGTGCAGGTTCAGCCCTTCTCTTGAGATCATTACATATATTGGGGTCAAGGAAGAGAGACAGGAGATTGCTACACGTGTCAAAGCTTCCTGTAAACTGCCACAAATTGATTTTGACATTTTACTTACAACATATGAGGTAAAAAAAATAAGAACAGCATTAAAAAAAAACAACACTCTCCAGGTTTTAATTGTTAATTTTTCTTAAAGTTTAAATAAGCTCAAAGTCTCATGTAATTTTAAAAAATGTGTTATATTAGTTGAAGGGATGATTATGATTTTATATAAGTGCCGAAGCAGTAGATGGTTGCTGCTGGCACCTAATGTTTAAATTAAAATAGTTATAATCCACTTGAATGTCAGTTCAGTTAGATTCCTTCACTGGTTATAATATAATGCAATACAATTTTAAAATACAAATTATAATAATTGATTTTCAATTACGTTTTCAAGCAATATTAAAATATGACATTACAATATGTAATCTAATTTTGGTATTAGTTTCATCTAAAGAATTTAGCATTTAAAATTGTCTCAAATTAAATTATTAGTTTTTGTTTTTGTACAAAGTCAAATATAAAAAGTTGCCAACAGCTACTTACCCTTGTTTCTTAATTCCCTTTTGTATTTCTGCATAATATTTATTTTTGTGACCAAGTTCAAATAATTACTTTTACATTGGAATTTGAACATTTTACAATAATTTTTTTAATGTAAAAGCAATTTCATTATGCTGCATGGATAGGAACAGAGTAATCAGTTTGTTCTAATTTTCTGTTTGCTATTTAAATTATCCACCAATTATTGCATACAACATAATTTGTTGATCTTGAAGTTCCAACCTGAATGTTTTTTTTTTTTTCAGCTTTGCTTAAAAGATTCCTTATTCTTGAGAAGTATTCCTTGGGATGTCCTGATTGTGGATGAAGGTCACAGACTTAAGAACAGTGCATCTTTGCTCCATCAGACATTGCAAGAAGTACATTTTTTTTCTTTTTTTTTTTGTATCACACACAGGCCACATAGGTGATATTAAGAATGGCCTCCCTTAAATGTGGCATCAAATGCCACCTAATTTTTAGATTTTAGTAGGGGTGGACAGAAAAGATTATTAAAATGGTTTTCAATAATGTTTAAAATGTACTAGGTAAAAAAGTAAGTAAGTAAAAGTAAAGTACCCGTCAGACTAAATTGATCCATAGGTCCAATGAAGCAGCGTTCACCAGTTTCTGTGACCATGGCATACTAGGTGATTGTGTGGCCAGCACTATGCACAGCCGCCTTTACTTTACCCCAACTAAGGTCAGGTACTCATCAGAGCTGGGTAGACTCAGGGACACCCTCCAGACCCGGGAAAAAATCCTAGCCTACACCAGGATTCAAACCCCTGGACCTTCGGCTCGCCAGTCGAACGCGCTTCCGCTCGGCTACCATGCCCCGTACTAGGTAAAAGCCTTATAAATAATGTTGATAAATCTTCAGTAGTTCAGTTTTCAGTTATATATTTATTTGTTCTTTTTTAACATTGTTTTTGTATTTTGCTTTTATTTGTTGTTACGAAACAGAGTTTCATAATAATAATAATATTATTAAATGTCTATTGTTAATTACAAACAAATTTTGAATTGACTGTAGGAAGCTGTTTATTTACTATCTACGAGGCATATCATAGCAGAGACAAGCCTAGCGTCCGGACTATTTTGATACCAGTATTTTAAAAGCATTCGATTGCCAAAGAGATAGAATACTTTCTTATTGAACCTTAGTGACGTCAGCAATTCTAGACGCTTTCTAGAGCATCTCGATCATAAAACATATTTGCTCATTTGGCTCTATTTGAGAATCGCCCACCACTTTTCTTTGGCTCTATTTGAGAATCGCCCACCACTTTTCTTTGGCTCTATTTGAGAATCGCCCACCACTTTTCTTTGGCTCTATTTGAGAATCGCCCACCACTTTTCTTTGGCTCTATTTGAGAATCGCCCACCACTTTTCTTTGGCTCTATTTGAGAATCGCCCACCACTTTTCTTTGGCTCTATTTGAGAATCACCCACCACTTTTCTTGGCTCTTCACTGTTAGTCCTGCATAGGGAAAGCATGTTCAATTATTACTCTTGAGTTTTGCTTCGGATATTATGTTGTTTGTTCCTTATTTGGATTTTTCATGTGTAATTTCATCTAATGGATTACCTGAAAATTATACCCACAATTACTATTTTAAAACATATCTACTGTGTAGGGCTTACACGCTCGTATCATTGTTCCTACTTGGATTATCATTGTTTCAACTTTGTAAATACCTAACATATTCAGAACTCCTTGTTCAGTAATTAAAATTCAAGTGATAATTTTCTGCACTGGATTTATTTAATTATTAAAGTTATTGTGTGTGATTTTAACACCTAATAATTCTATAGTCCTAATGAAACACAGATACAATTCAACTTAAATTAAGAGCCAATATAATAACTTATTCACTAAAGGAATAATCCACTCCATGTTACAAATGCTCGACTCACCCAGGGAAGATGAATCAGGAGCACCCTTAGACACATCAAATTAAACATTGAACTAATATATTATAAATATATTACTGCTGTGCTGATCAAATTGAACTAATTGTTTATAATTTTGAATGACGGCATAATTCAGTCGTATTTGTCAAAAGGGGGCTCACACTTGCCAAATGCATTATTCAACTACTTATGACAGCACTAGCATATGTCATCTATTTCTTTAATAATATAGATTAAAGAACTGGCTTGTCTATCTAAATATATGGAAATATATGGAATTTACATCCTAGAGGCTTGACCAGAACAATAATATTTACAGAATATTGGCATATACAACAGTGCTAGATGACCACTGGTATATCATCGAGGCAACACTGAATAACTGATTACTAAATATCAATAGTTATCACATCAGGGATCAGTGGTGTTTTTACATTGTTTATATTTATTTCCTCGGCTGTGAATTGTACATATTTTGAACAATTTTATTGCAACTGTTTTTTTTTGTCTGCCTTTTTTCTGTGTGTTTCTTGTGTTTTTTTTTCAAACCTTTGAGTTCAAGTGAGCTTTCCATTGTAAGCTCAGCACTTGTAGGGGACATTCTTGAGTCAAGACTTTATTGGGCATACATTTCTGGTTAAATGGTCTATTCTCAACCACCCACATAGTTCTAAATAGTTGCCACACCCACATGTGCTCTTTAATTTTGTATTTGTTGTGGAATCCTCACATCTTGGATCCAGGCACAATTTCACTCCTTGGTTCTTTGCTGTCAATGCCCCAAGCCCCACCAACAGGGAGAACTCAAGACCTCTATCTAGTATAGTGCAATCTGGACCTCTGTCAAACCACAATATTGATACAATGTTTGATGTGCCTGAGTTAAAAATATACGCAGAAGCCCACTATTGGTTGAAATGTAAATGGGACTAAGCAGGAGGGTTATTCTTTCACCTGGCCATTTCCAGTAACACCCCCCCCCCCAATACTCACACATCTACAGTTTTATTAAAAACATTTATCATCTTGTTGTGATCGCTATAATTATTTGTTGTGTAGTTTCCCTTGTTAAAATTGCTAGAGTGCTGGTCCCTTTTGTTGTTAACCCAGAATTCACCAGATTGGATGTTGTGACAAAGCAAAAAATACAATTATAATTTTTTAAATGGTCCAATGATAATTGCTTTTTGTTTAACCAAGAATTTTTGCTTCCTTTCAGTGGGACATTAGAATTCATATTCTATTAACTGGGACGCCCGTCCAGAATAATTTACAAGAGCTTTATTCCTTGCTGAATTTTGTGGACAGTGCCAAATTCAAGCTGTCTGGTTCAGAAAAGTTTGTGGAGAAGTACTCTTCAGCAAATCAAGGTACTAGATTAAGCAGCCGTATTTATCAGCCAAGCAACAACTGCTTGTTTATTGACTGACAATTGACAAAAAGCTTCTAGTGTGTTAGCATGGCAGACACTAGTTCCAATTCTGGCAGAGGATTTGAGAATGATGTTGGGTATTAAATGTATCTCAACGAATCTCATTAAAAAATATTCAGAAATAAAAATAATCTTGAGAAACTTCTGTGGGGGTAATGGTGGCTTTGAAGCAGGATCTCTGATTAGCATTATGGTCTTGGAGTAGAATCCTGCTAAAAATTCCAGGAATCGTTTCATCTGTAAATAAATAAAAAGGGGCTGGGTATTGTGCTGGACATAATGGTTAGGGTTGCATTGTCAAAAAAAGATGATCTTTACTAAACTATCCCCATGGATCAAAATGGTCTTAAATCAGGACTGTTAATACCATTCTATCCATTAAAGGAAACTTTACAAAACAAACTTATACATTTCTAAAGAAGCCAAAACTTACAGGTTTGGCGCATTTTAAATTTGTTTTTTTTCTTTTAGGGTTCAAGAGTTACAAAAAATAACCATAAGTGACCATATTAACAAATATCGGCAAATCTTCAGAAAAAAAACAAATACTTGTGATAAGTATTTCTTAAAGTCTAAGTAGACTTTTCCCAATATTTTCCCATATTTTATTCATATTTTTCAAGTAGTTTATTATTTAATTTTGCCACATTATCTTTAAAAAATTAGAACCATTTATGTAAAAATGTGTTTTAATAATATTTGTTTTAATAATTGAAGTAGATCGTGATCCCAATGGACAGATATGCTTAAGGCTCTATACCAGTTGCCTAGCAACTGTTTTTGCTGTCCCAGGGGGTGAAAACATTTGGTCCCCCATCACCCCACTGGCTTTTGATAATCTATTAAAAAAATGGACCCCGTTTTCTTCCGATCCCCCTTGGCCATGCACTGCGCTATTTTCCTATGGGGATCGTTGGGGTTAAGTCATAAAGTTAATAAAACAACAACGTTGTATGCTTTTTCGTTCATGTTCTTCAAGATGTCAAGGAGCTCCACAAACTCCTAACCCCTTATCTCCTGAGAAGAACCAAGGACATGGTGTTGCCAGATCTGCCAGAGAAAAGTGATGTCATCCTGTACCATGGCCTGTCTAGCCTGCAGAAGAAACTCTACAAAGCCATTCTAGTTAGGGACATTGGTAAGCATAAAACATGAATTTATATTCCTCATAGAAAAGATTTTAAAAAAAGATGACTGACATAAACACACCTAGATAAGGCTTTGTTTCGGCAAAGACTGTTAATTATCTCTAGCAAACAGCTGGAAGTAGTTTCTGGCCTCAGAGTGACCTCCATTGCAGTATAACTATAGCCCCATAACCTAGAAACATAATTTGATTGGTTCGAATCTGGTGAAGGCTAGGATTTGTTCTAGAGTCTAGAAGGTGTCCCTGTGTCTACCCAGCTCTGATGGGTATCTGACTTTAGTTGGGGTGAAGTAAAGGCTGCTGGGCATTGTGCTGGCCACACAATCCCTTAGTATGCCCTGATCACAGAAACTGGTGAATGCTGCTTCAACGCCCCCGCGGATCAATCTGGTCCAACAGGATACTTTACTTTTTAAAAATATCTTACGGAGATAAAAACAAACTTTACTTCACATACTGCTACAGTATGCTGACATTAAAACTTTAGACTGCTTACCAGGTAATACATTCCGGATGACAATTTATCCAATATTTTTCAGGTGCTTTTGAAAGTTCTTACAAGCCTAACCAGACAATGTTGAAAAATATTTTAATGCAACTACGTAAATGTGCCATTCATCCATACTTGTTTGACAGTGAGTGTTTTTTAGTTTTGTTTTTAAAAAATTGTTTATCTTTAATTATCTTTAAAAAAAAAAAAGCTCTTTTGAATAAACAAACTTCCAGAAAAAAATATCTAGTGTGATTAGGATTTTACCAAAAACCATTTTTTTGGTTCTATTGTATGTGCATAGTAAATTAAGAATGATCTCCCTTTAATGATAAGATAATGTGATAACTGAACCCCATTAAATTGACAGTTTACAGGAGAAAAGAGGAGATAATAAATGCTGCTTAAATAGAGACAAAAATCAAGGCCCTTTTGCTATGTTCTGGTTAAAGCCTTTAAAAAAAACTGTTAGATCACAACATATTTTACATTACAGACGCTCCTTCTATAAAGAAGATTATTGCGTCCTATGCTCATCCGTGGTCTGAGTCTGGTCCTGCATTGTTATTGGTGTTTCAAATGATTTTATGTTACTGGTTTTCCAAGTACCAGCGATTTTGTGTACCGTATATACTCGCGTATAAGTCGCACCGGTGTATAAGTCGCACCCCTAGTTTAAGTTTTTTTTTTCTTATATGTTGTCATTGACCCGCGCATAAGTCGCACCCTGACTTCCCGGGTTATACTGCCTTTTAATATCTCAAAAATGCATAACTTTTAAACATAAAAGTTACTAAATATTCACCTTAGTTTGGAAACTTTCCTTAAAAAATGGTTTTAATCGTGCAAAAGGCAAACATAATCGAATAAAGGCAGGGCTTTATTTATTTTAAACAACCGATCAATAGGCCTACAGACATTAGTGAGATGGGAAAGTAAGGTATGGGTTTCTTCATCTAAGTCTTTCCCTACACAAGTTCCTATCCTACACATAAAAAAGTCTTTGAAGTACGTCATTAGACTCAATTCGCCTAGACTGCAGACTGGGAGGCGCCGGCATTTATGATGCGCTGTACATGTGTCCTAATTACCATTAACATTGTTTGTAATGATTTCAAGTTTGTCTGCGCGATCGACAAATAATAAGCAGTGTTTTTTTTCAACTCTTACATGCAACTAATGAAAAAAAAAAAACACTATTGACATTTCGCGCGTCCATCTGCCGATCGTACTTTTGGAAACATCGCCTAGACCTGGGGCGGTCTTATCGGAATGCTCAACACTGCCTTATTAGTAGGCTATAGCCTATAAGCCTAGACCTTAAATACTAAATAAAACGCATCTTAAGCTTAATGGCCTACCTACATAGACAGGCTTTCATACATCTACGATTCTTTCCATACTGTAATTTGCGTTCAATAAGCCTACCAAAAAAATGCCGCCTTTAAACTTACGCTACGTTTCGGCAATATACAATCGGCCCATAAGTTCAAAAGAAAAGAGGGTGGGTGTCAGAAAAAACTAAAATATTTGTCCATTTCAATTTCAGTTACATATAGATAGTAATATATACACAGACGAAAGTTTTCTAAATGTAAAATGTCGGCCTAGGCATATCCTAGTAATTCTACATCACTACAATCAACTATACGGGTTATGTAAGAAACTTTATGACAGAGTAGTGATGTTTTTCAAACTTTTTAAAAACAGTGTCGGGTGTATAAGTCGCACCTCTACTTTTTGTCGAAATTTTCGGTAAAAAAAGTGCGACTTATACGCGAGTATATACGGTAATTGTTTTCAGAGCTGCCTATTAAACATTTATTTCATATATTTTTTTGAGACGTTATTTCTTGTATGTTATTTATTATTTTCTGTAACATAGGTCCTAGATAAAACATCCTTAGTGATTTATATTACTCAATAAAATACTTTCTAACATGATAGTTTTAATAATAGACTAATCATTTCTTATTATTATCTTATCTAAAGCTACATATTTAAGTCAAGCCGCTTTAAACAATAACTCTATGATTTTTGGTAAACATATATCTTAGTTTAGAAGTCATTAATATACATATGATCTTGTTCTTGACAGATGTGGAGCCAGAGCCTTTTGCTCTGGGTGAGCATCTGGTGGAGTCGAGCCACAAAATGATTCTCTTGGACCGCTTGTTGGCTTTCCTCAAAGAAGGTGGTCACAAGGTGCTGATATTTTCTCAGATGACCAGAGTCCTTGATATTTTGCAAGACTATTTGGGATACAGAGGTATATATAGACAAGATCTAACTTAAGTGGACCCAAGATATCAAAACCTTAATTGTGTGCTTTATTTATTTTGCTTTTCTTTAAAATAACGAAAGTTAAAGTAACCAGTACAGACCAATTTGTTCCATAGGTTCAGTGAAGCAGTATTCATAAGGATTTGTTGTGGGTTGCGTGGTAAGAACAATGCCTAACTGCCTTTTCTTGTTCACAATTAATATTAAGTACCTATCAGAGCTGGGTAGAGTCCAGGACCACCATTAGACCCTGGAAAATATCCTAGACTTCACCAGAATTTGAAACTGCAACCTTCAAAATGCCAAGCAGAGCACACAGCCACTAGACCACCCTTGTAATAATAAAAGGAGCATAATTTGTTTTTTAAAATTTAGAAATCAGCCCTGTTTTTTTGTATGTAATCTGAATGCTGCTAAATCATCTTATAATTCATAGACAATCCTTCTATACTGGAGATTATTTCATCCTAAGCTTATCTTTGATTTGAGTTCTAGTCTTGCATTTTCATTAGGTTTTTTAAAAAAGGGATTGGTTTTTAATCAGTGCATGCCCTATTGCAATTCCTGAAGGATAAGAACATAAGAATTTGTCCTTAAATAAGGCATAGCAAAAAGTTTTTTTTTATCTCTAGGCCTTTTAGGGACAATTTTTAGATCACCTTTCAAGCAAACATTTTTTATTACTTTTTCTTATTTTATTTTTTAGCCACAAAGCTAAGGATTGAAAAGCTAATTTTTTTCCAACATTACCATCAATACAGATTACACACAATGGACCTGTGGTGTAATGAAAGGGAATAGACTGTGGTGTAATGAAAGGGAATAGACTGGTGTAATGAAAGGGAATAGACTGGTGTAATGAAAGGGAATAGACTGTGGTGTAATGAAAGGGAATAGACTGGTGTAATGAAAGGGAATAGACTGTGGTGTAATGAAAGGGAATAGACTGTGGTGTAATGAAATGGAATAGACTGGTGTAATGAAATGGAATAGACTGTGGTGTAATGAAAGGGAATAGACTGTGGTGTAATGAAAGGGAATAGACTGTGGTGTAATGAAAGGGAATAGACTGGTGTAATGAAAGGGAATAGACTGGTGTAATGAAAGGGAATAGACTGGTGTAATGGAAGGGAATAGACTTGTGTAATGAAAGGGAATAGACTGGTGTAATGAAAGGGAATAGACTGGTGTAATGAAAGGGAATAGAGAATAGAAAATATCATTGGAAATAATTAGGTTACAGTGATCTATTATTATTTTTAAATTGCCGTTGGGCTTGCATAAACATCCACCGGGCTTGCATAAACATCCACCGGGGTTGCATAAACATCCACCGGGCTTGCATAAACATCCACCGGGCTTGCATAAACATCCACCGGGCTTGCATAAACATCCACCGGGCTTGCATAAACATCCACCGGGCTTGCATAAACATCCAACGGGCTTGCATAAACATCCACCGGGCTTGCATAAACATCCACCGGGCTTGCATAAACATCCACCGGGCTTGCATAAACATCCACCGGGCTTGCATAAACATCCACCGGGCTTGCATAAACATCCACCGGGCTTGCATAAACATCCACCGGGCTTGCATAAACATCCACCGGGCTTGCATAAACATCCACCCCGCTTGCATAAAGATCCACCGGGCTTGCATAAACATCCACCGGGCTTGCATAAACATCCACCCCGCTTGCATAAACATCCACCCCGCTTGCATAAAGATCCACCGGGCTTGCATAAACATCCACCGGGCTTGCATAAACATCCACCCCGCTTGCATAAACATCCACCATTAGTTTGTTTGGCACACATACACTTTCCCCAAATGTATGTCAGGTACCCATCAGAACTCAAACTCAGGAAGCCCTCTGACCCTGGTAAAAAAACCTGGGTTTTTGTTTGCAACCTACATATAAACAAAGGACCTATGACAATCCAAAAGTTTGCCTCTAAGCCAGCTCATCTTATTATTATTTTGATCAGCGAGTTAAATTACTTCTGGTGCTGATTTGTTCATAGCATGAATTTAAACGCCAAGTTGTCAATACTTGATAAGTGAAACAATTATTACGTTTGTAACCTTCACAGGCTACAGCTATGAACGCCTTGACGGCTCAGTCAGAGGAGAGGAGAGATTCTTGGCTGTACAAAACTTTAATGCCAATGAGGATACCTTTGCCTTTCTACTGAGCACAAAGGCTGGTCAGTTGATTCTAGTGCTTGTTGGTTTTCATTTCAAGAAATGACAGACATTGTTTAATTAATGCAGTCAGATTTTTACTAAATGCTTTTGCAAAATCACTCTTGTTTACTAATATTTATTAGCTGAAATATTTACTTTGTAAAGTTAGCATGTTGTTCCATCAAAAGAGTACTAGGACTTCTGATCCTAATTTGTCCTTTTCAACTGTTCCCAGCTAGCCCCATCTTAATAATACCTGCTTCTATGTCATGGCTTCAGCTTTTTTTTTTTTAGGTCAGCAATTTCTTTCCTTTTTATCTTATGACATTAAGGTAAGAACCCATCTGTCGTCCCCCCCCCCCCCCCCATCTCGTCAGTTATCGAGGAGATGGGGCGGGTGACCCACTTTCCATTGTTCTCTACGGAGATTTAAACTAAGATGCACGCAAAGTATATATCCAGGGCTATAAGGGATCAATAATCAATAATCTCAGCTCTCAATCCAAACGGAGTTCAAGTCAAATTCTGGTTGCCAATTTCTCTAATGCTGAGGCCAGTCCATCTCCAACACACCCCTACAATTTCTCCCTACACAGTCCTTGCACAACCAAATTTGACTGCAATTGTTATGCTATTGATTGTACTATTCAGTAAATTTATGTGTTTTTGTTTTTTTTGGCAGGTGGGCAGGGTCTTAATCTAACTGCTGCAGATACTGTCATCTTTATTGACAGTGACTTCAACCCTCAAAATGACCTTCAAGCAGCTGCAAGGGCACACAGGATAGGCCAAGAAAGGTTTTTATTTCATTTACTTATGTTGTTTTTTTCATACAGCACTATTGATTCATACTGATAAAACAACAAAAAATCTCTAGATATTCTCTCCCTTTGTGCTCATGGGAAAGTTTACAGCCATTAGATGTCAGTTGAGTCAAAGCACTAAAAACATTAGATGGTACTAATTTAGATAAAACATGTCAAGATGTAACATCCTACCCTGGACAATTTCGAAAACTTTTAACTTCTGGAGAATTATTTTTTTTACAATGTTTCAAATGTATCTTATAAGTTTACAGACGTTCCTTCTAGATCATAGGTTCTCAACCTTTTTCGGCTCACCGCCCCCTTTTTACAATTTTTTTCCGCTCACCGCCCCCCCCCCCCAACTTTCTTTTAGCGCCCACTCCCCCCTCCCTTCCGCCCATCTGGACTATAGTTTCCGCAATTTTTTTATGCGGACTAGACTTTTTGTGTGATTAATTATCTTTTAAATAAACTGAAAAGGAAACATATTGTAAGAATTATTAGATAAAAAATTGCCTTAACAAAAGGTTTAAATAAATCAATATTAGTGCGAATCGTTTGCCTGGTGTGTTGCTAGCAATTTGTCTATATTTGTTTCAATTGTGATTACAAAAGCCTTAGGTATAATAATAATTAATATTTGTTAGCTAACAAAAAAGAACTTGTTCGGCATCACTATTGAATCAAATGTGGAAACATTTTTTAGTTAATTTAACCAAAATTCCTCTGCTAATTTTATAAACAAATAGCTTATAAATATTTCAGCAAAGTTGCAATACATTATCTTGATAAATAATCAAGTTGATACATTTTATTGTGCGTGATAAATCGTTAACTCAAAAATAAAAAATGGCCGCCATTTCAATCACAACCATCAGAAAATATTTTTTTAACGTATACTTACTCAAGCCTGTTTGTACTATCTATATACCAAAAATGATCATGATGCGTGTACAAATAAAAAAAAAAGGTTTCTACTGTCTCCCCAACCCATAAAGGGAGATAATTAGCCCGTTTTATTTGAGCTATTATTTCTGTTTTCTTTTCTTTTATAAAAAATAAATGGCTTACAAGTTATAACGTTGAAATGATCAAACTGTAAAAAGTATTTGAAAATTATAAAAATATTATATGACTAAAGAATTTATATGTATACTTTCAAGCATTACAATAACTACCCAGTTTGTATGATTACTACTTATCTATACCGCTTAACAATATTCGTTTTACATGTTTGATTGTCTTAAAAAAACACTATAAAGAAAATCTCGGTTAAACTGAGATCAAAATATCATTAATATTAGCAGATGTTAGGGCGACAGTGATCTTTCAGCATGGTTGACAGTCCTGTGAAGCGAACACAGGACCAGCCAGCCGCACACTATTTTTGCCAAATACAGACCCCTACTTCATCAAAAAGACACTGCGATTCCTATTTCTTATAAGATAAGATAAGATTGCTTTATTTATCCAAACAAATGGAAATTTGATTTGATTACATAAATTCCGTCTTTCAGCATACTTAAAACAATATTAAAGAACCATTTGTACTCAAACACAATAGACATTCGCGCAAACTATCATACATTAATATTAATCCTTGGGTAGTGTGGAAGACTTCACACATTTCACTTTTGACATAATGACAGCATTCATTACGTATCACTGTTGACATAATATAATAATATGTAGGCATACTGTTGGGGGATACCAGATATTTAGCAGAACTTGCGTTTACATCACATTTCATGCTCCAAAAACTAATCGATTCAAATAGCTGAGGTATTTTAATATATAAGGTACGTTTGTACCGCCTACTTGCCCTCCACCGCCCCCCAATCGCCCCCGGGAATGTCAGCGCCCCCCTAAAGCTTCTCAACGCCCCCCCGGGGGGCGATATCGCCCCCGTTGAGAACCTATGTTCTAGATAGAAGATTATTACGTCCACTAGGCCAAAAACTCCTGTAGGGCGACAGGGATCCGTCGGTGGCAGGGCTAAAACCCGTGACCTGTCAGTTGGTTTTTGGTTGACAGTCCGGTGAACTAACCGCTGGACCAGCCGGCTTCACATGAGAAACAAATATACAAGTTTTTGATGTTCAAAGAGGAAAAGAAATTTCATGACATTTATTTGAAACTTTCAAGCTTCCAACCTGTGCTTTAATAAACAAAAAAGTTTGTCTTTTGTTACGCATATTTTATAGTTACTATTTTTTTATTGGTGTGTCATTAATCAATATTTAATAATGCATTCATTCTCAAGGCGTGGGCCAGCACTTTTGTGTATGGCTTCCTAATGTCAGTTTTTGTAGAGTATCTCTGATCCACAGGGCCAGTGAAGCAGTGTTCATAATTGTTCTTTGCATACTAGGGAATTGGTTGACCAGCAAAATGCCCAGCAACCTTTACTTTTCCTCCACTAATGAAAGAGCTAGGCAAACTCAGGGGCAACCTTTAGACCCTGGAAAAAAGCCTAACCTTTAACATGATTTGTACCTGGACCAAAATAACAAGACATTGCTTTAAGCGAAAGGTTGGCATAAATTCAATAAGGACAGTTATCTTTTCTTGGTGAATTGTGCTCTCTCTCTGGAATTAGTGAAAAAAAGATAACAGTGGAGCCCAAAGTGCCCCAAACTTATTTAGTTTTGTGACCCAGTTATTTATTTACCTTTCTTTTGTGACCCGCTGAAATTAGTATCGCCTTTACAAGCCTATAGATAACATAAACCAGATATGAATTTCTACATAATTTTCATAGACTATAATAAAGCATTTATAAATAAGTCGTTATTTAAATAGATAAGAAATAATATAATCTAAAAAAATTTACGCTTGTGGGGGGGGGGGGGGAATATACTGTTATGGGAACATCGTTAGTAAATGACAAAAATCTGGCATAGATTTAAAACTTTTTTTTTGTTTGCGACCCGTTTTTTTTGTTTACCCCTGTTACAGCATTTGGGAAACTCTGGTGTGACCTAAATTACCATCTTTATATGGATCTTTTTCTTTTGTTTTGTTCAGACCTGTGAAAATATTTCGCCTGGTTGGTAGAAACACAGTGGAGGAAATAATCATGAGCCGGGCTGAAGCCAAGCTAAAGCTAACTGAGAAAGTTATTGAGAATGGAGCATTCGCTACCAAATCTGAGGAGAAAACACCTCAGAATGCTAAGGAAGTAAGTCCAACAGTGAAGCAACAGACAGGGAAATCTTTTTTTTTCTGTCAATCTATACCTTACTACTAAATTGTTTAAACCAAAATTTTAAAACCTGTTTTCAAATATTGACCTTGTGTGTTTGTTTATTTAATTTAGATGAATGTGGTAATTTTGTGGTATTTTGGTATAGCAGATGTGTTCTGGCTTGCCATTCTGATGGTCACAGGTTTATAACCCATTTTAAACACCAGGGATGAGTGTCGCTGATACTACCCTGTTCGTAAAAGCTAGTTTTGGGAAAGTAAAAGCTAGCTGAGCTTTGTGATGGCCTGACCTATCCCCTTGTATGACATGGCCAAAGATTCTAAAGAAACTTGTGATGGCTGCTTCACATGTTCACCTTACCTACTGGTCAATGCAGAATCCCCCCCTCCCCCCAGTTGAGAATCAGTGACCTTGCTTTACAAGAAAGACAGATTGAAAGATTTATATACAACAGTATCACAAAACAGCAATGCTATTTTTCATTTTAAAAAAGTGTACTTGTCTTATATATGTGCCTTTAGGTATTTAGTGGTTAACACATAGTTCAGTTTGAAACTGTCTAACATGGCAAGAAAGGAAATTTAAAAAAAAGTTGAGCATGCTACAAGACTTTAAATAACACCATAAAAAATATATATTGATAATGGTTTTAACGTTATTATTGTTAAACAGCTGCAGGAAATCCTCAAGTTTGGATTGGATAAATTATCAGTGGAAGACAAGTTTGATGAGAACATGGACTTTGAGAATATCCTTGGAGGCTCAAAAAATGGCTGCTGGCATGCTTTGAAGGAGGACGCAGAAGATGAAGCTGAGGTACATCTTAGCTACATCTGATCATATGTAACATTACTATGTTGTTTCATAGAAATAACAGGGACTCTTTTTTTCCCCATGTGTAAAAATACAGACAAATACATAATCCATTGCTATATTGATACTAGAGATCTATTTTTTGCATTCTGCTCAATTTTATATGACCACATTTGGGTGTTATACAAGCATAATATTCCTTGCTACTAGCTTGTGACCTTAAAATATCTACATTTGATACTTAATCATCTCATGTAAAGTACAATAAAGACTCATAGATATGTCAATAATAATTTTCATAATCAATTATTTTCAACTAAAAAGTAGTTTGAGTTTTCATAGCAGTCTAGAGACTATTTCAGGGTTCTTCTTGGTCAACCCAGCTTTCATAGCTTGTTGGCATTAAGTGTAACATGGGTAGACATGAAGCATACATGAAGCTGTGCATCTAAGTCAAGAATGCGCAACATTTTTCTGCTTTGGGCCGCATATGAAATTTTATGCAACAAGACGGGCCACACAGTCTGAAAATTTATGTGCATTACGAATGCAACACATTAAAAAAAATGCCGTTAGAAGCTCTTCGGGAGCCACATTAAAAGGCTTGGAGGGCCATTTTGTGGCCTGCGGGCCACCTATTGCGCACCCTTGATCTAACTGATCCATCGGGTCAAGACTTTAGCTCTTTCAAAATCTATTCGTACTTCATCCAGCATTATCTTCACAGGGTTCGTACAGTGTCTGGAATATGTCTGGTATTTAAACAAACAAATTTCAGACTTGATGTCTGGAAAATCTGTGCTTTTTCACCAAAACCAAAAAAAAGTCTTTAAAATGTCTGGAATCCTTAAATTGCCTTAATCATCATCATTATTGCCAGTCGCCCCAGCTGGGCTATGGCCGCCAACCACAAGTTTCCATAGTCCTCTGTCCTGTGCCATTCTTTCTAGTTGGTTCCAGCTTGTAACCTATCTTTGCGGTGTCTGCCTCAAGTACGCGTCGCCAGGTAAAGAGGCTGCCCAAGAGATACTAGCGAAGCGAAAATTGCCCCAAGGAAACTATTACTTAATAGGATTATCGCGGCCTTCTGAAATTTCCTGAAATTTAACAATTGGCCGATTGGGTGTATAAAAACAATTTTGCAGTAGACATGGTTTTTATCAGAATGTTAAATACTGCCTTAGTAAAAAAAAACGACATTCATTAAATTAAAAAAAATGAAATCTTAAATTACTACAAGCTTAGGCCTATATTAAAGAAATGGATAAAAATAGTCTTAAAAATATACTTTAAAAAACCCACATATTTGTAGACTTGTTATTTTTATTACTTCTTGTACATCATTACAGTTTAAATAATACTTTATATTTTATGTTAAACATGTTAGCAAATGAAAACTAAATATCTTCAGTTTGGTTCATATTTTTTTCATGAATATCATAACACAGTGACCTTTTGTATTGCTTTGTTTGAAATTGTTTTAGACCTCTGTATGCTTTTTTTGTTGTTTATTTTCACTTCTAAAGAAGCCAGACTCAGGAGAAACAGACACTGCCCCAAACAGTATGTACGTCTTTGAAGGCACAGACTACTCAAAGATGCCGTCTGCTGCTGACATCAAGGCTTTTGAACAGTTGATGTTAGGTATTTCACCATTTTTGTTTTGAAGACTGATAGCATGAAGCTATTGGCATGCATTTGTTTCAAATCAGATTGCTCTCCCTTTGTTATTGTTGTACCTCTATCAAAAGAAGAGACAAAATGGGCTGCTTGATTTCAGATCATTTTAGCTTATTTACTTATTGCCCATAAAGCTGTTGGCACATAGGGCAGCAACAAAGTCTTTCCATCTTTGTCTGTCAAAAGCAACAATTCCAATTGTACCAAATTTCCTTTTGTTCCTGCTCTGTGCCAGGCTACTTTTGGTTGTTCTCTCTTTCTTTTTCCCTCTGGTGTCCAGTGTAGGTCTGTTTGCATATGTTCCCTTCTTTAGCATATTCCCAATATTTTCTTGCATAATGAGAGAAATTCAATGTAGTCTTCTAATGTGTCAAAGACACTCCTTCTTCCCAGAAGTTTATTGTGTCCTACGCATATCCATGGTTTGAGTCTTGTATGTCATGAGTCTAGTCTTGCATTTTGATTAAGGTTTTAAATGATGATTAATGGTAGTTTTCCTGTGTTTGTTCGGGTCAACCAAAAAAAACCTAATGGTCATAATTTATTACAGCTGAGAAACAGCTATTGGAAACTGAGAAACTTAAGACCAGGTCCAGTGAGGGAACAAGTCAACTTGATATTCCTCTCTTTGCTCCAAGAAGAACTAAGAAAGTGTTAACACCTGAGGAGCAAGAAGAATTGCGGAAAAAGGTTCTTATGATTGTTTACTTCCTGTTTTGTATTTATAAATAGACGGTTCGATAGTTCATTTTAAATGGTTCTGCTCTTCTGACCTGAAGAGATCTAGTTTAAATCCTCCTGGGTCTTGATGACCTCTGTCTGTTTATCAAGCTCTTGTTAGCATCCCTAAATGATATACCAGTATCAATTAATTTAGAAAGCCGGCTGGCCTAGCGGTTAGTTCATCGGACTGTCAACCAAAAACCATCTGACACGTCGCGGGTTCTAGCCCAGCCACCGACGGATCCCTGTCGCCCTGCAGGAGTTTTGTGTTTACAGAGCGCACTGAGCATGTTGAAATAGCATGGATAGAAGCGCAAAATAAGTAACCAATTTAATTTTAAGACCAGTCAATAAAATAAAATCAATCAAATAAGAGCTACCAAAAGAGTTTATATAGTTCAAAGGTTGTAATATAATTAGTGTAGTTCAATAAACAAGTATAGACTAGTCACAAAATAAAACATAAAAATTTGGTGAAACAACTGAAGTCTTGAAGAAAGTTTTTGAATTATACTTACTATAAAGTCCCCCCCCCCTCACCCGCAAATGTATTATGAAAAGCATTTATTTAATTCACAATGCAACTAGTTGGGCATTTTATCTTGTATTTAATATTTATACTATTTGATCTAAATGCAGACTTGGATGAGGGAAACAATTATAATATTCAATTTAGGCTTCAGAAAAATGTAAAGCAAAATTGACAACAAAATATTTTGCATGAACTATTTTTTTTTTTACAAAAGTACTATTAGAAGTCTCATTAAAAAAAAATACTCAAAGCCAAGATCCAATTTAAAAGGTGAAAGCCAATTTTTTATTTATGCATGCTACCTACTGCTAAGCTTTTCGGATTTTGTAAAATTTTACATTAAAATATGACTGTTTTAATTTTCTTGGAGGGGGGGGGGGGGGGGGGCTTTAAGGCCAAAAATCCTTTCATTTATGATAAGCAGCTCTTGAGTGTAAAAATCATCTGGCAAATCCTCCAATGATGGCAGTTGTTCTTTTCAAAATTCAGTTTTTTTTTTCTTCAATCAGAGGCAGGAACAAGCAGAAAAAATGACACAGCAAGCCAAAGAAAAACAAATGAGGGTAAAACTTGCCAAAGAGAGAAAAAGGTTTTTAGTTTTATATTATATTTCATGTTTCTGTTTTGTTCTACTTTTCTTTTTTTAAATGTTATATTAGACTAATTCAGGACGTTGTAAAAATGTTATATTAGACTAATTCAGGACGTTGTAAAAATGTTATATTAGACTAATTTAGGACGTTGTAAAAATGTTATATTAGACTAATTTAGGACGTTGTAAAAATGTTATATTAGACTAATTTAGGACGTTGTAAAAATGTTATATTAGACTAATTTAGGACGTTGTAAAAATGTTATATTAGACTAATTTAGGACGTTGTAAAAATGTTATATTAGACTAATTTAGGACGTTGTAAAAATGTTATATTAGACTAATTCAGGACGTTGTAAAAATGTTATATTAGACTAATTTAGGACGTTGTAAAAATGTTATATTAGACTAATTTAGGACGTTGTAAAAATGTTATATTAGACTAATTTAGGACGTTGTAAAAATGTTATATTAGACTAATTTAGGACGTTGTAAAAATGTTATATTAGACTAATTTAGGACGTTGTAAAAATGTTATATTAGACTAATTTAGGACGTTGTAAAAATGTTATATTAGACTAATTTAGGACGTTGTAAAAATGTTATATTAGACTAATTTAGGACGTTGTAAAAATGTTATATTAGACTAATTTAGGACGTTGTAAAAATGTTATATTAGACTAATTTAGGACGTTGTAAAAATGTTATATTAGACTAATTTAGGACGTTGTAAAAATGTTATATTAGACTAATTTAGGACGTTGTAAAAATGTTATATTAGACTAATTTAGGACGTTGTAAAAATGTTATATTAGACTGATTTAGGACGTTGTAAAAATGTTATATTAGACTAATTTAGGACGTTGTAAAAATGTTATATTAGACTAATTTAGGACGTTGTAAAAATGTTATATTAGACTAATTTAGGACGTTGTAAAAATGTTATATTAGACTAATTTAGGACGTTGTAAAAATGTTATATTAGACTAATTTAGGACGTTGTAAAAATGTAAAAATGTGCTTGTAAATGCTTTTATTGTTTGAAACTTGTCTAGACTGTCTATCTGGTCTGCATATGGATATAAATCTGCAGATGTAGAACTGAAAGAGGGAGATAATAAAGAAATTGATGAAGACATCAGGTTATACTCTCTTTTATTTTTTCATTTACAAATTTTTAATAGTCTATATAATTTTAGAAATCAAGTGATATTTTTCTGTAGACATCCTGAGTTTATCTTTCCATCAGCTTCAGGAGTATTTCACCCTATCATTGAAAACATTATTTTAAACGTTTTCTCATTTATATTTCTACTATGTGATGCAACCCCACGAACCGGTACGGATGTCGGTAAAACTGATTTTTCAATAAATGCAAAATAATGTGTAAAATGGGTCCTAGATAATATTTAAGTTTATTATTGATTTGTAATGTTGAATGCCATAACTTATAGCTGTAAAATTTTCAAACTAAAATTCTTTTTGCAAATTTTATAAAAATGTGTTTTTATACAGCTTTTGTATAAAATCAAATGAAATATCTTCTAAAGATAAAATTGTTTATAACTCAACTAAATGTTTTTTAAAATATTTAAAACTTTAACAGCTTGTGTATTGACTCATTATGAAAGTGTTTGCGATTGGTTAATATTTGTTTATCCTGGTAATATTTAATTATATGTTACAATGCTAAACTGTTAAAAATCGGTAGTATTTTATTTTTCATTTTTCTCCAAAACGACTTTCTTTACCTTTACTTATATAATTTTGAATAACTTTTGAACTAATCAATCGATTTTAGAAATTTTTTCTCCACTGTATAGATGAATGAATTAGCTTTTATTAAAAACATTAAACTAAATATGTCAATTTGCCGACTTCAGAACCATTTCTTTTTTTTTGTTGTGTTTTTATCATTCATTTCCTTTTTAAATCCTTGATCTTTACTCCTCTTTTTCAAATATATAAAATATATATTATGTATCTATGTAAACGACTAGACCTTCAGATAGCTGATTGACAACTTCTAATTATATGTTACAATGCTAAACTGTTAAAAATCGGTAGTATTTTATTTTTCATTTTTCTCCAAAACGACTTTCTTTACCTTTACTTATATAATTTTGAATAACTTTTGAACTAATCAATCGATTTTAGAAATTTTTTCTCCACTGTATAGATGAATGAATTAGCTTTTATTAAAAACATTAAACTAAATATGTCAATTTGCCGACTTCAGAACCATTTCTTTTTTTTTGTTGTGTTTTTATCATTCATTTCCTTTTTAAATCCTTGATCTTTACTCCTCTTTTTCAAATATATAAAATATATATTATGTATCTATGTAAACGACTAGACCTTCAGATAGCTGATTGACAACTTCTTGTCATCCTATCTAGCTAAAACTTGGTACATAGAGATAACTCCTGATAACACATTCTATTAAAGTTTCAGACTTATCCCCCTTACCCCAACACTTACAAAAGTATTCTTAATTGTTACAGATGCTCCTTCTATACACCCTTTAAAATTATTTCTTTTAAATATTGAGAATATTTTATTTTCATGAAGTTGTAATTAATGATTATACTTATTCAGTACCCCTGTATGCATGCCAATGATGATATTCAAAACTAAGGTATTTTCAGTTCTATCAAATTCAATATGTGTCATATTTTATATATTATTATGAACATCAAATCGCTGATGTGAGGTAAAATTTCCAAAATTAATGGGGCTAGTGAAGTGAAGCTTTCAAATGTATCATCAACCCAGGCGCACCATGGATATGTGTGGCCAGCACAATGTCCAGAAGCCTATACCTTCATCCAATGATGCCTGGAAGGCATTAGAGGATATTGTACCTCAATGACATCCCCCACAGAAATGACCAATTAATATGTAAATTATTGTTCTGCTTCTACATTACCACAACCCCTTTTTTTTTGTTTTGCCTTTTTTAGACACGCTGATTATCTTTAAAAAAAAAACACGTTATTATTTAACTGAGATCTTCAAGTATTGTTTTTCTTCTGTAGGCTGGCTTATGAAACTAATGATGACAGTAATGATGAAGCCAGGGTGAATCCTAGCTCCTCCATCATCTATATCAGTGGGGACGTCACACACCCAGTTGATGGCAAGACCAGGGACAACATCATAGTCATGTGTGCTGGTAAGGCACCCTGTAATGCTCGCTCACGCACACTTTGTTTCATTTGAGCAATGTTGACAATTAATGAAATGCCCATACTATCAAACATGATTCAAGAGTCTAGGTCTAGCAGTATTTCTTGGTTTATAATGAAATATAGAAACAGTGTCAGGCTCACTGACTTGGTCCTTGGTACATGGAAACGTTTGAAAAAATCCACAGAAAACACTGCCTTAGGTCTGCATTTTCATTATTATTTAATAACTCAGAAGTCACATGATCAATTTTCAAACCTATGCTTCAAACATTTTGTTTTGTTTGATTCATTTATTTTTCTAGGTCAGGAAAATAGTGAAAATTGTGGAGTGTAAGTGTGCTATGGGTGTAGACAAAGTCTGTTCAAAAACTATATAAATTTTGATTTCTTTCATAATTTTTCAAAATCTGCCCGGCGTTTTAAGAAAAACATTTTCTCAATATATTAAACAACAACCTTTAAACATTTCTGATGATAAATGTAAAAAAAAAAATTACATTCAAAATACTTCCTGACATATAAATATTACATTCTCATATTTTTACAATGAATTCTTGTTATTAAAAATAACATGCAGGAATATCTAATTTTTTTTATTCACTGTAAAAATTATTATTACTGTTTGCTTTTCTCTAGATGACTCAGGGAGATGGGGTAAAGGTGGATTATTCTCTGCCATCTCAGCCAGATCAAAGCAACCACAAACACAGTATGAACTAACTGGTGAAATGAAAGGTTCGTTTGGCCGTAATATTTTTTTACTAAGGCACTTTTATCTTTGCTGCTCAAATTTAATAAACAAGTAAGCTTTTTGTTGATTAATTTTAAAAATATTACAATAAAATAGCCATGTTTGTAGAAGTAGCAATTGAGTTAGGCGAAGCTGGGCTTTTAAAGATGCTTCTTTAAAGAGATCTTTTTTTAGTTATTTACAAAATTTATTTTTGAAATTGACAAGAAAAATATTTTAAAAATATATTTTCAAAACATATTATAATGAGTCTTTGTGAAAAGATGTTTGTTAAACATATAGTGAACTTTTGTATGAAGATGTTTACCAGACTTATAGTGTGACACTGTATAAATATTTTCCCGCTTATTCTTAAAAATTTTTTTTTCAGATTTATCTTTGGGTCAGTGTCATTTGATATCTGTTGATGATATAGAAAGAAGAGATGAAGGCAATGATTTGGTAAACCTATTTCCATAAGCTATATATAGTACGGTAGTATATTTAGTACATAGGTGCATGTATCATTTGCACATTTTTTTTAAAGCAAGATTGGAATGAAATAGAAAATCAGAAATGAATCTAAGTTTTAGTAGTAGTAGTAGTAATGCCCTCTTTCAGACTATGTTAGTTCGTAATGGAGCTTTGGGCAATCAGTGGCCACAGCATATAAGGGGATTGTGTGGCTAGCACAATACCCAGTTGAGCCTATGAAATGGGAATCTGCTGCCAGACCACTTTTTCTCCCCATTAGAATCTGAAATGTGCTTCTAAAAATTATAATTGCCCAATGTTTTTTTTTCTTCTCTGCTTCACTTTCATCCTATCTTTCCACCAGTTGGCTTTGATAATAGCACAAAGGAGAACTAAGGCCTCACATAAGTTATCAGGGATTAAATTATCTGCATTGGAAACAGGTTTGCGGAAAGTCTACCAGGTGGCTAAAGAAAGGAAAGGTGAGTGCTGGAGGAAGAGGCATTGTGCCTTCAACTTCAATAGGGAGAAAATTTAATGTAAAAGTAAAAGGCAACAATAGACATGGAAGGAATAAAACAGGAAAATATAAATAACATCTGTAATTGATGATTTTTCTTCTTTTGTATGCCCATCCCATGATTGTTATTACATAACTATAATATTTAAAAGTGTTTATTTCCCAGTAATAATTATTATTCTTTATTTAATAATGTTAGAAATGTCTATTTTAACTTTTAGTGCATTAATTTTCAGCAATTCACCTTTTAGCTGTTCAGTTTTTTATTATGAGTAAGAAGCAATTTTGGTTGATTAAGAAAGGTTGAAAGCTTTGTGCAAAAGAAATATCTTGTTGATAAGTTTACTTCATTTGCTTGTTTTGACACATACAGTTTGTTGATATACAGAAGTTTAATGTCTACTTTTAGATGTTTTAACTTATAATCATACCATTGATTGTGAATGTTAGTGATTACATTTTTTGTTGTTAGTGGCTTGAGTTAATTACAGGAATGCCAGTTTTCTGGCTAAAACCGGATTTCTTTTTTAGGCTAAATTAAAAATAATGTTTATGGTTTGGGTCACTATACGTATTGACATGTATTGTCGCGCGTTCAAGCTTGCATATTAGTTTTTGAAGAGGAAAATATTTTCAGGCTTTTTTGTCTAGGCCTGCTGGCATCCCTGTAATTATTCATATCTAGACCAATAAAGCCATAATAAATTCAACTTAGTAATAATATGCTTATTTGATCATTGTCTTAAAAAGGGAATAAACTATTGTTCACTTAAAAAATCAGTAAAAATATTTTACTAACTTTTGTATTCATTGTTTCTTTTTCTCCATAGCTAGTGTCCACCTGCCCCGTATAGGCCATGACACCCCAGAATTCAACTGGTACGGCACAGAAAGATTAGTAAGAAAACATCTAGCCTCCAAAGGAGTTCCCACATACATGTATCCTTTGAAATATTGACTTGTCAAATATTATGTTTATGTCAAAAGATAGTTTTAAAAAAATAATTTTAAGACTATTTACTTAAGGTGAAATAATTTATTTTAAAAAAAGAATTGTTAATTTTCCATGATTGGTATAAATATCAATAGAACAAAGGGGGGAATTATTTTCCTGAATAGTACAGATATTATTTTCCCAGAAAAAAGGCCGAAAAGAAAAGAAAACATGCAAAAAAAATTCAAAAAGGTAAATGAAATAGTCAAAAAATTTTATGAGTGTCATAAAACAATTCAAATTTTTAAAAAATCAACCTTTTCTGTGATAAAATTTGATTCTAGTGCAAACGAAACAGTAAACTTTAGGACATGTCAATGTTATGAGCACTAAGTTAAAATTAACTTGATCCATGTTTTTATCACTTCCTTAGATGTCAACACAGATGCATCAACTAGTGAAGCTTCAAGCACCAAAAAGAAAAGAGTCGATGATAATGGGAACGCTTCTCCATCTCCGTTACCCACCTTGTTCTCTGGTGTTGCTGTCCACTTTCACAACTTGGATGAGGATATCAGGAAAAAATTGACGAGATACGTTATCGCATATCCTTTGAACTTAGACGCCATGCATCAGACTCTTTTATTATCATTTTAGGGAAACATTTTCACATAAGTTATATATTTAGTCACTCTGGTATTTAACCTCCGCCTCTCCCCCGCCCACATAAAAAAAAAAGTTTATTCTATGAGGCCAACTTCTTCTTCATTATAGTTGATTGCGATTGTTCTGGGAGCAAAAGTGTGCATTACTACGTATAATATTTATAACATACAACAAGAGTTTTAAGCTTAAACCGACAACAAAGTTTCATTTGCTATTCCAACCCTTCAGAAATTACTTGAAAGCTTGGAAAAGAAGGGGCGGTGACGGAGGCTTGGTCCATTGTGTTCCACTGTCTAATGGCTGATGGAAAAAAAAAATATTTGTAAATGTCGGTGCGTGCATGTGGAAAATGCAATTTGAGCTGATGACCTCTGGTTAGAGTAGGACTCTTTTTAGATGTGACATGTCTGTGTGGACATGTCTAGCATTACATAATAATGGTATTATATCAATTAGAATTTATTTTTTTCCAAACTAAACAAGTGTTTATATAGGTTGAAATTCAGACTTACCGTAATTAGTTACAGGGTAACTCCATAATGTATAATTTACAGACTCTTCTTCTTTAGAGATAGATTGTAATGTCCTACGCTAATGTTTGCTTTAAGTGAAGTTGCGTTGGGTGTTTTGTAGACTCCCTGCTTTATTTAATTTAAATGGTTCATTCATAAAACATTACAGATGCAATGTAAACATGTTGTAAACTTGCTCACAAATGCAGTTGATTTTACGGCCTTAACTCAAACACTTATGATGGTGACATTGAGAAGTCCATGAATGTATCTACCACACACCTGATCACAAATGCAGACACAAATAAGTTGGTAAGGACCAATGGAGATGATCTAGTGCTCAAGTTTGGTTAAGCCTTACATGGCGAATGTTTGTGTAAATAGTACTCCTTGTTTAGTGGTAGTTCAAGATGTTGTTTACAATAGACGAATAACAATGTATAGTCAAGCAATGAGAGTGAATGGCTAGGGCTTAAACCATGTTGTTGTTTTTTAAGCATCGGTTGATAAAATCCCAGAAGCTTTACTGCTCAAGTTGGCATCTGACATCTGCAGTGAGAATATTGCACTAAGTCACTAAGACTATTGCAGTAGTACTTATACAGTGAGAAATGGAAATGAGCTAAAATTTTAATGTCTGGATTTTTTGTGTGGAAAACAAACTAATGATTCAATTCCATGACTCTGGGGTGATATATACCAAATGTCCTAGACTTTCTGAGCTGGAAGAAAAATTTCCTTTTACTTTTACTATCCCATCAAAATAATTTTGAAAAAAAGGATAACCGTAAATGTGATTCAAATGCTTTTCGTTATATTTATTTCTCAAGTCTTACCATGCTTACATTTCTTTGTGAACAGTTTTAGATATTTACTGTTTGATACTCCTGTAAAGTTTTGATTTTTAATGTTACAGCAACTCTGTGATGTGGTGAAGAATTTCCAGTGCCGTGTGGTCACGCCTGATTGGTTGATGGATTCTGCTAGCAAAGGAAAGCTACTCCCCACAGAGGATTACCTTATTTCACTAATATAACTAGCAATAATTTAGCCCTACACTAGATATTTCAATAGCAAAGGTTATGTCCGAGAAATGTGCTTGAAATTAATTTTAAAAAATGTATAATTAATGCAAGAAACTTAGCCTTTTTTAAAAATCATTGTTCAGAAATTTTTGTACTTATTTTTTTTAATGTACCGGCACTGTAGTATTTATTGTATTGATTATTGACACTGATGCCTAATTTTGTATTATATAAAGCATTATATTCTTTTTAATGAAAACCATGTAATAAAGTACTCAAAGAAAAAATGGAGAAAAACATAGAAAAAAAATCACTTATTTCATATATGAAGATAAATTCATACCATATCTTATATATTACAATTTACAGGCGCTTCTTCAAAACAGAAGACTATTGCCTTACATTTTAATCAATAGTTTAATTTTGTTTTTTTACTTAAGGGTTTTAATTGATATTAAGTTTTTGGTATTCCTGGTTCGTTCAAGCCAACCATTCCATGCCCCCATTGCTACTCTGGAAGAAAGATATGTGTTTATTCTTACATATGGAAAAAGAAAAGTGTTTTTATCCTTATATCTGAGTTTGGTAAGAGATTGTTGTTGTATTTCTAAGTTAAATGTCAATGCTTTATGTATTATTTCTACTTTGTTCTTTGCCCCTCTTTTCTCTGGTATTTTAATTATTGCTGTTACATTTGTCAGTTGAGAATATTCACTAGTACTAGTAATAAACTTTGCTGCTCTTTTCTAGGTTTTAAATGTTTATTTTAGTTGATGGAACATTTACACAAGTTCTTACTTCCCTAGATAAGCATTGGATCATGGAATAGGTTGTCTGAACAGGAAACTAATAATTTTGCATCATTTTAAGCCCTTTATAAAAATTAATGACTAGACTTACACTTAAACCGCATTGTAATTGTAAAGTCATAACTTTGTGTTTTAGTTTTAGCCTACCATATATTAGTATTTGCAAATGATGGGACATGATGGAGTCAGCAAGTTTAGATTGCCATTCTGAAAGGGCTGAGTTTAAATCCAGGTTAAAGCCTAGGTTTCTTCTGTCCATGAGCCTACCCAGTTCTAATGGGCACCTGACATTTATTAGGGAAAAGAAGAGTGGGCTAGCCAATTTGCTGGCCACAATCCAAAATCCTTTTGTATGCTATTGCCACAGAAGCTTGAGAATGCTGAGAAAAAGACTTATGGAACATCATGGTGTGCTACTTTACTTTAAACAAACGGCTTAGTTGTTAATAATGAACTTTTATGTAGGCCTATTTGTTGTTCAAATTTTAAAAATGTTTTATTGTTACTGATTTTCTGATATATTTTTTTAAATAAAATGACCATTATTTGGTCCAAATACCTTTACCTTTTAAATATTGTTTTTTTTTTTGTTCACCTTAAAAGAATTGTTAATAAATAAAATCTGTTGCTGGACAAAAGAAAGTGAATAAATAAATTTAATCTAACTTGGACTCCATGGTGCATGGTGGCAGAGCAGAAGTGCGTTTGACTGATGATCCAAAGGTTCTGGATTTGAATCCTGGTGCAGGCTAGGATTTTTTCCAGATACTTGAGGGTGCCCCTGAGTCTACCCAGCTCTGATGGGTAACACTTCTTATCTCTCTGTTTTGTTTGACTAATAATTAAGCCACAAGCAGCAAGACCTGATAAAAATGCTGCATCATACTGATACCCTCCCAGAAAAAAGAACCCCCCCCCCCATATGGATATATGGGAATATGTATCACAAAAACCTAAAATAAATGTTGGGGCATGGTGGCTGAGCGGAAGCACATTTGGCTGGTGTACCGGAGGTTTTGGTTTCTAATCCTGATGAAGGCTAAGATTTATTTTCAGGACTGGAGGGTGTCCCTGAGTCTATCCAGCTCTGATGGGTAGGCCTACCTGACATTAGTTGGGGTGAAGTAAAGGTGAGTGGGGATTGTAATGGGCCACACAATCCCTTAATGTGCCATGGCCACAGAAACTGTTGAACTCTTCACTGGCTCCATGGATCAATTTGGTCTGACAGCTAGGCTATACTACTTTAGGCCTACTTACCTAAGATAAATTAAAAATTGGATCCCCCCCCCCTACTTTTTGTTTGAATGAAAATGTATTTAAGGTTAACTTTTTAATCTGATTTCTAATGATATACATTTAGACATAGATAATTTGAGCAGTCATTTTATGTGTACCATTTGATAGTAGGCCAACTCTTTTTATTGCATTACATCAGAAGTAGCCTGCTACTAGTAGGCCTACATCATTATAGTGGTCCTGGTGAAGAATCAACTTCATTAACACCCCTTTTATCCCAACCCAAACCCTTTCCTTATGCAATGTATGCCTTATAGTAGTTATACAGTAGGACTATATAAGTAGCCTAGGCCTAAATATACTTTGGCCTATCCTATAGTCTATAGCCTACTTAGCCTATATAACTATATAATAAATTTATGAACTTATAATACTTATATTTATATAATATAAAAGTTATATCCAACCCGGCGATCAGTGCTATGTAGGATACTATGTAGGTCTACTTTACAGTAAAATATTAATTGCATTGGTTCATCCACTATGGACATAAATAGCTGATATTCCCTTATCCCATATACATTTCAAATGATCAGTAAAGAAGCTCATTAGAAAAGTTTTTTTTTTTTTAAATTTATTTTTAGCTTTATTTTTTGTTTGTAAAGCTATGTTTTAAATCTTTTTTCAGTGAGAGCTGCTGAAACAGCGCCACCAGACATCGATTTTTACAGTTTATTAACTAATGAAGAGTTGGTTTTAGTCTTTATTTGTTGTACGTAAGCGTCTTTGTGTAATTTGTTTTTACGATCGAAACGTTTTATCCGTATTCAGTGTTCGTTATCTGAAAAACAAAATATTATTGCCATCGGAAAGAAATGGGTCGGGGAGACTACTCTAGCATTCCCAATGTTCTAACCATTTAAGAGGCAGACTACTCTGAATTTAATTTTCATTTCTCCTTTGACAACAGACGCCGAAAACATTAAGGTTTATTGTTATTTTCTAAATTTATTATCAGGTTTTAAGAAAAAAATGATTTTATAATGTATGGTGTGCTAAAAAAAACCAGGAGCAATTTTTTGACATCGTGGCCTTGGTCATATCGCCATTCGCTAATCATCGAATGTCGCTGTCCCACCCGACACAGCCAGCTTCCTTATTTTTTTCAAGTAGCCTAGTCTAGATCTAGATCTAGATCTTGTAAATTATTTTAGATTTCTACTCACTCAAAAATAATGCCGACAAAATAATCACGCCTCACCCACCAATGTTATAAAGTATAAAGCACGATTATAAGTAGGCTATGCTATTTAAAGTATTTAAATAGTGCAATAATTAATGCAATACAGAATTATTTTTTTTTAAATATTTATTTATCTTTTAAATATTAGTTAGGCCTATTAACTTATTAGTAGTATTATTAGTTAAGTGTAGCCTAGGGGCTAGACTTAGACTTGGTGACTTGTGACAGTTTGAGTTAGTCTTAGTTTAGTAGAGAGTAGAGCCCACTTAGACTCCTTGCTTAGACTTGCTACAAAATTAAAGGTTAAATTTAAATAGGCCTACACATGTGGTGACACACTGGCACAGTAGGCCTACATTGGCTACATTGCTTGTTTTAAATGTATTAAAGTTCTCTTTCAATAAACAAAATATCTATATTTTTACAATAGGAATAGATCTACATTTTTTTTTATTAAAACACTCTTTCAGGCAGTATGATATGTTTAGGCCTACTAGTATTTTTTTTATATGCATTTTACTAGATTTAGACTTAATTAGATAGACTGTAATTTATTATTTTTCTAACTTATGGCTCATGTTCTATTTTACTTTAGGTCACAAGCATCATGCCTAAAATTAAAGAAGTGTCAAATCATCCTTGCCATTTGCTCAGTTTACCATCAGCAAAAAGATTTTGGTGTAGACATTGCATGACTGTTTTTGAAGATGCCATAACGAGATGGCACCACAGTCGATCTTGTCGTTATGGCGTGGTAAACAATTTTATGAGACGTCGTGAACTGGAGGCCAAAGCTTTGCAAAACACAACTGTTCTAAATCCTGTTGAAGCTCGACTTGAACATAGTATTCAGATGTCAGACCTAGCTTCTAGGAATGTTGATGTTGCTACTACTTCTAAACAAGACTCAATAATTTTGCCTGAACAGGATTCTTTCACATGCTTTATTTGCCACCAGAAATTTTTATCAATGGAAGAAATGAGGATGCATGTCAAGTTTCCTTGCAGTAATAGTAAAATTATTACCTCTCACGTGCCGCACCCAAAGCACTCTGTTCCAGTGTTCATCGATAATGTGCCTGTCAGACAACAGTGGCAGCAAAGTCTCCACCAGCAAGATCAGGTGAATCAAGCTGACATATACAGACAAGCCCACAGTCATCAGTCTGAGCAGACTAATACAGATGTAAAGGCAGAACAAGAGCTAGAAACTAACTACGATAGTGCCACTCTGAGTTTCAGCAGGGATAAAAATGCACCAGACACTATTACCCCCACTAATATTTATGTTAATGAGCTCGGAGAAACCGTTATAGAAGTTGAAAATTTAGATTTGAATACAGAAGGAGCTGAACTTTCACTTGCCCACTTGCTGACGCAGCTTTCCCAACAAGGGATAGTGTTTGATAAGACTCGGACAGCTGAGCTTCAGTGCAAACAAGAAATGAGTGTCGGTGGTACATCAAATATTTTGTACACTACAGAAACTTCCTATGAAGCAGTTATAAAAGAAGAGGAAGAGCAACCAACCGCTGAAGATGCAGCTAATACACTAGCACAGCTTGCTGGGTTCAGAAGCTTTAGAAACAATCAGCAAACTTATGAAATTTCAACAAGTGATGAAAATGAAAAGACTCCAATTCAGACAGTGGAAGGTTATAACTACAGTGATTATATAGCTGGAACAACCATTATGAACTCTCAGTCTGAAATGGATGTAACATACAGATATGAGTACTCTGAATCAAATGAGCAGTGTGAAGAAACCAATGTCACAGGTCAAGCCAGTCACCAGGCACAAGGCAATTTTGAAAATGAAAAGACTGGCATTGGCAGTGAAACTCAGATAAGGGTTGTTTATGACTCATGCTCTGGAAAATATGTGCCTCTCTCTGGACAGTATGTGCCTCTCTCTGCCCCTGAAAATTCTATGGAGATTGATGAAGTAAACTGCAGTGCTGATGCCCCTGAAGAAAACCAAGTTTCAGAGGAAAGCGCACAAGAAATCATTGCCGAGCATTGTAAAACTGATCACCTTACAGAAGCTGAAGAAAATGAATTAAACTCTGGAGTTTTAGAAAATAATGAAGTTATGGTAAACGCAGAAGAAAATGCTGCCAAAAGTTGCTCGTCTCCAGAGGAAAAAGTCCAAGAGACAGAGGACTTTACTGTCCCATCATTATCCCTTCAAGAGATTGTTGATACAAACAATATTGAATTTGAAGTTCCCACAGGCCATCAAACAGGAAAGACACCGACAAGCATGTCCCAAAAGCCTGCAGTAATGGTGGATGAACAGACCTCGCTACCTTTAGACGATCAAGTGGAGCCAGAACAGTTTTCTACGCAGTCCAGTGAAGTATGTAGTCAGGAAAATATGCCAGTTTTTGTTGAAACACAAACTGAGATGCAGGCATTAAGGGAGAATAAGAGTTAAAACCTTACCCTTTGTTATTCATTCAACTGCTGTGTTTAGATGTGGGTTGTACACTAACTATAACATAGGCCTAAACACTTAGTCCTGGACTTTCTTGTAAATGTTCAGGTTCACACTTTTCACTATGTAGTTAGTTTAACCTGAAGGATTTTTTCAGATTTCGGAAGGCATTACCAGGACTTAAAAACATGTCCATTTATACTTATCTGCAAAAAGTGACAATTATATTTTAAAAATTCATTATACTTGACAGTCTGTTAATTTGGTTTGTATTGCCGTAAAATCTCGAGTATAAGCCGCAGGTATATTTTGGGAGTTGAAATTGAAACCAAGCAAAATTTAAGCTCCTGTGTATAAGCCTTACTAAAAAAATCTATTTTAAGTAGGCTATCTGTATAATCAGGGGCACGGTGGCTGTGCGGCAGCGTGTTCGGCTGGCGTATCAAAGGTCCTAGGTTCAAATTCTGGTGCAGGTTAGGATTTTTTTCCGGGTCTGGACAAGGTTCCTGAGTCTACCCAGCTCTGATGGGTACCTGACCTTAGTTGGGGTAAAGTAAAGGCGGCTGTGAATAGTGCTAGCCACACATTCACCTAGTATGTCGTGGCCACAGAAACTGGTGAAGCAGAGTGGTGAACTCTGCTTCACCAGCCCTATGGATCAATTTGGTCCTGCAGTATAATTTCTTAATCCTTTATTTTTAATTTGTATTGTTCACTGTAACAGTAACAGTTTGTGAAATTTTATTTATTTGTCATTTACAAGATCGAATAAGAGCTTTATAATATATATTATTATACACCATTTTAAGGCCTGAAAACTCAGGATCCAAAAAAGAAAGTTATAAAGACGGCTAACTTTCCAATATTTTAAAATTAAGAAATCAATGATCGGGAAGTTTGGTTATTCTCAATGTCACTGATGCTATAAAATGAAATGACCGTATCCGTTGTTTAAACTACTGTTAATTAGCAAAGAAACACATAATATTGATAAAGTTGATACTTTTGTAACAAATAAGAAAATAAAACGTACAAATATACTTGAATATGCTGTGTTTTGCTATTTTATACTTTAAAAAAAACACTATAATTTTCACCAGCGAGTCATTAGGCCTAGACGTAAAATACAGACTAAATGGCTACTTTGTTTGACTTTACAGAGCACGATTAAGAAATCTTTAGGAAACGATGATCTAAAGTGTCTGAAATAACCGTTATTTTGTTGAATTTAATTATTAAAATAAAACACATTGATGAAAAAATATTCCTTTTAACATTCGATAACAGTTCAATTTTTTTTAAAATTTTTTTACGAGTCTAGTCTTACAGTACTGCTTAGGGTATCCTACACGTCAACTTCAGTTTATTTACCAACGACCTTTCTCAGAACAAAAGAAAATTGGTAATAAAAAGTGTGGCTTATACTCGAGGTTTTAGGGTTACTAGCTATGTAATTTAGATATTTGTTATAATAAAATAACATATTCCAGATTTTTTCCCTAATTTTGTTCATTTGTTCATATTAAACAAAATGTAACTGCAAGAATTGTTTGGATTTTGGATGCAGTAAAAAATAGTGTTAAAGTCTTTAAAAAAGGAATTTTACTTAGAGTGAAATAAAAGTATGAATTGACTGTTTCATTTTTATCATTAAGTACAGTAAAGAATTTCTTTCTTTAATTATTACCGGTAATTTGTGTAGTGATCTTTTGACTATTTATTGAAAACCCTAACCTACTAATCCACCTACAAAGAGTTCATACCATGTAAACACTCATATATCACTCATTACATATGTAGATACATTATTTTTTATATATTATATAAAGATGTAATGAACATGTCAGCTTATTTTATTGTGGGAATTTTTTTAGGTAAAAAGTATGAATGTATATGTGAAGTTCTAGGATCCTGCTTTTACCAAGGAGCTGATAAATGAAAATGAATTTCATGTAACACATTTTTCTTGGTTATTATAATTTATAGACAATTTCATGTTTTTCTTGGTTATCATAATTCATAGAAAACTAAAATTGCCAAATTTCTTTGATCATAGATTTCACTCACTCATATTTTATCCTTGTTCATTCTGTATGGATAAGATTAATCACAAAGAGGTATACTTCTTCTTCTACTTCAGTGTACTGTGGAGACCCCATTAGATCCAAGGAAAAAGTCCCCAATTTAATTAAAGGTAATCTGATTGCCATGCTCAGGGATCAAAGGTGTGCATTAGTACTTATGATATTTTAAAGCATACAAGCAAGGGTTATAAACTGACGACGGACTTTCATTGTCGTATCTAGTCCAATTCTTCAGATTTGAAAGTTGGCACAAAAGGGACATACATTTTCAGAGAGTGAAACAATTGCTGTATATTTCTTGTTTGTTTCAAAGATCCACATCATTTTCTTACATTTTTTTTTCTAGTCACTATTTCATTGTTTTAAATACTTTTGTAAACCATATGTTAAATAAATCTTGTTTGTAGAGTGTAACAGCAAATCACATAGTTTTATTGATCAGATTAAAATATTACCATGTGCACAAAGATGTTTGCATAACATTATAAATAGGCCTAATATAAAACTAAGGGTATAGTATAATACATACAAAATAAGTTCTGTGCTTTTCACCGCAGTGTTATGTTGTTTCTTCGGGAAGATAAATGTATTCAATAAACTAGGTTGGAAACATAACTTACTGTACATTATATAATGTAATCAAATGATTCAAACAAAATAACAACATAAATGAGTCTTCATCGTACACTGGTAAAAGTATAAATGATATGTCAATGATTGGCCTTATTTGTTTTTATCTTTTGTTTTGTTAGGAATAACATTGGTTAAGCTCCAGAACTTTGGATTAATATTGTAAATGCCTCTTGTTCAAATCCAGGTACAAATTGCCTTTTTTTTTTCCACTTGTCTAAAAGGTTCTCTGAGTAGACTCACTTTTTCTGGATGCTGGAAAGTAATGTCAGTATTGTCAGCAGAGCATTATGATGCACACACAATCTCTCAATCTAGCCTAAGACAATGTTAAATTCTGTTTCACTAGACCCAGAGACTCAATGTATTCTCAAAGAATTATCTTAGTATATTGCTTTTGAATGTTTTTGTTTTGAAGTAGGCCAACCAGAATGAATTCAGGTATGTTACTTCCAACACTGACTAGAGAAATATTTAGGGCATGTCAACAGTGACTAACTGATCATGAATCCTGTAAATTGTCAGTTGTACTTGTGTGATTTCACTCCAATATGACATTATTATTAGAAAATATATTTTTCTACATTTTAAATGTTTATTACCCGGTACTTAATGATTACCGTTTATCACTTTCTTGGTTATTAAAAAAAAAATTTGTTTGTTAAAGGCGAAAATTGTTATAAATTTTTGAGCACAATTCATTGTACAATAGACAATATCATTTCATTATATTTTTTCCCCAAACTTTTGTTTTCTTTAACTTATATTGTACATTTCATTTACATTGTTGTCTTGAAAATATTTGCCGAATGAATCCAAGCTTTCATTTTATTAGTCTTTTAATCATCTAACAAATTAAAAAAAAAAAAACCATTATTTCTTTTCTATCTGCATGTTTATTAAACTATGCCTTGGTTGAAATGTTTCAAATGATTAATTTTTTAATATTTCAAAATTAAAAGTAAAATACTTTAATATACTTTTAAGTCATCTCTTGAATAAATTCTACATCATAATCATATTATGAAATATAATGGTACTATTTTTTTTTTCACCATTGTTGTTTTTTTTTTTAAAGCTATTTTATCTGTTTGACATTGCAGGTCTTGATCCATTGTAATGACCACTTCATCCATGTTTGTATCCTATTATATAACTTGTTGTAACTGTTAGATCGTGAATGTTTCTCATTTAAGGAATCTGTCTTTGAGAGAAGTTAAATATAACTTGTTTGAAAAAAATGTACTGAGTACTTGTAATTTTTTTACTTGTACTTGTAATTTTTTGTATAATAATTAATAATATAATAATTAGTATAATAATTAAGCAAATGAAATCAAGGTTTTTAAACAAATTGATTCACTATTACAAAATTTTTAGACATTCAAAAGACTAGCTGTTATCTATACCAGTAGTACAATATCAATCATTGTCTGGTAGGCCAGGACGTGTTGTGACTCTTAGAGTTTACATAAAGCTAATATGCTGCTGACTAGTCTCAGAAAAAAAAAACAACAGTTGTGGTAAAAATTGGGGCATTAATGTGAATCAAAGACTTTAAACAAGAATCAATGACTCGTGATGTCACATGGCCTCTCCAGTCCAACCTCTCCTATGCTATGGGTAAATGAATAAAGTCTTAGCTAGCAATGGGGCACTAAGCTGTGGCCTAGTTGCAGCACGCTCAGCTGTTGTAACAAAGAGCCTGGGTTAACAATTGTAACTACAAGAATTGTCTGGATACAGTAAAAATAGTGTTAAGTCTTTAAAAAAGGAGTTTTACTTGAGAGTGAAATAAAAGGTATAAATTTGCTGTTTCATTTTTATCATTTGGTACAGTAAAGAATTTATTTCTTTAATTTAATTGTTAATTTTTGTAGATAAAGGCAAATGGGCTTTCTGTTGGCCACACATCCTCATGAATGCTATGGCCACAGAAACTGGTGAATATCTTACTTTACATCCAGCAAGCTAATTCAAAGATTAGAGTTTGACCTAATTGATGGTTATGCGCTGAAGTTAAGAGGACATGAACATTCCCAGTTATTGTAGCTTAATATTTTTTATTGTTGTTTTTTTTGTCAATAATCCAATATACATTGCAATGTCACTTGCAAAAGAAAGAACTATATAAATTTTGATAAATGCTAATTAGTCAATCTAGTAAAAAAGTCTGGCATATAAATCTTAAAACGGAATTTTATTTTTATTAACCATAATAACAGGGCTGCAAAAATAGTTTATTTGTACCCAGATTTAAGTATTTTCTTCTTTAATATTTTTTACATTTTATTAAAGCCAACTGGTTTAGGTTATGTATGCTGACTGTATTCTGAGTATTCTATTACGTCTAGTTACCTCCGTTGCATATCAAAAGGAAGGTTTTTTTTAGAGAAAAATACATTCATAATGAATCACCTAATGAACTATTATTATTAACTAAATTTACACATTTTTCTACTTATTATATTATGGGCATGGATTTTAATAGATGACATAAATATATGACAGTTATTTCTGGGTTTGCAATTTATCCACAATCTAAGTTCAAGATAAAATCAAGCCACCCTGTTTGGATTGCTACTTCCTGTGCTAATTTTATTGTAGCAATCGTGGATTATCACGTTTCGTTGACTGAAAATGACGACAGTTGAGGAATTGTATAAAGCATTTGGTGTTTTAGCTGATGCAAAAGATAAAGCAGGAGAGGTAATCGTAATTTAATTTGTGTCAATTGTTTTTAAAAAGATATTAATTATAGCGTGCTGGGCGCGGCATACAAAACAACCCGCTCTGACACTGAAGTGTCTGAAGTTGACAAGTCGAAAACTTTCCGACAAGTTCAAGTTGTCATTTTATTTTATTCATTTAGTCGTTTTGTTTAGTCCTTTAAAATTTAGTATTTATTTAGTTTAGTTTATTACGGTAATATTATAAGACTTAGAAAAGAAAACTTAGTCAGAAAAGTTCATAAGTCTTACTGATGTCTGAATTTGAAGCTAGACTAGTGTCTCTAGGGCCGCTAGGCCCTAGGCCTAGCCCTAGTAGGCGACTTTAGGCTCTACTAGGCTCTAGGAGTCTAGGCCCTAGCTAGGCGACTCTACCTAGGCCCTAGGCCGCCCTAGGCCCTAGCTTAGTAGCTAGGACTAGGATCTAGACTAGAAATAAAAGAATAGAATCTAGACATAATAATGATTTTATGATAAATTCTATGATAAATTTATATAATGATAGTAAATTTAAACAGTTTAAAATAGTAGGCCTAATCCTGAGTATTGAGTATGACAAGTATAAGTAGGCACTTAGTCACTAAGCCTCTAAGCCCTAAGCCTAATGTTAGTAATTTAGTAGGCCTAATCATCATAATGACGGATGAGGGATAGAAATGATATTTGTTTTATTTTCTCTTTACTTTTCAATAAGTACCTGTAGGCAGGTTTCACAATAAGGTTTTCAAAAGTTCCCTTTTTTTTACAAAAAAATATTTAAAGCTTTATTACTGTATTATATATCATTTTAAAGCCTAGAAACTGAGGAATCCGAATATGAAGGTTAGAAAATCAGCTGACTTTCCAATGTTTTATAGTTAATAATTTTAAGATCGGGAAATTTCGTCGGCAGAATTGTTGCCGGCGCTAAAAAATACACAAGACTAAACAGCTGCAAAATATTATTAAAACCTACAATATTGTGTTGTTTTTTTATTTTTATGAAAAATAAACTTATAAAACGTAAAATATCATCATTTGTGTTGTATTTTGTTATTAATTTCACAAATTAACTAATAATTTTGCATCCTGGGGTCATAGGCCAGAGGTTGCGTTGAAACTCGGAAATAAACAAAATGGCGGCCATTTTGTTCTTAAAACGTTGTGTTAGTGAAAAGCGTGGAGAGATATGTTTTTTACGTTTAAACAATTACCGTTCGCGTAAATTTAGTTTTAAAACATTTAATAATATTGCTGTGTTTATTTAAATCGTAATTTAGAACTTGGAAATCCAAAATAAAATGCGTAATAGCGTTTTAGAGTAAATTATCGGTAACGGCCGAGCGGCGTGGTCCTCGGCTGTATTCAACGCAACCTGGATGCCACATATCTCGCAGACAGGGGTAAAATATTAATATTAAATTGAAAAACGTATTTTTTGAGTCGGCAAATGTATCAAATAGAACAAAACGGCCATCTGATTGGATTTATATGTTAAAATTAACTCGAGCGCATTTGAAAATTAACGAAAAATCGATTCAACTTTGTGTGTTTCACGTAAAATTCTGCCTCCCGATCACGTTTTCGTAATGAACATATATGATTTAGTGGGGTATAAACTGAAATTTGTGGCAGAATATTTAAAAATAATGCCGTATTTATGAATAAATATATATTTGGGTTAAATTTGGAAAGTTTTAGAAATCTACAGTGACTTATATATTTTTAGATCGAATTTTAGGCCTAGGGCCGTGAATGGAGAAATTCTTACAGACGCGATGTAAAAAAATAGGAGATTTAAAATATATATTTAAAAAAAAAATAAACATCTGTAACGACTTTCAATGCAAGTGTAGCATATTATAATATATGTGTAAATGAAAAACATTCAGAAATCGCGTAAATTTTGATTTTATATACTTTTAATTAAAACTTTTAAAGTAGGTACAAAAAAAGGGGAATTGGGATCTGCAAGATTGATTACGTGGAACACCATAAAAAATATAATAAAGAACACTAAAATAAAATAAAAACTCACAACATTGATTTTGCTGATACTTTTATTACATATAAACACAAACATGTAAAAAAGAAAGCATTTTATACATAAAATTATTTTTTTTCAAATATTGAAAAAAAGGTAACCCTTTGGTGGCCATTTTGTGAAACCTGCCTGTACTCAAATTGAGTTAAACTCGACTGACTCAAGTAGTAAAAATTGATAATTTGGTAGTTAAGTAACTGAATTTGGTTAAGAATAAGAATGAAAAAACAACTACACAATAATGTTGATAATAAACATAGATATTTGTACATATAGGCCTAATTATCATTCTTTTAAGTTTTAATATATTTTGGATGTTAAAGATTAAAGCCTAAAAACACAGATACCTTAAGTAGACACTCACACTGACATCCATGGCCACTTTACAGCAGGATAATCCGCACCGCTTCATGGTTTGCTTTTTCCTGATCTGTTACTTTACTGGCAAGCCTATACCTATTCTTCACTTCTGCTAATTTTTGGTGTTTTGCTGGATTGAGAATATGTTTGCAGCATTTTAGTTATTTTTAAAAATAATTTTTTTAGGGTAGCTAGTTCATGGAAAGTTGGGTTCTATAAATTTTTTCGAGTGGAGCTATCAATTAGTGTCTTAATAACGACGGCAGACACTTTTGTATGAAAAAAAATATTTGTAAAAAAAAAATATTATTTTTCTAGTGTTTACATTTGGGTTATGGCATCACTACCCCTGCCCCCCCCCCCCCCAACTGATTATATTTGAATATTAGCTTTACACATCACATTTTTTGTCGGAATTCCTTAGAATCCATAATAAAAAAATCAAATTAATATAAAAAACATGAAATATATTGTAATAAAGTCATATTCAATTATGGATATTCTTACCATATTTTATAAGAAACAGCAAAAAAAAAACACTTACAGTAGTTCAATTAAAATTATTAGAATCTCTGAGGGCTGCAGCATGGTTAGCGTACATCATGTGATATTTGGGTAGAGACAATGCCAAGTTGTCTATCTATGGCCAACTAAAGGATGGGCTCTTAAAAAATCTCTAAAAAGCCTTCCTAGCCTAGAACCTAAAAATGCTAATTAAAAACAACAAGAAAAACTACACAACTTACCCTACCATAAAGGCTAACAGATATAGGGTAAAAAACCTGGTTCAGGTAGTGCACTGTTCATGGGGTGTTGGGATGCGTTATGGTATTACGGAATAAAAGAAAAATAAACCAAAAGGATGTAAACACAGTTTTTAATTAAAACACAGAGTGCTCAAGCAAAGTAACAATATTTCATAAAACATGCAAAATTACCAATATTTCAACATTAATTAAAAAATCACAGAAATGCAATCGCTAAACAAAACTAACTGTTTCGTAATCAGGAGAAAAATACCTTTTAGAAATATTCAGTGAACCATTAACCCCGAAGTATAGTCAAATTTTCTAACATAAGCTTGGCTTTTTATCAATTATAAATTATAATTGTATTATGTCTAACTGCTGCCTTTAAAACACAACCCAAAAACTTCAAATTACAATGGTGATTTGAGATCTGAATCTAGGATTGGAAGTCCTAAACTACAATTTCACATAAATCATATATTTAAAACACAATGTATTTGTCTTTCCTACTTTTTTGAAAATAGTCGGTCTATAGATTGCTTATTGTTATACTCTTGATGCAGTAAAAGAGTTAATTATGTTTAGCATATTTTAAACATTTTAATGTATTTTTTTTCTCTCCAGCATGAAGAAGAGTTTCGCAAATTTCTAGCAGCAAGTAAAGGAAATGTGGGTGAAAAGAGGCTTGCCTCGCAGTTCATCTGTAGATTTTTCAAATATTTTACCAAGGCCCAAGATGATGCCATAAGTGTGTTATTTGAGCTTTGTGAAGATCCAGATGCCAGTGTAAGTAGCTAGATGCACAGTATATATTCTTTTTTTTTTAACCATTATACATAACTTTAAAAGAAATACACCTTATGTGAAACTTAAGAAAAATCTTTGTAGGGTCTAATTAATTGAGTTTACAGAACACTTATTCTGTACAATGCTTTATAGTTAATATAATCAGGGTTCTTACTAGTTTGTAAAGTTAATGAAGTTGATTTTTCATATTGGTGACGGTGTGTGAAATTTTAGATCTTAATTCCTATAGTACTTTTTTTTCTGAAATTATTCTACAAATACTAAAACACACCTGGGAAAAAATATATTCCGGCTAAGTATATATTCTACTGGTATATTATTATATACTGGTATATATATATTATATATTGTGAATGTTGGGAAAAGTTAAGACATTTTTTACGTGATTTTTGAATGTGAACCCTGAATTATTGATAAACAATTTGTTGATCAACTTTGCCATAACTACATTTATTTTTGTATTCTCTAGATAAGGAAACAGTCAGTGAAAGACATTCCTGCACTTTGCAGGAATTGCCCAGATAAAGTTTGTAGATTTGCAGAGGCCCTGTGTATGTTATTTGGTTCTGAAGATTCTCATGAGTTGTCTGGTGTTCAAAGTTCCCTGTACAGTCTTTTCTCCATTCATTTAAAAGGTATACACAGAGATTAGCAGAAAACAAAAGTATAATTCAAAGATTGATTATTATAATGTTCTGTTTATACTAATTACTTAGCTGATATATTTTTAAATCCAGGAGCGCTGGAAGGAATTTTCACAAAGCTCTTACAGACTTCAGAGGAAGAGGAAAATTCAGATGAACTTATGGGCCTGATAAGGGAAAGGTTACTTCGTTTTCTTGTTGTTAAGTTGAAACAGTTTGGAGACCTGGAGAAAGATGTGGAAGATTACATTATGGAACAAAGCAAAAAGGTAGCATTGCAAGTTAAGACTCCATTTTGTTTTGGGTTTTATTTTTAAAGGCTTATTCATTTTTTATATGACAACTTTTAACTTTTGTGTGTGTTTTCAGTTGTTGGAAGATGTCACAAAAGATGAATTCATTGCCGTCATGGAGTTGCTGAGAAGTTTAAAAACAATGGCCACTGTCCAGTCTCGCCAACAGCTTGTTGAAATGGTGGTTGATCAAGCTGCATTAGATGAGCCCTTTGAGGTAATATTGTATTAGCAGAATGAATTATAAATATAACCAATTTTTTTTTCCTGAGCAATTTTTTGTTTTGCTGCCGGATTAGTTTTTAAAATGGCTTTCATTAATTTTTTAAAAATTTTTTTATTAATACATATTGTGTCTAATAAAGGTATTGGAGCTTTGCAAAATATTTTCTCACCAGCGAATGTTGTGTACACTACTGTAATATATCTATAAGGTTTTAAATTTATAAAGACATCATAATAATGGTTTCTTAATATCACTTTAGGCATCAGATCCTGATTGTGTAGACAGGTTGCTGCACTGTATACGGTCAGCTTCACCTATGTTTTCTGTAAGTACATACATAGATAGTATGTGTCACACATGTTTAAGAAATGTGTTACAAAACATGTCTAAATGCTATTTATGACTGTTATCTCTGTAGCTTGTAGCTTGAAAAAATTTCAAAATGGACTTTTTTTTTAAAGTGTCACTATTTCTTTGACTCTTCTTCAGAAAAATGTTCACTCAAAGCCCTTCGTTCAGTACATCTGTGACAATGTGTTGCCCGTGTTAAAGGATGTTGTGAGTCCAGATGAGGAAACTAACATCCAGTTGGAGGTGCTGAAGACGTTTGCTGAGATTTCAGAGTTTGCAGGGGATGTGGACAAGCTAGAGAAGCGGCTGAAATCAATTTTCACAGCTTTGCTTGTGAGTGCAGTAGTTGTATTATATTTATAGTGTAGAGTTGTATTATATGTATAGTGTAGAGTTGTATTATATCTATAGTGTAGAGTTGTATTATATGTATAGTGTAGAGTTGTATTATATGTATAGTGTAGAGTTGTATTATATGTATAGTGTAGAGTTGTATTATATGTATAGTGTAGAGTTGTATTATATGTATAGTGTAGAGTTGTATTATATGTATAGTGTAGAGTTGTATTATATGTATACTGTAGAGTTGTATTATATGTATCGTGTAGAGTTGTATTATATGTATAGTGTAGAGTTGTATTATATGTATAGTGTAGAGTTACGATTATCTAAAAATTGTATATTGGAGGCAATTTTTTTACGTGGAGTATTTCCCCCTATATGATGCCAGGTTCCTATTAGAATTGGGTGACTCAGAGACACTCAAGACCTGCGTGTAAATATCGTGATTCACACCCGCTATTTTTTTAATGTTTTTGATGCTCTGGAGGGTTTCCCTGAGTCTACCCAGCTCTGATGGGTACCTTAAAGTAGAAGGTGTAAGTAAGGTGGCTGGACATTGTGCTGGCCACACATCCCTTTGTATGCCCTGCCACAAAAACTTGTTTTACTAGCCCTATGGGTCTAATTGGTTTGAGGGGTTATTTAATTTTCTAAAGCTAGACCCATGAAACACCATTTCCATATTTTAACATGCTGCTTTATTTATAAGACCATTGTTTTTCTAATATAGTTATACACTGTAATGCTAATGTCTATGGTTTTTGACAGGAGTATATGCCACTGCCACCGTCAGATGACAAAGAAGAATCTGCAACAGAGGAGCCAAAACTAAGTTTTTCCCAGGTTGAATGTCTCATATTTGGATTTCATCAGCTGGCTAGAAGAAGTCCAGGTTTTCTGACAGATGAAGCCAACGCAGAAAGACTTAAAGATTTCAGAGTCAGGTAAATGATTTAACTATATACCGGTATATATATGAAGACCACACAGGGAAAAACAACAGTCACATTTTGTAATTTTTTAAAGTTAGGACCCCTGTCTATAGTATAGACACATAGCATGTATTGAATTACTTTACAAGTGAAAATAATGACAATAACCATAGGAAAATTAGAACAGAAAAAAGCCTGTATACTGGAGAAAAAGAGGCATAGTTTTGTTAATGTTTAAATAACTCTAAACTACAAAAGTGTGACAGCTGTTTTTTCCCCTATGGTCTTCATATATTGTTACAGGGTGTTTTTGTGACATCCTCAGAGGCGTGAACTAAATGTCACTGCTGCTGCATGTGTGATCGTCTTCCTTTCTTCTTGTAGACATCCATTCACCCATTCAGTTCAATGCACAACTACTTCTTTCAGCAAGTTCATTTTATTACTCATTTTCAACACAATTAATAATCCTTCATCAACTAAGCAATAACGTTTACCATCATCCACTATTTACACATACTTCAACTCTCTCTCTTTCATATCTGTTCATTCTCTCTCTCACTGACCATGGATGACTGCTTCCTTCTGTGTTCAGGTGGCCTAGTTGTCTGTGTGCTACCAGGTGAACCCCTGGTGTGCTGCCAACCTTGCTATTTTGTTAGTGACATATCTACGCAGTTAGTTTACTTAGAAACATTTACATAGGAAGAAGAAATTGTTATAATTGTAAAGCATGTTGTTTTCATTACAGGCTACAGTACATTGCCAGAGGGAGTCAGATCTGTATTAAGCGGCTGAAGGAAGCATTGCAAGGAAAAACTGGAGATGCATTAAAGGATGAGGAGGTACATATAAACTAACTTACATGTTATGGGCTAAAAAAAATTAATAAAAAGAGTTTTTCCATTATCGGTACTTAAAAAATTATTATTATTGGATTATTATGTAAGATGCAACCAAAAAAAAATATGTTTAGCATTTGTTATATGAATAGGGAAACTTTCTTAATGAAATACCATATTGTTTCACTTCTAGAACAAGAAAAGGATTGTTGCCCTGAAACTGTTCACAAATATTACAATGCTCGTGAAGGATTTAATGCACAACCCTCCGTCTTACAAAGTTGCACTTACACTGTCATGGCGTCCCTCTAGGGTAGGTATTTGTCTGCTGCAGGATTTAAATATTTTCTTGCTGCAAAGTGTCTTGTCTGATTTAGTCTAAAATATTGTTGTTGTTGTCTTTTTTTTCAGGAGATAAAGCCAGCAGATAGTAATGAAGGCACTAAATTGGCATCACCTGGGTAAGTTTGTATTCTACAATCTCTTTATGTCTTTCAACTAGGGTTTTAAAATAAGGTGTAACTGCTTCTTTACCTGTCTCGACCACAACAGTTATGTACTTGAATACATCATATTATAGAATTCAGAGTTCAGTGTAGTTCAACATAGTGTATGTAAATGTAACATCACTTTTTTTTTAAAGTCAGCTGGAAAACCTTGTGTAATGATGCATTGTAACTGTGTAGATGAAAAGTAACAGCCAAAATCTCATTGTAGATTCAAAATAATTTGATTTGGAGTGTATGTAGGTCTTGACTAGATTCCATTAAAACAAACACTAACATATGGAGGAGATACAAATGCAAATCTTTATAATGTATGGGAGAAAACTATACATACACTCTCTGAGCTTGGTAAATGTAATATCCTGGAGAGAAGTGCTATATAAATAATCATCATCATCTCTTATTCTTTAATCCATCATTAATTCACTAAACTACTGTATCAGTTCTTCTCTAATTTAATCTCTACTTGACATATTAATTGATGCAGATTTGACTGATCCATTCTGTCACATCAAGGTCTTGTACAACTACTAAAAGAATTATATTTAGCCATCAGCAAAGATTCATACCCTCATAAAATCACATTCTGCTAGGCACCTGTTGAATTCTTCTCATGCTCTAGAACAGAAGCACCTGTTGAATTCTTCTCATGCTCTAAAATAGCAGCACATGTTGTGTTCTTTATAAGAGGTTGTCACTTTTGTTTTTGTTTCATTTGTCCTGGCAGGCAAAAACGTAACATCACACCCATCACATATGATGATTCCAATGGGAAAAAGAACGCTCCAAAGCAAGCCAGGACCTTGTATCAGCCACCTAGTGGGAAGTTCAGTGACAAAGCTGGTACAGTTCTGTTTTCTTTTGTCATTAGTGATTCATATAATGTTACATAGTCATTGTCAGTTACATTCATTTGTAGTACTTTTGATATCACTATTTATTATTTTGATTTTGTTTTCCTCCAAAGGCGCCTATACCGGTACTAACTTTAACCGAGGTGGCAATCGTGGCGGCAGAGGTCGAGGCGGATTCAGGGCCAGGGGTCGGAGAGGAATGAGAGGAAGTGGATTTTATCAAAACAAACTCTAGACCAGGATGTGAAACCCTGTTGTTGTCAAACATTTCTTTTTATTGATCATGATTTATGTGTTTGTAAATGCTTGTAATTTCTAAACTTAAAGATGTGTACATTCTAACAGATATTACAATCATAGTGAAGTAACCTCTTGTTATGATGTAATTACCAGTAGATTCAAGTTGCTGCTAATCAAATGTTCACTAATGTCAGTGGAAAAATCTTGAGCAAATGTTGTGTACAGCAAAAAGAGAACTTTTCATTATTTTTTAAAGGCAAGGTTGGTACAGACTGTGTTCAAAGAGCAATGACGTCCAGGGGCGCCCCTACTGCTGTTGGCATCCATTGTGCCCAAGTGTTGTGGTGTAATAAAAAAAAAAGCCAACAGGTAAGCTTGATAAATTTTCTGTTTTGTTTCTCAGATGGAGTCAGCCAATGAGACCTTGAGATGATGGCAGTAAAGAAAAGTTTTCATACTTTTTGTAAAGATTTTTTTTTTTTGCAGGTTGAATTGAAGTCTGCCTGGAGATTTCCATATTTAATATTTTGCAATGACTGTACTTTCTTGAAGCAGCGAATTAATGAAAGAAATTTGTTTGCAGGGTTAATGTTAAACAAGTTTTCCTTTGACTCATGTCTGCATTGTTGACAACTGTGTTGTGCTATTCTAGGATTGGTCTGTAACCTTTGAACTTTGACTTTACATTTTTATTGCATTAATCTTTTTTTTTTCAGTCTATCTTTTTTTTTTTTAAGCAATGGCAATGTTTGAAGCTCAAATATATTAATATTAGCATTTGCAGGAATTCCATTTGGTACATTCATTAGCTTTACAGTTTTCAGATGTCAACTATGGGGTCTAGGGAGATGACAAGTGCTGTTGATTAATTTTATATAACTTCATATTTTTGTATAACCCTGGTTTAAGTTCTAGATGATGCCAGGCTTGGTAACCATTGACATCCTATACAACCGTGGACTCTGTTTAGGAGAGAGCATCTGCGATGGACATGATTCACTTGCATGCATTTTTCTCCCAGGTCTTGGCAAGAGACAGTAAACCAGCCGATCCTTGAGGTCACATATGTATTCTTTTTTTTTTCAATGGATTATCCAGGATATAATATTGTATTTTTTTCTTTTCAGAGCTTTATATTTTTTTCCAACTATCACATAATTTCATAATATGTTTTAGCATTAAACATTAGTCTTGTAAACAAACATTAGTAAAAATTCTTTTAAGAACAAATGTACATTAATGATTATATATATATTGCCACAGTGATGCATGTTGTTACAGTATATATCTATAGCTGTGAAAGAAATTTCTCTGCATGTTGTTGTATGATTATAAAGCGGTCAATAAAAATATTTAACTATTGCACAGATTTATTGTGTAAAGTCCCCTAATCAAATTTTTAGTAGTTGATAGTTTTAGGGAATTTTATTTTTTAATGTTAAATTAGATTTCTTAGTGGCTTTTATTTCAATTTTTGTTTAAGTTTTTTTTAATGATCTGCAAGATGTTTTGAAAATTTGAAGTTTTATATGTTGTTGAATACTTGAATTTTAAAATACATTTGTTGTTAAAAACATTTAAATTTGACTTTTGTTGCTGATTTGTTGAAATGAATAGAGAAGCTTGTTGTCCTTTTAATTTGATGATGTAATATATTTAATAAATTTCACCCTGATATTAAAAATATACAATTAGAAAATCATAGAAATAAATAGTCAATTGCAAAATCAGTTTGTTTATTTCAAACTGTGTTACAAGCCATCTTTGGTAGGAGGCTTGAGATGGAATGCAAATACATAATATTCAATTATTCATGTGATAGGATTCCAATGATTTCTAACTATAGAATTGATGGACATAATAATAATTATATTTATACAGCGCTATCAACAAACAATGTAGGCTCAAAGTGCATAAGGTGAAAGTGAAACTTTGTGAAGTAATCATGATAGGTTTCTTGTTATTTCAAGGCTCAGAAATTGGTAAGAGATACTGGCCATCACAATAATTTGCCATAGTTAACCATTTACAAAGAAATAGTAATACAAGAAGCATTTTCTTCAATTACAATTGACAAATATGTTATAAAGTTTGTTTTTTTTTAAATATTTTTTTTGCAAAAAATATTTTTTAAGGGCATGGAATAAATATTGTCCTTAAACTTTTAATAATTCTATATAATATGTGACCCGTTCCCACAAAAGGTGACATGTGTTTTTTTCAACATTTTGAGCTATATATATGGTTTAAAAGGGCATTGAATAAGCTTTATTTTAATACCAAATTAAAAATTTATTGTTATACGTCAATATTTCATTTTTCTATGACACTTTCTATCACTTAGAACTAGTCAGACAAAAAACTAGAGTTTTGAGAAAAGGCGTTTTAAAGTTTATGTATTTGAAAAAGGGCATTCAATTATCCTTTTAGTGGTTTATACGATATTATTTTATAATAAAACTGAACAAAAAATATTCACATCTCGTAAAGAATTTAGCAGTGAAGCCATGGGTCTCTCCATTTTGTAAAGTGTCATAATCTCAAAAAACGGAAAGCCTAATCGTTATCTCCTTGTATTCCAATAGCCAATCAGCTAATTTGTATTGGAAAAATATGGTATCGTAACCAATGATTAATTTATAAACAAATTTTCATTGGATAGAAAGAAAGGAATTGTATATCCCAAACTTTACGCTTAAATATTTTCTGACTGGTTTCTATAAATAAATAGTGATGACAAGGAAATTTCCGAGAGTCTGCCCTTTTCAATGATATATAATGTTATGGGGTTCTGTCAGGGTTTAGGTACAAAACAATAGGTTAAATAAAGTAAAATTTTAGTGATTTTATGCTAAATTCTAAATCACACGTTGATCAAAAAAATTAATTAAAGTATTTTTAAGTATAAAAAAATATAAAAAACATAAATTATGATTTAGAAATGGATAACCTAGTATTTACAAAAATAAATAAAAATTCACCGGAAAGACCCCCACAACACAAAAACACTCGTAGCACAAATTCATATTTCCGACTTGCGTCTCATCTTGTCCGAACGGGTCACATATATGTATATAATAAATTTATTACATAAATATTTAAGTACGGGGTATTAATTTACATGATTTATGATATATACACAAAACTTGCTACAAATTACAAATACTACAAATAAATACAATTGGCTATCATAGGTACCAAATTAAAAAAAAAAAAATTCAAATAAACAAAATTGATATGTAATTTAAAATCTGTTTCCCATATCAACTATGGCTGGCCAGTTAGTTTCACAAGACCGATATGATTTTGCAGAAAGAGATCTGTAACTTATGCTTGACCTGCTGGCTGAGGTTAAAGTTCTGCAACTCCTGCGTGATGCAGGGGCAGATTGCAAAGTTCTATAACTCAAGCGAGACAGTGGGGCTGATTTTGTAATCCTGGCTGCCTGAGAAAACGGGGTACTTGCTGCAGATGCTGATTGAACCCTCTTGGAAATTGTTTGAATGAGTTCACGCGTTTGTTTCAGACTGTAACCTGCGGATGTTTTTGTGTAAGCTACTTTAATTACTTATGAGTATATGAAATATAAACAGAATGAAATTGAAATATACTGAAATTGTTAAGGGATTTTAAGTATTATGTCATTAGCGCAATGCATGGGAATACTTTCAAACTTAATGAGTTTGTTGAAATTGAAACTATAAGAAGTGCACCACTAGGTAATTTGGATAACAGCTCTTGATAAACATACAAAAAAATGTATGAGAAATGACCAAAACGAACTCACTTTTAAACTTGGCTATAATGTCCTCTGAGAAGTAACCAGAATTGATCCATTCTTCATAATCACCAATAAAATCAAAAGCTGATAAGTCTTAAAAAAAGAAAAGATTCATAAATAAAACTATTACTATTAGGTCTGCAAAAGACATTTAAACAATTGAGATATAGGGCCAACAGCACAACATAATATTTTGCTCTAATATATATACAGGTACCAACAGCACAACATAATATTTTGCTCTAATATATATACAGGTACAAAATTAAAGTTTAATTATTTGGCCTGATGGTGAAATTCAATAAGACTATTTAACACAGAGTTAATGGTCATCTTGTCTTCGCAAGTTCATGACATTTTTTCTATTATTAGAAATTATGACTGCTTTTCCTTAATCCAATAATCAACATTTTCTTAGAAACTTTTATCAAAGGATGCAGTGAAACTCAATATTTTTTAAAAACAATTTATTCTAGGTCAAAGAAAAGACAAAATTAAAACATGATTATATTTTTAAGAAAGAGACTGCCCTAGTGCTGTGGCTAGATGAAGAGCATTAGTTTGCCAATAGAGATTTTCTGGCTCAGATACTAACCAAGCCCTGAGACAGTCTTTGATTCTACCACACTCTGATAGTAGTAGTAGTGTAGGGAAAAAATCATGGCTTGTGCGGGCCACATATTCCCTTTGAATGCAGTGGCCACCGATACTGGTGAGCTATACTGCACCGCCCTTGTATATCTTAAAGGTAGAAACATGAAATACTTACTGCAAATATTTTTACTTCTGATGGAAGCTCCATTCTGGATTAGAACATGAGCCCCGACAATATTATTGGATTTACAGGCAACCATTAGAGGTGACAGTCCATCATTGTTGGGAGTGTTGATATCAGCTCCGTAAGACAGCAGCAGTTCCAGAATGTCTGTATGGCTTATAGACTTGGCAGCGTGGTGCAAGGAAAGGTTGCCATCGCTGTACATGAAATTTGGGTCAGCTCCGTTTTCAAGAAGAACTTTGACGGCACTTATACGTGGAGATCTGATCAAGGAAATAAACAAATCCATAAAAACAAAGTTTTTCTTATAAATCATATACTATATGCATTTTTGTCATGCATTGGCATTAGCCTTCCAAAGATTTTGCACTTTGTCACACATCATCAGGGTCATTTCACAATCGCCTTAGCCATTTTTTCATGTTTTGAGAAAACTAAAAAAAACTGAATGACATCTGTATTCACTCTGTAATTTAACTTTGATACATTTTGTAAATTTTTTTTTTTATTTCTGATTGGTTTAAGATATAGGTGATTTGCCATGTAATAGAAGACTGTGTAAACTATACATTTTGACTCTTTAACTCAAAACCCCCCAAAAATGACTTAGGCGATTGTGAAATGACTGTGACGTATGAAGAAAGTAACCATCAACACTTTTATGGTGTAGATTTTAAGTGAATGCACAACTCATCTCCTTCATCTTCCCATTTGAAAACAGGAAAAAACTTTGGGGGTTGGGGAAAGCATGAAAATTTGTTAAAAGGTGTGGTCATGGTAAACAAGTCTATGTGCCGAGTTTCAACATAATAGGATGATGCAAAGTGGTTAAATTTTTTTTAACCTTATAATATAAAGGATTTAAAATGACATTTCACTTTCACCTTGCATGGTGTATTAATGAGACTGTGTCATTGAAGTCAAATTAGAAGGAAAGAGAGGATAAATTCTTGTAAAAATGAGTTTTACAGTATTATCCCCCTTTAGGAGGTAACTATCATCATTCAAAATATATTATGAGTAATAATGATAGGCCATAGTACTAAATTTGGACCTATTATTTAAAAAAAGCAGGTTATAAATCTATTAATATTTTACTTGAAAATATATGCAACTTGCAAAATGTAATAAGTTGTTACATTAAAAAAAACATCAATTTGAACATAAGCTTACACATATAACTTTTCTGTCAAAACTCTCAGTAACAAATTGTCTTGTTCTTTTCCCTTAAAATGGAAACCTTTTCTCAGAAGCCTGAATTTTAAAAAGAAATGCAAACTTTGTAAAGCATGTAAAAGAAAATACAACCAATAATAAATACAAATTCATATATAGACCAACTTTGAATACACAAATAACATTAAAAGGTAGAATCAACACTACTATATATATTTACTGCATAGGCTAGCTTTTACTAATATTTTAGCATATCATTTATCTAACACAGTTTAGAGGACACTTCATTTTTGGAGATTATTTACATAGCTAGAAATTATTGAACTTGAAATATATTTCTTCACTAACCATTCTGCACATTGAATAAAATTATTAACAAAAGCCAGATGCGGTAGACTGGGCAGGTTTCTGTTGGCCTCATCAATCAGAGCTTTGCGGGTAGATTTGTCTCTGTCATTATCCAGAAGCAAGTCTGTGGCATCAACACGGCCTTGGATAACACAACAATGGATAGGTAGTAGATTCTTTGAATAGATAACAATTATACAAAAGATAATGGACAATGATAGATACTTGCATGATTTTATCTTATGATACAAATTGCTTCACTGTTGAAAAAATATGTTATTACTACCGAATAAATAGACTATTTTTTTAAAATATTTATTGTTATTTGTCATCAGGGGGATCGTTGAGGATGTGGGGTTGTGGATCACTGGGGGTAGTGGTGGCTTGTTGTCGTAGGGATATGTGGCGCCGATGCTGTAATCGCCCTGGAATAATGATTAAGTCTCTCCTGGCTCGTTAGATGGTATAACGTAAACAAACAGACAGTTCTAAGTGGTATACAAGCAAGTCTCTGGTGTTTATTTTCATTCAATAGGCTAGTCCAATGGTGAAATAAATATGAATTGACACAGGAATAGCTAGCACTTAGCGTATGGTATTGTTATGTATTCTATCATTAAGGTACACAACTGCGCTGTGAAAAATCTATTACTAGAGTCTAAAACATGCGGGGGGGGGGGGGAGGTCTAATAATAATGTGAGTCAAAGATGTACAGATAGCTACAGGCATAAAATAAAAGAATGTAGTGAAGATTGAGGAAAGGTGTTGAGAGTTTCAGTTGCGTGAGATAGAGATGTTTATGGCGTCAGACTACTCTTCTGCGTTCTATCCTAAACTTGCGCTAATCTATGATCTTACAATGCACTATTTATCTATCTACGTGCTAATGAGTCATGGTTGCGTCCAGAACCGTGACATTATTATCCAATGTTAACAAAAAACAATTGCAATAAAAAAAGAAACAAAAAAAAAACAAGTGACAAAACCTTTTTATTCCTCTTCAACATGCAAGCACCTTTTTCTAAAAGTAATTGTATGCATTCAAGCTTTGACTGCTCATTTGTGTCGCCATAGCAATTAATATGTAAGCAAGAATTTCCTTCAGCATCCTCACATTCTATCTCTGCACCTCTGGCAAGCAAAAGCTGATATAAAGATAGTAATACTTTCATTCAGATTTTATTACATGTCATTTATATAATATATAGTGTATAATTTATATAATGTAAATATAAATTGCAACATTTGAAGAAGAATTAATCTGCATGCACATTTATGATACTTTCAGCTTTTCCCAACTTTAGGTCTATATTATAAAGTTAACTTTATTGTAAACTTCATTGTAAAGTTTAATAACTTTTAAAAATATTTTTTTTTACAATGATGGAGATTTTTGAGGTAAACATAAATTATCTATAAAAAATTTGGTTTACTTCTACTTAATGTTTATTTATGATAGTTTTAATATGCTAATCTTTTTTGCTTTAGATTATAATTTGTTAAATATTATTATTATGATTTACAAAAAAATTTTTTTTTTTTTAAAGCTATATAATATATTTTTGGAAAAAAAAATAGGTGCCGGTACTCAGTGATGGATTGCCTAAATTTTAAAGCAGTTTCGCATTTTATATTTTAATTCTTATTGAGCGCAATTTTAAAATAATTCAATTTTGACAAATTAATAATATAATAAATTATTAATAAACGTTAAAATACAAGAAAAGTAATAATTTTTTCCCCATATTGAAAAAGGTGCCGGTACGGTGCATACCGTCACAAAAAAAGCACTGTATATATACATATATGGATGCACCCTTGGGGTTTTGGGATTTCAATGAGGGGCAGGACTTGCTATGGCTGAACAGCCAAATCCTCGAGTGGCAGTCCCTTAAGCATCCCTCGCATTTGAACAGTGATGGCGGCTGTATGGAGGATGCTTGTGCCTTCCTTTTCTGCCTTCTGTCAATGTCAGCCCTGGCCCTTTTTGATTCCAGGGATGGCCTGTCGCCAGGCTCCTCGGTCAGCTGCAACCGCCTCCCACGAGTCCTCGATTATGTCCATTTCCTTGAGGTCCTGCCTGCACACATCTTTGTATCGTAGAAGAGGCCGACCTGTGGCTCAAGACCCCATGGCCATTTCTCCGTAAGGATATCCTTCGTTATTGGGCCATCTTTCATGCTCCTGGTGTGGCCAAGCCAACGCAGTCTACGCTGTGATAGCAATGCATACATGCTTGGTAGGCCTATATTAGCCTGGCTTAGGATTTCCTGGTTCGATTTGCGTTCTTCGCAGGTGGTGCCTAAAATTTGACGCAGGCAGCGTAGGTGGAACGTATTTAAGCGGTGTTCCTGTGACATATATGTTGTCCAGCTCTCACTGCCGTATAGCGCAAGGTGCTTAAGATACAAGCAAGTATATATATACACTGTTTAGAAGTGTTTGCCTATAAAATTTAGCTGCCAATAAAAATTAAAGTTTTTACATTTCTTTAAGTTTAATTTACTGAACTACATCTTGCACATAGATACATAAATGCATTGGTTACATATTAATATGTAAACACAAACCTTTATAGTTTCATGGTCTCTGGCCCGATGTAATGGAGTTGCTTCTTTAAAGTCCTTGATATTTATATCTATGCCTAGTTGTAGCAAACTTTCAATCATATCCAGATAGCCATAATAGCTGGCAGTGTGCAGTAACGTGCTGCCATTGATGCATCTGAAAGAGAAAGCATGCTGTTTTATTTTTTAAAGGAAGAAATTTAAAATAAATAATTGAAACAATATCAACATATTAGAAAGTTTAATTATATTTCTTATATCCAAAAAAAAATGTGAAGCTACAGATATAATAAGTCCTCTGCTAACCTGCTTCTTATAGAGGAAAATGTTTTCACTCCAGTGGTGTGATCATGGATTACCTCCCTCAGTAACTTTTCATTTCCCTTCATAATCCTTGGCACAATGAAAGAGTAATGTTCATAGAGATCTGAAAAACAAAACAAAATAACAACAACAAAATAACAACAAAATACAGCATAAAATTGATGAAGATATCAGTGTATATACAGAAGAGGGGTCGATTTGTTTTCATTTTCTGAGCTTAACAAATTTTACTGATTTATTACGTGATTGCTTTTCCATTCCATGAACCATTCTCCGTTTACTGTTCCTATTTATGAAACTATTGCACTATCTATTGTTTCACTAATTTTTCCATTCAAACTTAACTTTGTTGTACTTTTTAAATTTACCCATACATTATAGAAATACATTAGATATAAAATCTAAGCTAATTAGAAACAATTTTTAATTACATTTATTTTAGAAATGAAATTTTTTTAAATTTATTTTACTAAAGTTTTATATTAGTTCTTAAAATTTCTTTAAAAAAAAATCAATTTTAACAGAATGAGCCTTCCTCAATTGTTAGCATTGAATCAATATTCTTTTTAGAATAAAATTGTAAATTGAAATTAAAATAAAACAATTTAATATAAATAAAGCTTAGGCCATAAATAGTCCAGATTCAGTTTAGTATACAAAAAAAGGATTAACCTGCTAGAAATATTTGAAATTCTGTGCTTTTGGCAGCCTCAAATGGAGATTGCCCTTTCAAGTTTTTAATGTGTACATCACATCCCCATTCTATCAAGAGCTGAAAAAAAAAGAGAGAACATTTCATTAATAGAGTTTAAAGGGTGGGATGAACCTAAATCAATGGTGATATGAACAAGAAAAGACATTTCCATAGGAAATCAATGAAATATAAAGCTGATGCAAGACAACTTACAATAAGCACAGCACGGCAGTAATATTTAGTGGTAAACTTCTGGATACCAATCTTATGCTATTGAGTTAAAATACTGATAAGTGCTGGGATTTTGTTTATGGGTCTAGTTGGGGGCCTGTGGAAAGAGGGTCCTTGAGTTTATCCAATTGGGGAAAGTAAGAGTAGCAGTGCTTTGTGCAGAGCCCTTTAAGTGCATGAGCAAATGACAACAATCAACTATGCTTGGCTGTAAAGATAATGTTGCTTAATTAATTTACTCAGAATAGAAGAGGGCAAAATGTTCATATTTCATGCATTAATATCTAGCTGCAGTGAGCTTGGATTGCTTCAAGAGTTCTAATCCTGGATAAAGCCAGGGTTTTTTCATGGGAGGGTAACGTGTCCTGATTCAAGTTTACCAGCTTTCGGGTATCTAACATTATGAATTAAGCTCAAACATAAAGAAAAAGTGTAACCCTTTGGACTATATTGTTTTCTCAGACAAAAGTTTATAGTTTGTGGAAAGGGGAGGGTTTGGGTAAAGAACAAATGAGAGTGCTTTCCCTTTCCCAAGTTTAAAAAATAAGGTAACATAAAAATGTCAAATGTTTTTATTCTTTAATGTATGCCACCCTGCCCTACCCTCTATTCAGTGGAAAAGATCATGTGGACTCCCATAAAGTAAAAAGAAAGTAAAGTATCCTTGTCAGACCAGTTTGATCCCAAGGGCAAGTTAAGCACAAGTTACTGTGGCCAAAGAATACTAGGGAATTATATGGCGAACACAATACCAAAGTCACCTTTTCTTTTATAAAGCTAAATCAGGGTACTCTCCAGACCCAGGAAATATTTTTAGCCTTCACCAGGATTTCTTATCTTATCTTATCTTATACATTACAGTCGCTCCTTCTATAAAGAACATGGGACATATTGTACACCTGATGAGCATGCTGCTATTGAACCACACATGTGTCTCAAGTTAACATTTTTATCACTTAGAAAACAAACAAATTGCATCAGAATCAATGAAATTCTAGCTTCATTGAGTCCATTTAACATTTGTTACTGCATTGTAAATGTATTTTAGTTTGGTTGATATGAGAGGCAAGGAAAAAAAATAAAGACACTGATTAGCAGTACAAAAAATAGTAACATAAAACAAAACAAACTAAAAACAGGAATCTCAAGTGTTTAAAAAGTGTAACAAAAAGGATTAATATGATTAGGTGTGTTTCCATTTTACAAGTAATTAAAAACAAAGAAGCGAAAATAATTATGTAACACATACAGATACATACATGAGCCACTTGCTTATGAGAGCCTTCAATAGCATAAAAAATGGGCGAACACTGAAAGTTATCTTTGGTATTGATGTCTGCTCCATTTTGTAAAAGAAGCTGAACAATTTCCTGAGTTGAAAAAAAAAGTAATAATAGATTAAATGAGGTAAAGTCCATTTAGTTAGTATATGGGTTAGTAGTTAGTAGGTATGGTTGAAGCAGAGTAAGCATTACCATGTTCAGCTGAATTTGGATTTACTTTTAACAATTGTTGAATACATGTTTTGACATACAAGTTTAATTGGTATGTATGTTTTCTAAACTAAGGGAGATAATGGAAGGAAAAGTAGAGTGAGGGAAAATGTTGAAATTAAATTATGGACCAATGAGAAAAGAAGTGAAAATTGGCAAAAGTGAAAAAAATAAAATAATTTTATATCTCCTTCTACTTTTAAAAAATGCAGCTTTGACAAGAATAAACTGGTACACTTACATAATTTCCATATCTAGCTGCAACATGCAGCGCAGTATGTCCTGTTTTACAATCTCTACTGTTTATAAATGTGGAGCTTATGGGTAAGAATGAGATTATTCTGGCAACACTTTCCAGTTCGTTTTCTTTAATGTCCTTCAAGAATATCCGCTGCCAAACCAGTGTGCTTCCAGGAAAGACTTGATACAAGAAAGTACTTCCAGCTTTCAGATATTGGTTTTTACTTAAAGCTTCAAAGTAAAACTAAAAAAAAAAAAATAATTTTATACAGCTCAATCATACAATTTTATTTACCTTACCTCTTAGTTTCAGTTCATGTTTATTAAGGCAGTTATAATCAGCTAACATCTCAAATGAAAAGCTGCATCATAATTAGAAGCCCTTTATAAAATTTTAATTCTGCTAGAAATGATGGCATTGTGAATATTAAAAAAATTAGTTGGTATGATGTTTCACAATTTAACAAAGTTGTAGGGCTTTGATAATTAGGAAACTTAGAAAAAAAATGTGTTTAATAAAGTACCACCACCTATTGACAAGTGGTCTTTATTCTATGTGGTAAGGGGAGGGTGAAATAGCATACAACACTTATTCCACAAAGTTATTTGAGTGCTTTTAAAGCCGAAATTCATGAGCTTGTGGAACGCTCCATACTTGGTGCTCTGTGCATTTGAGCCAAAGATATTTTCAACTGCGGAAACTATTTACATAAGGATACAGCGAGCATATATATCTTAGTAAAAAAATTTAAAGTATCCAGTCAGATCCAAATTGATTCATAGGGCGGTGAAGCAGCGTTCACCAGTTTCCGTCGCCACGGCATACTAGATGATTGTGTGGCCAGCACTATTCACAGCTGCATTTACTTTACCCCAACTAAGGTCAGGTACCCATCAGAGCTGGGTAGACTCAGGGATACCCTCCAGACCCGGGAAAAAAATCCTAGCCTGCACAAGGATTCGAACCCATGACCTTTGGTACACCAGTTGAAGGCGCTGCCGCTCGCCAACTGTGCCCCATATACATATCTAAAACAATATTCAAATCTCTACGCTGCTCCTAATCAATCTCTACGCTGCTCCTAATCAATCTCTACGCTGCTCCTAATCAATGTACTCAAAAACTTGATGAAAAAGTATTAGGTGATTGCATTCCATCAAACTCATTCTGGTAGTCAATACGCTAGTAAACAAAATGTAACTCAGAATAAGTATTTTCTTTACAGACAAAATAAAATGCTACAAATACCTCATATTTGGGATGCTTCTTTGGGTTTATTTCAACAACATTTGAACCAGAAATATTTAGCAGTTTTCTCACTGTGGCTGGAAAAAATAAAAATAAATTATTTTAAATAGCCAAAATACTTCTTTAATTAACAACAAATTACAAGCAAAATTTAAATTTAAGTTTTTTTTATTTCACATGTAACATACATTTATCTTTGGCATTGTGAACATCTAGAAACTTCCCTGACTCTTTGTGTTTTAAAATTAGCCTGCGGCCATCTGCCAAAGACTCACAGTCTTCTGAAAGGTAGAATCCTGAGCCATTTGTGAAACTCTGAAAAGAATAAGCAAAATTATAGCAACTGATCAGAATGATTTCAATGACTTAATTAAAGTAAATTTTAATAAATCATTCTTGAATTATATTTGAAATCATAAAATTCATTTTTATATTGTAACCTCTAAAAAAATATAATAATGAATAGTCAATGTGGGAACATTAAAAGGCGTATTGTCAATTCTATGTAAAAAAATGTATAGATATATATAAATAAAGAGCATACATTGCCTACCAAATTTATCATGCAAGAAAGACAAAAATTATTAATGGTAATGTTTCTGGGAACTATCACACAATCAAACTTTTTCCTGACAAACTTTTCAAAAGTTTCCTTCACCTAGGGAATAAAATGTTGAAAACAAAAGGTGAATTAAAAAATGTGATTAAATTTGTGGAATATGCAGAGTATTTATACAATGTTGCATATCATCTACAAAACATATAAATGTAGATTTAAAACAAAATAAATAATGGATTTAAGTGACTATTGACTTGCCTCAGACTTTGTTTGGATTACATGCTTAACCCATTGTCTGCAATATTTAATGTCAAATCTTTCTGACAAATCCTTTATTTCTAGTAAAAAAAAAAAAAAGAAAAAAATGCTATAATTTTATTTTTAAATTATTGCTTACAGAAAGGATTTTAATATAAATATAAATAATGGATTTAGACCTTTTCCTAGATTCCCAATTTGGGCCTTCAAATCTTTTCTTCTCTGAAGTTCATGGGCATTGTTCACAATCATAGGGCACTTTGCAAGTTCAAGGTTATATTCTGCTGATAATTTTTCCAATTCATTCTGTAATGATGGCCAGATGATTAAAAACAAACATACAATAAAAAAAATACAATGGTTAACTATACTATCAGGCATATACATTCTAGCAATAGTAATGTTTCTTTTAACACTGTTAGTCAATGTACATGAAATATGCATTGAAAAGGCTCTTACCACTCTGGATGCTACAATTTGGCATTGACGATATTTGAATGCAACCATAAAGAAGTAAGTAAAATAAGAGGCTACAGCCATACCATCAGCCTGCAAAGAAAATAAGTGAAGTTTTAAAATGTAGTAACACACTATAGAGGCCCAGTGATGGGTCAGTATTTGGCCTAGATTTTATTTTCTACCCAGAACAATAAAGTTAAGTTCCTCTTTCAGACCATGTTGATCCATAGGGCTAGTAAAGCAGTTTCCCCAATGTTTGCTAAGCAAAAAGGGGAATGTGTGGCCATCGCAATGTACAGCTGACTTTACTGTGACTTGGGAGAAAAAATAACTGATGTTTGAACTTGAATTCAACCTCAAGACATTCAAAATTGTGAGTCGTTGCACTGCTGCTAGTCCACAGCAGCCCAGATCAATATTTATGACCGAGAAGTACATATTAGGCCACATAATAACATCAATATTTGGCCATTATTTAAACATATTGCTTCAATACTGACCTATTTTAATGTTCTGAACAGGTAAGGGTGGCTCAGACTTTCAATTGTTATATTTTTAAATATACCTAGCCTAAATATACAGACCCTTCATCTTATCTTCATCTATGCCCTTATCTATGGTTTAACTCTAATCTTGCATTTTGATAATGATGGTAAATTGTAGATTTTCTTGACTAGATTATAAGAAAAAAATACTATTTAAGTTTTTAAAAAATGTTTATTTATTGTTCTTTTTCTTACTGCAACATTCAAACTATTGACAAGCAGTAGAATGGATGCCAATTTAACCTGACCAGGTCAAGATTCTTGTATGTCAGTAGGGTTCACTACCTATAAAAACTAATAGGCCTCTACAGTGTTGTTCAGAGTTGAGAAAATATTATGTTTCTTTTTTTTACATACTTCCACTAAATCCTCAGAGTCAAAGGGTGTGTCAATATAAAACATTTTTTCAGCTGTCCTTAAAACAAAGTTGATTGTCCACCTTCGAAGCAAAAAAAATATATTCAAAACTATTTTCATCAATTGATTTATATTAAAAAAGGTTTTATTGATTTAAATATTCAAGATCTTTTTTAGAGCCTATTCTTTTGTTATCTTTTAAAAATGTTAATGTAGTAAAATGTTGTTTACAATAGACAATTGAGCTATGCAAACAACTTAAATCATCAAAGATAGATTTTAAATAAGTAAAAGAGACTATGACCTACCTATCATTCAAAAGTAACTGAGTTATAAAAGTTTCTGGTACAAAGGAGTTGACAAGAGTACACAAAATGCGGCTGTCAACAAGATCATCTAAACACTGTAAGTGATATATGAGTTAAGAGAAATTCAAAAAGATATATATGATAGTAAGACTATAAATTATTGTTTAGTTATGATTTATTTAGGATAAAGAAATTACTTCAACCATTACTTACAGAACAAAATATTCTTTTGCCTTCATTTGTTTTCTGCAAAAATATTATATTGATGTGATTACATTTTTTTTACAAAATAATGAAAACTAAAATTTAAAGATTAAATTAATTTTGTTCATAATTATTTTTTTGATCATTAAAACATATCAAATTTTTTAATAAGTGATACATTTAATAAAATATAGATTTGATATAATTAAACTCACCTTAAGTTGTCTGTTAACAATTTCTAAAATACAAGCTTCAGGAGATGGATATTTTTCTTTTTCTAATCTTTTTTCTTTAAAATTTTTCATAAATTCACAATTTTGAAATTTTATCCAAGTCCCTTTCTCTGTCTTCTTGAAATGTAATGAGAAAAAAACAACAACATCAAATTCATGAAGTTAGATTATAATTTAACTTAGCCAACATTACATCTATTTGGTGAAATTTAACACATAATTATTTTAACTCATTCAAATGAGACATAGCAAAAAAAAAAATTAAGCTTTTACTAAAACTAATTTTAAAAAGTTATCAGTTTCAGTCTTAAAATCATACAAGCAAAATAAAAAAATGATTGGGCAAATAAAAAAATGATACAGATTTTTGTATAGTTTATCAAAAAAACATAAAACTTGTTGTAAAATAAATAAACAATTACAATATCTATAGTTATCTATATAATAGAGCAGACAAGATTATTTACATAGTGATTTACATACACTATTATCTTCTGTTGGCAATAGTGAGGAACCAAATCCAGATAATAAAGATTTTTTTAAAGTCTTTTTCTGTTGTTTTGATGGAGGATCTGGAGTCCACTGATTAAAGAAAAAATACAGTTTAGGTTAAAATTGCTATTAATAAGTGTGCAATGCTTATGCATTAAAATAAAAGTAAATTAAAAAAAACATATTTGAATTCGTCCAATATTTAACTGTCTCCTAAATTCAGTTTTTAAAGAAATATTCTTTTAAGTGGGCTTCTATAGAATCTTTTCTTTCTTATTGTCATGCTTCTTTGATTAGATGGAAATTTTCAGTTACCTTAAGTATTTGCCTACTTTGCTAAAAAAAAAAATTATTTTATTTTAGAAGTCATATTTCAAAACCCTTTTATCAAGATAGGCCTTCTTAATCTACAATAGATCTACTCAGTAAAGATTTCTCTAAAGCTGTCTGATTTATCTTTGCTTACTGAATCCAATTATTCATATATAAATATATTTTTCTTCCATTATTTTATTGACCATGCCTAGCAAACATTATTTGTAAAGAAATTACTTTGAATGGCACTTGTGTAATTATCTGTGGATCATCATGTTGCAAGAAATCATATCTTTCCCAAAGAAACCAAATGTCATGAGAAATTAATCTCCAAAGCAGTTCAAAAACCTTTAGGGAAAGAAAAATTTTAGGGGTTTAAAATGTTTCACTTTTAATTAAAGAACAATGAGAATTTGTATTAGTAAAATATTGAACACTAAAGAACTTACATGATCTGCATTTCTCATGATGAATAATCTAGAATCAACATACACATCATGGGGAAGAATTTCACACTGTTTAAGTTCTTCAATGGCCCAGTTAATACGAGTCTGAATTTCTTGTGGGGATAAGCTAAAATTGTTGGATAATCAATAGATAAATTCAAAATCCAACTGAGTTTTTTTTTAAAAGAAACATTCTAAGATAAAAAAAAAAAAGTTTAGATTATCTTATCTTATACATTACAGACACTCATTCTATAGAGAAGATTATTGCGTCCTACGCATTTTTGCATTTTTATTAATGTTTTAAATGATGTTAGGTTACTGGTTTTCCTGGTTTGTTCAGGCAACCCATTCCATGCCCGAATGCCACTCGGGAAGAAAGAGCACTTATATGCATTTGTTGTTCTCACATAGGGGATAAGGAAAGTGTTTTTGTCTTTATATTTATCTGAGCTTTGCAACGGTTGTTATATTGGGTTGTATTTCTAAATTAGAGTTTAATGCCTTATGTATTATTACTACTTTGCTCTTGTTAATTGGGATTATTCACTAGCTATAATATATTCACTAGATTATTTGTGATTTAGTAAGTAAAAATATGAAAAAAAAAGTGTAGGCATACTAGTTAGGATTTAGGTCAAGTCAAATCAGCTTTAGTTAGGCCTGCATGCTGAAACTTTTATATTTAGGCTACCATGCCTATATTCTTTGGTTATTTTGGAAAATGTTTTAATGTGTAAAATGGAAACACTAAAAGCACACAAAATTGTTTACCCATCCATGGAGTCAAGTTTGTGAATTGTCCTCCCAGTGATACTTTCTGTAAGGTGCTTCATACTGGTGCCTGTTAATAAATCCATAAGTACATTGGACATTAACTGGTTGTAGGGCATTAAGCGAACATTGACCCATGCTGTCATGCCACGAATTTTCGTTCTCATAGACATCGTTCTGTTTATGACTTTATCTTGGCCCTTTCAATTAGCCTAGGACTATTCTTTATGGGCCTATATATTCAGTACCGAGTTTCAATTTGGATAGGCCTAGACTAAGTAAATTATTTTATTTTCGTGACACATCATTCTCATTCATTCATACTTTATAAAACCAACCGAAATATCAGACGTGAGCCTCACTTCTCTACGAGAGAATGCGAGCCGAGATTACTCTATTAGTCTCGGAGATACTGAGATAACTGTTGACTGTTGATAACAACAGCTGAAATATCAGATTATTACAATCATTATACTGGCAATACTGCCATATGTCATATCCATTTTGTATAGTACCTATAGTAGGAGCGTCTGTAAAAGATACGATCTTATAAGTTTAAATCTATTTTAAAGTTAAAAGTTTAGATCTATTTTATTTATCGCTAATTGTAGCGCGAATGGAAATGTAATGTTGCCATTAGCCGTCAAGGAGTTAGGATAAACTATTGGAATATTAAAAATTCACTAATGACTGAAATGTCGATTATTTATATATCAGTTGCGGCCATATGTAAACATTATTGGTCGCAACCATAATTCCTTTAACACTATAAGTACGTAAGCGTACCTAAACGCAAACCATATTTTCTTTTTAATCGAGATAATTGTATTCATATAACTAACTGGAGGAAAACTTAAACAAGTAATAAATTATTACATTATTTGCAATTTCGTTCATTTAGTTTTAGACACAATCCTTTTTTTTAAATTAGTATTTTATAGCTTGACCCCCACCCCAAAGATCACTATTTTGGTCTAGATAGACACGCCAAGAGCAGATAATTGGCGTAAGTTACGCGGAATTTCTATCGAAATAATGAAATAATGTTACAATAATTCTTTGCTAACATAAATGGGTTCTGACAATGAATCGAAACAAGACGATCTGCAAACAGATGTATTTAAGGGCGTCACCTACTACATTGTGGGGAATATTAGCGACAAGGTTTATTATTTTCTTTTAAAGTTTAAAGCTCCAATTAATGATTTATAATGAATAATGTCTGTCTATCTTTAAATTTTTCTTGAATAATCTTGCATTTTACCGGTAGACCTACTTTAGTTTAGTCACTTTAACTTTAAGTGACTTTACTTTAGACTTTAGTAAGTTTAGTACTTAGCCTACCTACTTACTAAACTTACTTTACTTACTACTTGAAATTTGAAGTTTTTCTAAACTATACTTTTTACACAGGCTTTGACAAAGGACCAAGGCTAGCTAAGGGCTAAATGTAAACTAATTATTAGGCCTAGCCTAGCCCTAGCCATCAGTTAGACTAAGGCCGCATCTAATTCATCTATGAAATTATGATCCTTAAATCTAATGTCTAGAGCAGGGGTCGGGAACCCATGGCTCGCGAGCCAGATGTGGCTCTTTTGATGGCTGCATCTGGCTCGCAGACAAATGTTCGATTATAAAAAAAATGTTTTGTTTTAGACTTTTTGATCTACATATTAATTGCATATCAATATTTCTTTCTACAAATGAGCTAAAAACTACTGCAGCTCAGCATCATTAGAATTCAGAGACATAATTATTGTACTTTTAGTGTTAAAATTACACAAAATGCACACATTTACTTGAATTTTTAGTTTTAAACATAATGTATGGCTCTCACAGAATTACTTTTCAAAATATGTGGTGTCTATGGCTCTCTAAGACAAAAAGGTTCCCGACCCCTGGTGGGTATTGGGGCCTGGAAATGACCAGGTGAAAGAATAACCCCACTGCTAAGTCCCACTTGCATGTCGTAAAAGGTGACGAATAGTGGGTTGTGCATTGGGTATAACCAGGGCACATAAAACTTGCCCACCCCCTTTGTGGTGCTGTTTGACAGAGGTCCAGATTGCAGTACCCTGGATAGAGGTTTTTGTGCGGCTCCTTCTGGGGGGCTCTGGTGTTGGTAGCATGGAGATGGGTTGGTGTAAAGTCGTGAAGGGGCCTGGGTCCAGGATGTGACAATTCCACAGAGTATTCCCAGAATCTGAAAAAACTATAAATGGCACAACTGAGTGTCATGGCCGTTTGGAGAGCTCTGTGGATGACGGAGATCGGACCATAGGCCAGCCCCACCACAGCACAACTCAGCCCTGACTCAATGCAGTCTGATCCCGGAGTATCACTCACAGGTGCTTAGTGCAGAACCGAAAAACTCTCTTGAGCTGCGGGGTTTGAAAAAAGCCACTAAGGAAAACCCAGATAAACAATGCCAGTGTGTCTGACATTGACTGCAAGAGAGCAAACAGCTCTGCAGACGGGTTGATAGAAGAAGAAGAATACGCAAATGACTGGACATAATAATGAATAGGCCAATTACACCATGCCCGGCGGGTGTAAGATTGGCTTATATTGAGTATGAAATAGGCCTATGTTAATGAAATTGGTTCTAGGGATCAGAGTTTGTTCCTTGCCTTATAAATTAAAAGGGGGTTAGGTGATTGTCTCTACTTTTAAAGTAGGCCGAATATACATTCATTAGCCTAATATCTTTGGATAAAACTGAGCCCCATGCACATATGACTGGACCTAGCCTAATAATTATGGCGTCTAACTGCTGTTTATTGTTTTCTTCCGTTATCTTGTGATCAAGGGGGCGATAGTTGAAAACAATGATCATAAATCATGACGCCATGAACACAAACTGACACACCACAAAAATTATCATTACACCAAGCCGGCAGGTTTATACATTTAGTTCTTTACTAATCATGGCACAACCCGAAGTTATAAAAATATTATCTATCTAAGATTAAATAAAAGTTTAATGACATACAGAGGCAGAGGATGTTAAATCACATGACCAGCCACATATAATGCGCATAATGCTGAATGTTATACACAGGAATTGGCATATAAGTTACTAATGGTAATGTTCATAGCTTCATAACTCATAGCTTTTATGTTTCTGTGAAGATATCATCAAAAACTTAATATCATATGAAAGTGATTGACACACTTAATGACTTAAGGGCGTCAGCCTTGACTTACAGTTGTCTTTTGACTTCCACTTAAGCAGTCTATGCAGATGTATTTACTTACAACTGCATAGACTTGGTCAGATCTAACCTTATCTGTCGTTTGACTCAGCAAAGAAGCTTGCCGCTGCCTTTGTACTCTCGCACCTCAAATACTGTATTGCTCTGCTAATCGGGATACCTAATGCTAAAGCCACCAAATTGCATCATATTAAACAAAGTGCCGCCTGGCTTGTCATGCGCAAGTCAAGGCATATACTTATCTACAACATAAATAAATTCTTTACCTTAACTTTTTCTTTATTTGTTAGTAGCATTAGTATTCTAGTATTTGAACAGTTTGAAATTGAAAGTTTCTGATTAGTCTAATAATATGACTATTTAATATAAAAAAAACAAGCTTTTTAACTGGTCTGTATCTCAAATCTGTTTTGAAATAACTAGGGCAAATTTAATTGTAGTTCATTTTTCTTCTTTTTCTAAGGTGACATCAATATTAGATCAGAATGGAGCAAAGAGAGACTCATATCTCAGTGAGATGGTCAGTATTGTCATCGCTGACAGCACAACTTCAGATGATTACTCTGAAGCCAAAGAGCTCTTCGAACTTCCTATAGTATCGGTTAGTTTTTAACATTTTCCCTAGGTATATATATGTATCAATATAGAATTACAGCCAAAAGCTCTACTAGCCTACTAAACTGGCACTTCTCATTTATATACATTATAATATTTAAGGTGGATTTAACAAAAATAAAAGTGTTAAAATAATAATAATAATTTTTCCTTAGAGTGATTGGGTGATTTATTCAGCTAAATGCAAGAAACAGCTTCCGTATCCTTTTGTCTTCATGATTTGTAACTTTATACTTCGTTGCACAAACATCAATGTTTCATATTACACTTGTAACGTTATACTTCGTTGCACAAACATCAATGTTTCATATTACACTTGTAACGTTATACTTCGTTGCACAAACATCAATGTTTCATATTACACTTGTAACTTTATACTTCGTTGCACAAACATCAATGTTTCATATTACACTTGTAACTTTATACTTCGTTGCACAAACATCAATGTTTCATATTACACTTGTAACTTTATACTTCGTTGCACAAACATCAATGTTTCATATTACACTTGCCCATTAAAAAAAATGGTTAATTTAGCTGTTAGGCACTTATTGTATTTAGAGAAGTCAAGGAAATACTGAAACTAATCAATTCAATTGTATTCATCTTGGTGTTCTGCTGACAAGTTAATTGGAATTACATAGTCATATTTTTAAAACCAATAGTAGTTTTGCATGTTATATTTTTGACGCCTTTAATTATTGTCTAAGGGCCTTATTATGACAGTCCACCAGTTTGTGAAGCTGGTGTATGCTAAAGAATTAGACTGAGGCTGCAATCAATATTTAAAGCTTCCTTGAACTTTTAAATTCACATTCGGTTTAAGTATAAGAAACATTTCTATCTAAAACTTTGTTGGACTCGGAGCTTAAAGTTAGCTCTTTTCTTTTGAATCCTATGATTTTGCACAATAATTTGTAGTAGTATTTTATTAATACGGTAGCTGAGCGGGAGCTCGTTCAACTGGCGAGCCAAGGGTCCTGGGTTCGAATCCTGGTGGAGGCTAGGATTTTTTTCCAGAATTTGAGGGTGTCCCAGAGTCTACCCAGCTCTGATGGGTACCTGAAGTATCTGACCTTAGTTGGGGTAAAGTAAAGGCGGCTGTGCATAGTGCTGGCCACACAATCACCTAGTATGCCGTAAACTGGTGAACACTGCTTTACCGGCCCTATGGATCAATTTGGTCAGACGGGATACTCTTTTATTAATATAATTTCAGCTCATATAAATTTATAATATTGTTTATAAAAGCCTTAATTTTTCTAGCAAAGATATATTTTTCCTGGAAGGTAAATTATTTTCTGCCATTGTGGCCAGTCCTGGAGAGGTTAGTGTCATTTTTTAAAATCAATATTTTTTTTCAAGTTTGAATTATTGTAGATAGTTCAGAATCTACAATTAAGGTGTCCTTACTTTAATTAAATTATTTTTTTTAAAAAGTCTATTTCTTCAAAAAAATTTGTTTTTAGATCAACAATGATGATATTCTGACAATTTGGGGCATGCTGATCTATCATGGTGCCCAGTGTCAATTGCATCTGGATGAAACAGTGACACACCTTATCACAACCAGCACAAATGGGGTAACTTTGTTCAATAACTTATTTTGTTATCTACTGAAGATATTGTTAAATTCAGGTTTATTATTTTTTTAAATCAGGGGTTGCCTTAGAGTATGAACCATTGCTTCAAGGAAAATTATTCTGTGGTCATAGAAGGTCAGGAACCCATCAGAGCTGGTTAGACTCAGAGACACCCTCCAAACACGGGGGAAAAATCCCAAGGACCTTTGATACACCAGCCGAACGCACTGCTGCACAACCCCCCCCCCCCCATTGTATGCAGTGGCCACAGACACTGGTGAAGTCATAAGAGAGGTTTATGTGTAGTCAGTAGTGCTTCATGCTGTTTACTGTTGGTTATTGTTGGGCATGTTTTCTTTTAAGTCATGAATTAAAATGAGACAGTTTAAGATGGGCTTGTATTATTGAAGTATCAGTTACTAAATACATTTTAACTTGACATGCGGTTGCGCCATCAACTTATGTTAAGCAAAATTTTAGTAATTGACCATCCAACAAAAGTGTAATACTAAGTACCAATGTGAAACTTTTTTTTTTTTTAAGTTTTTTTTAGATTTAAAAATCCAGGAAAAAGTGGCAGTATGCTCCATCACTTGCCCTAACAAAGTCTGAAAGCGATACTAAGCTTTACTTTGGGACCCTTGTGAATTATAATGAAAAGCTTGTTCATCTTTGATAAGAAATTAATGAACATACTTTTAGAAAAATTTATCCAACTCTCTTGGTTTTCTTCACACAGGTCAAATATACAGCAGCCCTTGAACACGAGGGCCAGATCAAAATTGTGACACCTGATTGGATTGTGGATTCAATCACCAAGTCTGAGATACAGAATGAAGAGATCTATCACCCCAGGCTCATACAAGTCCCAAAACCTCGCCAGCCAAGCCCGCCAAATCTTCTGCCGGAGCCCCCGCCAGAATATGACAGCGAGTCTTCGTACCCATCTATGATGGACACATTGCCCCCCCATGAACTGATGGATATTTCTTCCAATCATGGTGCATTTCCTGTCAAAGTGAACAACAGTAAAATAGGGCCCTTTGATGAAAGGTACTTATAAAAATCTCTTTATTGAACGGGGATGTCACTTATCCTGATTTTGGCAGAATTCTTAAATTCCATTTGAAGCCAATTTTTCATTTATTTTCAACTAAACAACAGAAATTTTAAAAAAAGTTGATTATTAAAATTTTAATTTGAGGATATTATTATCAATTATGCATATTATATTGTATACTTATGTTATTAGTGTGCTACGACAATTCATTTCATGCTGTTACTAGCAGGAAAATATCTGTCCTAATTTTTTGGGGAAGACCAGTTACAGCCCTGATTGAAATATGTAATGAAAATATTGTGCTTAATTCCTTGAAAATTAATTTAAAAAAAAATGAGAACAATTTTTCTTGCTCTTCAATAGATTAGAAACTCCAAGGCCAGACACACCCAGTGCAAAAGAAGCCTTGGCAAGGAAGATCAGCAGTCGCATATCCAGCAAGTCCTCGTCTGAACCAACCACCCCTGAAAGACCAAGTGCCCAGCTGCAGCCAGTTAACTCCCCTGGGTCATCAAGTGCCATCAGAGTGATCCCCCCGGTTCTGCCCGTGGGGCTTCAGCCCAGGATCGACCAGGCTAACATTAGGAACACGTTACGAAACATCACCAACAGAACCGCAGCCGCTCCTCCGTCCAATAGTCAGATAAGATCATCGATGTCACCACAGTCAACCCCAAAGGTAAACAGAACTGACCTTGTAAATTGTATCTTAAAAAATGTAAGCTCAGAGTGACCATTCAACTTAATGATTTTGTGATCCATTTATATATTAGACACAATAACAAAAATACTAAGACATCTGCCACTGCAATTCACACCAAGAGCGCACTGAGCATGCTAAATTTAATAGCATTGATAGAAGTGCTATAAGAAATGAACATTATTATTATTATTATTATTATTATTATATATTAACATATATATATATTTTTTGTTTTTGGCCTGAGTTGTAAACTGATCAGGTTTCTTTTTTTTTACTACTCATCAGATGAATGCCATGGTTTCCATGGCAACCATGCCTCTACCCTCACGGCCCCCACCACCTGAATATCCATTCCCACCCAAACCCGTTGCCGCTCCCCTCCCCATGCCACCCCACCCAGCACCTGTTCCTCCTCCTCCTCCTCCCGTTCCCCCTGCCACCACACCTGCATCATCAAGTCCGCAGACACAACAGCCTCCACCTGGACCCTCATACTACGGCCTTGACCCAAAAGAAAATGGTAAAAACATTTTTGTTGTTGTGTATGTATTAAAATAATTAAAAATGTTTGTTAACCCTTATTGTACCGACCTACTTATTTGCGATGTATACCTTCAGTCTCAGCCATTATTTTACTAATTATTACCTCCATCCCATACATTATTTCAGAATGGCTGAGACATCGATAGGGTTCCGAAATTATTTTTTTACTTTTTTGTTGGTAAAAATTGATGATAACACGAAGAGAGTAAATTGCTAGAAACATAAAAACTTACCTTATTAGAATACTCTAATTCATAAAGTTATAGTATTCATTTGTAATAATAATCCATAAGAAAAAGTCACATGAACATGTACCGCCAAAATAACGGAAGATAATTCGATAGCGTCCATTAGGACCGCGATTTCCATTTAAAAAAAAAAAAGGAAATAATTGGTCAATTTTCATAATTTAAAAATCGAAATAAAATTTAACTATTCAGCTATCGAATAAATATTCTGCCCGAGACTATGGTGAAAGGTCAAATACTTTATTTTGTTCTTTAAATAGACACCTTTCCTTGAGGCAAATATACGCGGCCGGGTTCCAGGAGATTTGGTATTCGGAGGGAAATATAAGTGTCTGGGACTTTCGGAAAGAAATAGTTGGAGGAAATAATACGTGACCGGGACTGTAAGGGTTAATAAGACATAGTTGTGCTTGGTATCGGTTGCCTGAGAGAAAAACTAATTATTTCATTTATGTGAATTACGTATAGGCTAATATGTGATGCTACCCAGCGAACTGGTAAAGAACTATGCCAAACTGATTTCTTACTAAATGCCAACATTAGTAAAAAAAAAAGTCTTATATAACTTTTGAGATTTTGATTGATTTTTAATTTTTAATATGCCTAATAAGTACTTTAAAATTATTTTTGTTTAAATCAAGCACTGTCATAAAAATAAAGTAAAATGTCTTCTAGAGACAAAATGGTTAAACAGTCAACTAAATGTTATTTTATGTATTTAAAACTTTAACAGCTTGTGTATATACTCATTACAAATGAATGTGCATAGTGCTGGCCACACAATCACCTAGTATGCCGTGGCCACGGAAACTGGTGAACACTGCTTTACCAGCCCTATGGATCAATTTGGTCTGACTGGATACTTTTTTATTTATAGAATTTCAGCTCATATAATAATGTGTATATATACTCATTACAAATGAATTAGCAAAATATGGCAATCAGTACATCCCTTTTCATCCAACTAATATTTTAAATACTAAAGTAAAGTGTTCTTTTTATTATTTATTTTTCTTAAAAACTTGTGACTTTTTACATTTGGCCTAATTCTGTACCATTTTGTGGAGTTGTATCCACATATATCATGAGCACAGTACATATTTTATATGGCTAGTTGAAATGATGCATTAACTCATCCCGTGCCGATCGTCTATATATAGATGATATAGAAAGTGCGACTTATTTTGTTTCGTGTGTGCCCGTTTCTAAATTTGTATGCTTCATTATGATTGGTAACTCTTGTTTACTTCCTTTTTCACCAAAATAGCGTTAGTTGAAGCGAGGGTTGTTCAATTTTTTTACGGTTTTGTCAAACTTTTGTAAACAAAGTATAGACACGCCTACTCGAAATGTTTCTAGGCCTTAGAGCTTGTCAAATTTGCTTTTAAAATAACTTTTATTGCTAATTATTAAATTCGTTTCATCAGGTAATAACTTTACATCATTTAAATCTGGTTTTGAGGACTTTCGGTTTATTTACTAATTAAAGATTCCGATATTCGTGGTTAGGCCTAGGCCTATGTTAACTATATAGAAATATATAGGATCGGCGTTTTCCGGCTAATTCTAACATTACAAAAATGCGTTTAACTCAGTAACTATATGGGATATTTTCAAAATTTTAAATGCATTCTGATCAGGAATAGATATACTTTTAGTGGTTTCAAGCCAAATAGGATATCATATACGCATACCATACAAAAATCTGTTAAGATCAATTTTTTTTGCTCCTTTTTTTTAAAACAAAAATTTTGATCTCTAAATATTACTAATAAAGATGTAACTATTATTATTATATCATTATATTGTTTTAACTTCTACTTATTATTATTCCCTGTTTAATTTCCTTTAATTTGATATGAAATACAGGAATCTTGCTAAACAAATACCTTTAGAAATGTATGAATAAATAAGGGCACCCTAAAAAAATTCTAGCTGCTTAAAAATGGCCTGGCGCAAACGCGGTAAACCCCCCGGCACATAATGAGTTAATACATTATTTGAATTAAGATCCCTAAAGCGATCAAACAAGATTTTCTTTTAAGTTTTAAACACACAAGTCTATTGCAAAGATTTGAAAAAAAAATATTACAAATAGAAATAAATGTGAAACAGCAAAAAACTACTTGCAGTTGTGAAATGTAAAATATAGGCTTGTTTAGTTGATACAAATTTTAGTGAACCATGTGGTCAATGTATAAAACAACAGGATAATGAAGAAAAGAAGTGTTTGCCAAATGCTGGGTTAGACTTCTTCAGATTAAGGAGTGAATTCAACAGCATTGGTTAGAACACACAGGAAGTGTTCAAAAAACATTACAATTTTGTAGGTGTTATAAAATGTTTAGAACAAACCACACAGCTTCTCCAAGCCACATTGCATTTTGGAACAAACCACACAGCTTCTCCAAACCACATTGCATTTTGGAACAAACCACACAGCTTCTCCTAGCCACATTGCATTTTGTTATAAGGAAAACAAAAGATGTTTCATTTGTGTGATTATTTGCGCGAAATATTCCTCTTAATTAACAATCATATTGGTCTTCATCATATAGCAATGAACCGATTCCAATTATTAATATATATATATAATATATGCACTGCTGATCTATAAATAAAGGTCAGTGATATCCCCATCCATCGGAAATAATGAGGTGTCATTTTCCATGAAATGGCTAATGCTAAATGGCTTTAACTTTAATGCACAATCTGTGTATTCTAGATCATTGCTCTCCACAATCGACGAAAGGATAAAAACAATTTCTAACAACGTTGTCAAAGTAACCTTCTTTTTAGGTTGTTTTTTGTTTACAATTTGGTTTTGTTCAGTGCCAAAATAATTCACAATCTCTTCAACAGTGCCACCAGACCTTTGCCTGTTAGGCTGTGTATTTTGCATAGTTGATTATCAGAACATTAGTGGAACCGATGAGGTGGCAACCTGGAAAAAGGTAAACCTCTTTTTTGTGTGTGTGTCAGATACTTTTTAAGTCGATGCAAAAAGTATCTATAGTCTTGATTTTTAAATCCATTTATTTGAATTGCTTTATTTTTTCCCTGACTGGGAGCATGTTCCAAGTGTGATGGCTGAGCATTGTGCTGGCCACACAATGTCATGGCAAAATGTTTTAACACTGCTTCACTAGCACTATTGAACAAGACGGTCCATAAGAAATACTTTCTTTTACTTCTATCTAAATATCCTGCATTAAAGTGACACTGCATGAAATTCCTTTTTTTTAAGACAACAATAATTACAAATGTACATCTGTAGGTCATTGAACAGTACGGTGGTCAAGTTGAGTCTTCCTATTGTAACAGAGTCACCCATGTGTTATGTGCCAATCAAAAGTCAGAAGTCTTTAAAATGGTAAGCCTTGTATTTGGTTCTATTTAGTTTTTTAAAAACATTTGTTTTCTTTCTTGTCAAGACTTTGTCGTTAAAAAAACAACAACAACCTGATCTATGTATTTGTTCCCCAGGCCCTGAAAGAAGGAAAGCGTGTCGTGACCTCGTTCTGGTTGAACGACTGCTTGCTTCAAAAGAAAATGGTTCCGCCCTGGCAAGCTCTTCACCTTCCTTTGTCATTTCACTCAGAGAAGCCTGGTTTTAATCAAGTGAGAGATGAGTTGTTTACTTTTTAGTTGTTGTAAGCAGTAGTGATGCATTTTACAGAAGTTTATAATTTGTTATTTGCAAAGTTAAGCACAAGACAAACCTTTTTAGATCTATTGAAGAGTCTGGTATATATTACTTCATTGGTTCCCTAGCTTCAAAAGATTGAAAGAAACCACATTGTATGTGGTGTGGGAAGGGTTTTCACCAGCTCTGCAAGAGACAGACCCTGTTCCAACTGGCAATTGCTGGACCATTACTGGGGTCAGGGATTGTCCCTGCTAGCATTTATAGTTGATACTTCTTCTGGCTTGGAATAAATAAAGATTGGATTGGATTGTATAAAAGACATTGGATTTTAACATCCAATACCTTCTTGTGCCATAACCCAGAGTTAATGGCCAGGTCTACATAACCCAGAGTTAATGGCCAGGTCTACATAACCCAGAGTTAATGGCCAGGTCTACATAACCCAGAGTTAATGGCCAGGTCTACATAACCCAGAGTTAATGGCCAGGTCTACATAACCCAGAGTTAATGGCCAGGTCTACATAACCCAGAGTTAATGGCCAGGTCTACATAACCCAGAGTTAATGGCCAGGTCTACATAACCCAGAGTTAATGGCCAGGTCTACATAACCCAGAGTTAATGGCCAGGTCTACATAACCCAGAGTTAATGGCCAGGTCTACATAACCCAGAGTTAATGGCCAGGTCTACATAACCCAGAGTTAATGGCCAGGTCTACATAACCCAGAGTTAATGGCCAGGTCTACATAACCCAGAGTTAATGGCCAGGTCTACATAACCCAGAGTTAATGGCCAGGTCTACATAACCCAGAGTTAATGGCCAGGTCTACATAACCCAGAGTTAATGGCCAGGTCTACATAACCCAGAGTTAATGGCCAGGTCTACATAACCCAGAGTTAATGGCCAGGTCTACATAACCCAGAGTTAATGGCCAGGTCTACATAACCCAGAGTTAATGGCCAGGTCTACATAACCCAGAGTTAATGGCCAGGTCTACATAACCCAGAGTTAATGGCCAGGTCTACATAACCCAGAGTTAATGGCCAGGTCTACATAACCCAGAGTTAATGGCCAGGTCTACATAACCCAGAGTTAATGGCCAGGTCTACATAACCCAGAGTTAATGGCCAGGTCTACATAACCCAGAGTTAATGGCCAGGTCTACATAACCCAGAGTTAATGGCCAGGTCTACATAAGCCAGAGTTAATGGCCAGGTCTACATAACCCAGAGTTAATGGCCAGGTCTACATAAGCCAGAGTTAATGGCCAGGTCTACATAACCCAGAGTTAATGGCCAGGTCTACATAACCCAGAGTTAATGGCCAGGTCTACATAACCCAGAGTTAATGGCCAGGTCTACATAACCCAGAGTTAATGGCCAGGTCTACATAACCCAGAGTTAATGGCCAGGTCTACATAACCCAGAGTTAATGGCCAGGTCTACATAACCCAGAGTTAATGGCCAGGTCTACATAACCCAGAGTTAATGGCCAGGTCTACATAACCCAGAGTTAATGGCCAGGTCTACATAACCCAGAGTTAATGGCCAGGTCTACATAACCCAGAGTTAATGGCCAGGTCTACATAACCCAGAGTTAATGGCCAGGTCTACATAACCCAGAGTTAATGGCCAGGTCTACATAACCCAGAGTTAATGGCCAGGTCTACATAACCCAGAGTTAATGGCCAGGTCTACATAACCCAGAGTTAATGGCCAGGTCTACATAACCCAGAGTTAATGGCCAGGTCTACATAACCCAGAGTTAATGGCCAGGTCTACATAACCCAGAGTTAATGGCCAGGTCTACATAACCCAGAGTTAATGGCCAGGTCTACATAACCCAGAGTTAATGGCCAGGTCTACATAACCCAGAGTTAATGGCCAGGTCTACATAACCCAGAGTTAATGGCCAGGTCTACATAACCCAGAGTTAATGGCCAGGTCTACATAACCCAGAGTTAATGGCCAGGTCTACATAACCCAGAGTTAATGGCCAGGTCTACATAACCCAGAGTTAATGGCCAGGTCTACATAACCCAGAGTTAATGGCCAGGTCTACATAACCCAGAGTTAATGGCCAGGTCTACATAACCCAGAGTTAATGGCCAGGTCTACATAACCCAGAGTTAATGGCCAGGTCTACATAACCCAGAGTTAATGGCCAGGTCTACATAACCCAGAGTTAATGGCCAGGTCTACATAACCCAGAGTTAATGGCCAGGTCTACATAACCCAGAGTTAATGGCCAGGTCTACATAACCCAGAGTTAATGGCCAGGTCTACATAACCCAGAGTTAATGGCCAGGTCTACATAACCCAGAGTTAATGGCCAGGTCTACATAACCCAGAGTTAATGGCCAGGTCTACATAACCCAGAGTTAATGGCCAGGTCTACATAACCCAGAGTTAATGGCCAGGTCTACATAACCCAGAGTTAATGGCCAGGTCTAAAGGCCCAATGTACACACAATAAAGCATAGAAATTAGAAAACCTTCTCTAACACCCACAAAGCTAACCACTCTATCAGTTGATTATTGGACTGACAATACTGGCTAGAATTTCAGGTTAAAAACTATTGGATATTTTCTCAAGTCTGAAGTTAGTTTACCCAGCTCTGATTGGTAGCTGTCATTCGTTGGAGGGGAATGGGGTAAAAGCTGCTGGGCATGGTGTTGGACCCTCACATGCTGTGTCCAGATGAACTTTGCTTAAGGACCTTTACTTAAGAACATCCCATTGCAAATATTATATGCCTTGTTCCTTTCTCCAAGATGATAAGTGTGACAAATTTTGACGGAGATGAAAGACTGAGGTTGAAACAGATGATCCACGCCATAGGTGCAAAATATACTGGATACATGACACATCACAACTCTGCACTTATTTGTAAAAAGTAAATCTTGTTATTGTTTTTATTTATATTGATAAATAATGCTACTTTTGTCTTAACCCTTTAGTACTAACATTTTTATACAAGTTCTTGTTATGTTACAAATTAAAATGTTATGAGAATTGATAACATCTTCATTTAGGGTTAAACAAATAAATCTATAACTCTTCAGTTTTCTATGTAATTTTTAGAGAGGTTTTTTTAAAGGCTTACACATTTTTCTAAGTATAATGCTTTAACTCATTTGCTACTAACCTAGTTTCCAAAGACACCCCTGAAAATACTAGCCAAAGGAAAGGAACTCCTCATTAAATTTAGTAAATTATTTTTAAATATTTTTTTTTAATGACTAAATATTCCCCAAAGTGAATAAAATAGATAAAACATCTTAGCTTTCTGGAAATGTATACTTCTATACATTAAAAATGTCAAATCATCGGCAGAATCATTCGCTGAGTGTTAAGACCCTAGGATTTGGCTAAATATTTTCACTACCTAGCGTCAAAGTCCGATAAAGTATCATAAAGCCCATAAATCGAGTTGTAATGGAAATTTATCTAAGTCTATATCTGCAGTAGCCTTATTATCAGAACTGTTGTTAAGTGTTATATTTGGAGGTATAGAGCTATTAATTAATAAAGTAAAAAATTAAAGGCGAAGGCTATAAAAAAAGTATTACAAGACAAAAGGCCAGTGAAAACTACCCCTACTTTGAAAGCGCATCGCAAAAAAACGAATTGTAATGAAAACATCCGTTTTTTTTATGACGAAACAGACTATATTCCTACTTTTTAAAACCCGTGCTTGCAGTAAAAACACCCCCACAGAACGCATGGTGAAAAATCAATAAACGACAATGGGTTAGTCACACGTGACCGCCGCTTTTGGGCGCATTAGTACAGAGGAGGGGGGGTATGCCGCATTCAGTCGCAATAGTAGCAAATGAGTTCTGTTGTATAATTTGTTTTATTATTTAACAAGTTCTTAGAATTTAATTCAATACACTTTGCAGGCCTGGGGGAATGAAGTTTGAAAAAGCTAAAGAGTGGAGGATCGCAGTGGTCAATGTCCAGTGGCTGTCAGATCTGGTCTTGGGAAACATGGACGCCCTGAGACTTCCTGTTCATGTTCGGTACCTTCAGGTGGGGCAAGGGAGAGAATTTCACATGGACTTAACCAGGGTGACACACTTGATGGGTATGTATTGTACCAAAACAGTTTGCTTTAATTAAGACAGCTGCTCCACACTGTTTTTCATTTTCCACTGCTTCTGTACTGTCAATCAATGTCTTAGTGATTTTTGTTTTTTTGTTTTGACTACAGAGACTTTTAAATGAGTTATTTATCATGTTTTTTTTTTTAAATTGCAGGTGGCTGGAAATCTGCTTTAAAAATAAACAAAGAAACTTGGAAGGTGCTTATTTGTTATATCTATTTTAAAATCTATTTTTGGTTCTATTTCTATATTACAGTGAAAGATGAACAAATGTTCCTGTTGGACCCATTCGAATCATAGGGCCTGTGATGCAGAATTCACACGTTTACATATTAGGGGGATTGTGTGGTTAGCTCAATGCCCATCTGCATTTACTTTTCTCCAACTAGTGTTAGATACACTCCCATGATCAAAATAATTTGGAATAAACACAAGCAGGGACAAACCAAAAATTGCTGCTTATAGAAAAAAACACAACTGTTTTTCATAATAAGATTAGAGATGTTCTTATTAATTGAAGTTAATATTTTGTTAGTTACTTTTACAAAACATTTCCCATCAAACAATGTTTTTTTTTGTTTTTGCAGAAATTCAAGCCCAACATGTTGGCCATCAATGGACAAGAAAATACAATTACCAATGGTCCTTCCCCTCACAAAAGACAAAAGTAAGCTTTTATTATAGCTTATTACACTTAGGGATAAAATCAGAACACTAAATAAAATAAAAAAACCTGATGAAAGAATGAACATTACAGTTAGAATGAATTCAGCTGTCTTTGGCTAATGTGCAAGGGAAAGTTTACGATCTGTTCATGTCTTAGGGGGCAATTTGCGTAAACAATGCAATCAATAACTTGCTATGTTTGAGAAAAAACTGCAAGAAACAGTATTGTCACAATTGTATGTTAATGGATACAAATTAAAGGATTTTACTTTTTTTTTCTCCTCATTTCAGAGTTGACTTCATCACCCCTGCACCTGATGTAGATTCAGGTGTGCCAAAGGTCATGTTTACACTCTACACCAAATCTCAAGTGACAAGATTAGAAATTGTAAGTACCAAGGTTTGGAGTAATTTATCAACCAGGGGCAGAAGATTTAATTAAGTTGCACTTGAGCTCAAGTACTAATTGGCTAATTAATTGATAAAAGGGAGTTAATCTTTAGCACGTTGGATGATTTTTTTTTTCCATTTGGAAAGCACTACATAAATTTGTAATCTGTAATATCCGGATTGTTACAATGGGGTCTCAAGGGCATCCACAAAATTTATCCAACTCTCATGGAAGGCTAGGGAAAGTGGGGCTTAGATTGGCTGGCTGTGGTGCTGTCCCCATGATCCCACTGTAAGTGTAAGTGCATGCTACTGACACTAGTGAACTTTGTTTCTGCCTTGATGACTTTGAAAAATGGGTGTGAGGTTGAAAAATCTTGACTTATGCCAGGGTATCTCTAATTTTTCATAGGTGTATTCTTACTGGCTTAAAAGCGTATTTTATGACCTTTGATCATTTTTTGATGCATAACGACCTTAAAAAAATGAAATGTTAAGTATTGGGGGATTACAGATTATTGTATCCGACCATAAATATGCAGGCTTCTTTAAGGTTTACTTTTTTCTGAGATATTTGAGGTAATTTTAAAAACTATAATATTGTACCATAAGATAAAGCGGGACTGTAATTTGGGTATCCAATTAGTAGCCTAATCAAAACTCCAGAATGGGAAAAACTATTGAAGACCAATTTTCTTTTTTAATCTCTCCTTTAAAAAATATTTCATAATTGACACATTTTTTCCTTGCCCATATTTTCATTGTGCGTAATACTGTTTTTGAGGGTCTCAAAAGTGTACAAATACAACCACTTACGCAAAGGTACCTAGTTATGCTGGAAAGGACATTAATCGTGAAACATTTGAAATAATCTTGTGTTCCAAAGCGAATCCTGGAGGACTGGAAAAGTCTTGGGAAGTATATATAAAGTTATGGCAGGATAAGTTAATGAAAATTTATTATGTTAGAAATTTGATTGATTTTCATACAGAAAAAGTATTTCTATGTTTAACTGTAAGAATTTTATTATACATTCAGAAGTGGCATTGTAAAAAAATGAATTTATGTGTGGAAAAAGTACCAGATATTGTAAAGGTCTGGAATTTTTCGGGTTCAAACCTGTGGAAACTTCAGAAATGATCACTGTTTCCATTTGTATATTGCTACATTTTATCAGACAAATGTCCTTTTATTTTCAGATTACAGAATAGTTACAATATTGTATCTGCTGTTAAGTGTTGATGTATATACATATTCCAAATGTAATTCCTTCCATTTACTATTGCAGATTGTCAAGAAGCTCGGTGGAATCACAGTGACGAATCCCAGGCACTGCACCCATCTGGTGTGTCCGAGCCTTGTCCGAACTATCAAGTTCTTTGTGGCCATCAGCACGTGCCACTATGTGGTCACAAAAGAATGGTTGGAGGACAGCAGCATCCAAGAAAAATTTCTAGGTAAGTTCTTGTTTTCCTATTTGATCACAATTTTGTTTAATAGTATTTTAATTTGTGTTTTATATGAATATATATATATTTCATTGAATCCCAAACTACGTGTATTTATCACAGACTATCATGGACTTGGTATTGCCTGTCTATGACCATAGATATATTCAAATCTTTAACAAAGTTGATTTTATGATTTGAATTGTTTTTAATTAATTAGATGAAGCTGACTATGCTTTAAAAGATGAAACAAGTGAAGCTGCATTTGGCTGTATTCTAGCTGAATCATTACACAGAGCACGGAGCAGGCCATTGTTTCAGGTATGTCATCAATGTCCTTTGCTGAAGTTGTAATCTTATTCTCATAAGAATTATATTCATAGTGCATGTTTGCAACTATTGGAACTCATATTAACATATTCAATTCTTAGGAATTGCATTTCTAGTTTTATAGTTTTAAAGAGTAGTAATATATTATATTGTCAGCTCTCAGGTCTACTAATTCTAATCAATATTGATTTCCTCCATTGAAAACTTAGGGACTGACCTTTTACATCACCCCGAGCGTTGCGCCCCCAATCTGTGAGTTGACCAGCATAATAGAGAGTGCCGGGGGTGTAGTTGTGAAAAGGCGTCCCTCTGCCAAGCAGATCATAGCATCGCTAGATGAGAAGGTTAGTAGGCTGTATGCTATATAATCATTAAATGTGTCTAAACGTAGGAATGTTACCCATTCCTGTACCAATCTAGTTATCTGCGATGTATACCTTCAGTCCCGGCCATTATTTTACTAATTATTCCCTATGGCCCAGATTTTATTTCAGAATGGCTGAGACATCGATAAGGTTCCGAAATTATTTGTTACTTTTTTGTTGGTAAAAATTGATAATAACATGTAGAGATTAAATTGCTAGAAACATAATAACTTACCTTATTAGAATAATCTAATTCATAAAATAATTGTATTCATTCGTATATTAATTCATAAGAAAATGTTTGATCAACACATAAGTCCATAATAACGGAAGGTAATTCGGTAACGTCCATTAGGACCACACTTTCAATTTGAAAAAACAACAACTCAGTAATTGGTCAATTTTTGTAATTAAAAAAGCGAAATAAAATTCAGCTGTTCAGCTATTGAATAAATATTCTGCCTGAGACTATGGTGAAAGGTCAAATCCTTTATTTTGTGCTTTAAATAGACACCAATTCCTTAAGGAATATATAAGCGACTGGGCTCCTGGAAATTTTGTATTTTGATGACAATATATAGGTGCCTGGGTCCGAGAAAAAGAAGTAGGTCGATGACTATAATGGTTAAAAGATGTTTTAAAGAATGACATGCCGGTGTATCATCAGAAATGTATTTTTACTAACGTTGTGTGTTTATTTATTGGGTTGGATGGTTATTTTGACAATCTGTGACAATATGTTGTCTCTGCACTCTTAGTTGGCTATGGAGACCAGGTCTAGATTGATTTGTATGCTGACAATGTAATTTATGTGTCTTGTTTTTCCTGTCATTTCAGGGACATCCCAAAATCATTGTCATTACTTGCTTAAATGATTTACACCTGTCCCTCGATCTGCGGAATAGGAAGTTGCGTAAGTTGAATGTTTCATTGTTGTTGTTTTTCTTTGCTGTTTTTTATTACTCTCAATTTGTATGGAATATTTAATCATGACAATACTGTATGTTGCTACAATCTAAGCTGCATGAAATACCATCTAATAGAGAACAAACATTTGAAACAAAAAAAGACAAGATTTGGCAGGAGAGAAAAATATCCTTTATATTTTCTGTTGCCATTTTAAATTTCAAACTCTTTTGTTGCAGGATTATACTTAGGATTTTTTTTATTTTTTTTTAACAGTCAGTTAACAGTCAGCTCAGTACCATTAAAGATACATTTAACTTGAGTATACATCCAAATACCAAATCAATTTTTTTTTATGGAAAATAAATTATGCAATTGTTGATCTAGCAGTTGGTAGCAGTAATTATGAACAAAAACGTAGGTTTTTTCAACAGACTATTACATTTCTTTAAGTGTGCTTTTCAAAATGGCAGAACACTGCTTATTGCAGCAAAAAAAAAAAATCAAGGCAACTTAATTGTCAGATACTAAACTTAATCTGATTAGCATAATTTTAGATATAAATAAAAATGACTAGTTTAAATATTTGAAAATTTGGCTAAATTCTGAAGTATACAATTTGTCAACATGTGTAAAATGTTGATTAGCTATATAAATGACCATTCTTTCCTTTTTTGTTACAGCTGTTTTCAATGCTGAGTTTCTCCTGACTGGAGTTATGAGACAGGAAGTGGATTATAATACATTCCGGATACTGGCCACCCAGTGAGGAGAACCGGAGCCAGTTGGACTATTTGCAGCAACTACATCTTTACCCGGACTAACCTTGAATGTAATGGAAGAATTAGATAAGAAGGTATTTTAACTCATTCCTTACCATGTGCCATGTATTGCTCCTTGTGCTGACCTGGCCCTTTACAGACTGAGCCACATCTTGTGACACTGTGGCTGCACTTTTCCAATGAACAAATCCTAACAATTACTTGCGCATCCCTAAAGGCAATGTTGCTTCTGATAAATCTTATATCCTAGAAAAGTTTTTAAAGAAAGTAACGTAGACCTCAGAAGGGGTTAAATTGAGCATGGGTTAACTGTTCCAGGGAATGAGTGTCAGTTGGGGCTATGTAGAGAATGAGTTAAAAAAAACTTCAATGTTGTTGATAGTGTACGCAAAGTTTTTTCTCAACTTTTTTTTACTATTGTGCATTATTATATTGTATATTCCTTGCCAAATTTTTTTTCCCAAAGTGTTATCTCTGTGGAAGCATTGTTATATCCTTGTGTTCATTATACAAAGGTTAAAAAAGAAAGAAAGAAATAAGCCTCAAATTTCTATGTTTACAAAGTTTTGTTGAAAATTAACTTTATGTCACTAGTAATGTTTTATCAATTCTAAAATCTCTTTTCTGTGGATTATATAGAAAGTCTAGAATAAGCATTATATTAGAAATGTGTATATTTGTATGAGGGAACATAGTAGAATAAGGTTTATTGGAAAAAATGAACAAAGTAGAAGTAGAATAAGATATATTGAAGAAAATAAACAAAGTAGAAGTAGAATAAGATATATTGAAGAAAATAAACAAAGTAGAAGTAGAATAAGATATATTGAAGAAAATAAACAAAGTAGAAGTAGAATAAGATATATTGAAGAAAATAAACAAAGTAGAAGTAGAATAAGATATATTGAAGAAAATAAACAAAGTAGAAGTAGAATAAGATATATTGAAGAAAATAAACAAAGTAGAAGTAGAATAAGATATATTGAAGAAAATAAACAAAGTAGACGTAGAATAAGATATATTGAAGAAAATAAACAAAGTAGAAGTAGAATAAGATATATTGAAGAAAATAAACAAAGTAGAAGTAGAATAAGATATATTGAAGAAAATAAACAAAGTAGAAGTAGAATAAGATATATTGAAGAAAATAAACAAAGTAGAAGTAGAATAAGATATATTGAAGAAAATAAACAAAGTAGAAGTAGAATAAGATATATTGAAGAAAATAAACAAAGTAGAAGTAGAATAAGATATATTGAAGAAAATAAACAAAGTAGAAGTAGAATAAGATATATTGAAGAAAATAAACAAAGTAGAAGTAGAATAAGATATATTGAAGAAAATAAACAAAGTAGAAGTAGAATAAGATATATTGAAGAAAATAAACAAAGTAGAAGTAGAATAAGATATATTGAAGAAAATAAACAAAGTAGAAGTAGAATAAGATATATTGAAGAAAATAAACAAAGTAGAAGTAGAATAAGATATATTGAAGAAAATAAACAAAGTAGAAGTAGAATAAGATATATTGAAGAAAATAAACAAAGTAGAAGTAGAATAAGATATATTGAAGAAAATAAACAAAGTAGAAGTAGAATAAGATATATTGAAGAAAATAAACAAAGTAGAAGTAGAATAAGATATATTGAAGAAAATAAACAAAGTAGAAGTAGAATAAGATATATTGAAGAAAATAAACAAAGTAGAAGTAGAATAAGATATATTGAAGAAAATAAACAAAGTAGAAGTAGAATAAGATATATTGAAGAAAATAAACAAAGTAGAAGTAGAATAAGATATATTGAAGAAAATAAACAAAGTAGAAGTAGAATAAGATATATTGAAGAAAATAAACAAAGTAGAAGTAGAATAAGATATATTGAAGAAAATAAACAAAGTAGAAGTAGAATAAGATATATTGAAGAAAATAAACAAAGTAGAAGTAGAATAAGATATATTGAAGAAAATAAACAAAGTAGAAGTAGAATAAGATATATTGAAGAAAATAAACAAAGTAGAAGTAGAATAAGATATATTGAAGAAAATAAACAAAGTAGAAGTAGAATAAGATATATTGAAGAAAATAAACAAAGTAGAAGTAGAATAAGATATATTGAAGAAAATAAACAAAGTAGAAGTAGAATAAGATATATTGAAGAAAATAAACAAAGTAGAAGTAGAATAAGATATATTGAAGAAAATAAACAAAGTAGAAGTAGAATAAGATATATTGAAGAAAATAAACAAAGTAGAAGTAGAATAAGATATATTGAAGAAAATAAACATTAAAATAAGGTATATTGTACTTGAAGAAAATGAAAACAATATGTGAAAAAGCTAAAGATTTCAGGACTTTTCCCTTGGAATCAGAAACCATGTTGAATTGTTTCATGTATGGTGCCTTCCCATTTAATTAATGTAGGTGTTCATGTCTTTATGAAGTGTCTTGTGTAAGAAGGTACATACAGGCTGGGAAAGATATGGGAAACTGTTTTTTGGTCAAGTTTTTTTTTAAAGTTTGTGAAAATTAAAAGATTGGGAAAGTTTGTGAATATTTCACAATAATGTTCTTCAACAACGAGGAAAAAAACTTTAGGTAGTTCTCAATAATCCGTAACTAAGTTGTTTACCGTACTTATCAAGTTCTTATTGGTTTCAAAAATTATTCAAAAGCTGTTTTTATTAGTTCAATAACTACTGAAAAAAAAAATTTACAAATAAAATTTACAATTTTGAACTTTAGTATGTATAATTTACTCTATATTTTGGTTTGTGAAATATTGGGAAAAGTTGGGAATTTCAAATTATTTTAAAGTAAGAACCATGTTAAGTAAACATAATTATACTCAACTGTTTGGCAGAGGAGACTCCTAAAAATGTAGCACAACCCCTACATGGCCAGCTTGTCTCCTTATTATTAAGATGTATGCAGTGTTAAGTTTGATTGGTTCTTATATTTTTTTCAAGCTGGGGTTCATACTGAAAACTGTATGAAGTAAAGGGAACTGGCCTCTTGTTTGAAAACACCAGGTCCAAAAAAAAAACATTTGTTAAAAAAAATGTAAATGTTACTTGAACTGAAAATAATGTTTGTTTTTTAAGGATGATGGCATTTATTTTTAACAAAGCTTGATGAATTATTAGTTTATTAATGTGTTTTTTTATAATGCCTGAGTTTAAGAGATATGCTAAAGAAAGAAAACATTTTAGAATGATTACTATAGTGTCAGATGCAATCCAGCTAAGTCCAACAAACTTTTTCCATGTAAGCCAAAAACTGCAATGGTCTTGTAATGAAAGAATTAAAATAGCCATTGTTTCACAATGTACCTTTTTTTCACCCAAAAAAATTGTAGAAAATCTATTGGAAGATATTGCAACATATTTGTATACATCATGGGGAAGTTTCCTAAGGTAAATTTTAATTCAAAAAATTTATTTTTCACAATTTCGGCTGTCTGGTTTGCGTTTGACAGTATTGATATACTATTGCTCATTTTAATTATCAACTGAATATGACAGCACTTACAAATTTCAGGCAACCGTCAAAGAATTTAGAAAATTTCCATTTTAAAACTTGTCTTTTAAATACACATTTTACAACATTTGTAATATATTTTTATCTCATTTTATCTTATTTGTATTTATTGTACAGATATTGAATAAACTTTTAATAAATTGATCATTGAATATAAATGTACAATGGCTGCTGTAATTGTTTGTTTGTTTGTTTGCATTAAATTTTTCTTTTTGCTGTAATTAAAGTGTATGGATTTATTAGAGCATCCATACATTACGGGGTATGCCACATTTATTTTGTCAGTTTGCCTTATAAAGAATTTGAATTTGATACAAGATGGACCACACATTCTGTACATTTATTTACATTATTTACAGTATTCATTAAGTATTAGAAAGCTCTCTGTGTGTGTGTGTGTGCTTGGGGGGGGGGGGGGGGGGGCGGGCACACTAAATAGCTTGGCAGGCTGTGTTATGGTCCTCATTCTGCCTGCTGCACACCTCTGCCTTAAACTTATGGGAACAAAAGAATGCATTGTTGACCACAAAACAACATTTTAAATGTAGGTCACTACAATTTTTCATAACTATAATATATACTATTTTTTTTTATTACTATGCATACTATATAATACTAAGACAATTTAATGAATTAAACCAGGGGTCGGCAACCTTTTGCTAATGGTGTGCCAAACTAGAATTTTTAAATCCTTCAGCGTGCCAACGGCCTAAATGTCAACCTGCTCTATAAATACTATAATACTTGTTTGATTACTTTTTATAAGATATGTTAGTGATTATCATCCTTTTTAGTTGCATTTATACCAAATACAATACTTTATTACCAAACTTTCACATTTATGGTAATTATTTTGTAAATATTATCATTTGGCTGTCAAGATGAAGATCTAGCAACTGATAATAATGATTATATTATGTTCTGAGTTATAACTGAGATTTTCTTTCATCTATAACGGCAATCTGAAAATTATCGTAAAGAGGAATTGATACGTAGTAATCATACAAACTGGGTAGTTAATGTAATGTTTGAGAAATGTGCATATAATTTTTAGTCACATAATATTTATATAATTTTCAAATACTTTTTACAGTTTGGTCATTATAAAGGTATAAGTTGTAGGCCCCTTAGTCTTTTATAAGAGAAAAATAAGAAACATTATATTATAAATATTATCGCAAATAAAACTGGCTAATTATTTCCCTTTAATTAAAATAAAGTTTCTAAATTGGATTCACTAGTGATGCCAAACAAGTTATGTTTTGTAATATAACAAATATTACTGACTATTACTGATTTATTATCATTTCTTTATATAATTCCAGCATTATGGTATTCATTACTAGATTTAATTAGAGCAATACAATTAATTTACCTTAAACAGTGCAGTTGTAAAAAAACGTTTCTTGCATTAATAATTGTTTATCTATTTAACCTTAAATAGTTTATCTTTTTTACAACAACTGAATAATATAAATGCTATTAAAAGTCTCTTATATTTATTAAATTAATAAAAACAAATTTAGTTTTAGAATAGCTTAGCCTATAGTTATGTTTAATTATAGAAGATGAGCATAAAAACTATTTTAAATGTAATTATACCGTGTGCCGACATTTAAACATGCGACAGATAAACATGCGACACTTAAACATAGACACTTAACCACACGTCAGATAAACATACGGACATTTAATCACACAACATTTAAACATACGGACACTTAATCCCACGACAGTTAAACATACGGACACTTAATCACACGACACTTAAACATACGGACAGTTAATCATAGCGACAGATAAACACACATTTTCACTATACCATTAAAATAAATAGGAAAATAATATAGATTATGTTGCCAATAGTAAAAAAAACGGGATAGAGGGAAGGAAAATCCCTCATGGCATCAACAGGCTTACGGGGACACCTATGCCCTACGCCCACACTTGGTTTTCCTCACTCCCATTTCATCTTTATTTATAATAAATTTAACCTCAATATTTATTTCTTTTTATTGAATTTTTTTTAGCTTTTGAACTAGAAATCTGTGTATACATACAACATTAATTAAACAAAAAAAAAAGAGTTCAGTGTGTTATCCCGACTTTTTGCTCAGTAGAAGTCTTGCATACTATCTATGAGCAGGCCAATAGAGATTTTTCATTGGTACGAAAGGTGAGCCGTTGTTCGCAGAAATTGCAGAAAGTTTGCAGCTCAATAAAGGTTAACTGCACGTGCTTCACGGTCCTTTAAACAGAATCTACATTGTATCTATGTAGATAACAAAGGACCTTTACCAGCACGTATAGAACGAATAATACATACTTAAAGGTTCTGTATAAACCACCATCAGTGAGGCACTATAAATTAAATCTTTGATAGGCAAAAGATGCAAGCTCAGCAGAATGGATGGTGTTACCATAGTCTTATGCATATCTAGTGCTCAATTATAAATACTTTATTGTTCTTAATGTTTTGGTTATTACAATTTTAAAACGTATTCATATTTTTGCATTTTGGGGAACCTAATTAAAAATATAGTATTTTTAATATTGCCATCATCATTATCAAATATATTTTAAAATCTATTTCTAAATAATCATTGGATTAAAAGCTATAGGCCTATGTGTCAATTCGACCCACTAGTAGATATATGAAGTATTGTTTTTTTTAAAAAATAAAACAAGGTGTATGAGTTACATTGTAGCCAAATACAGTTAAAACACGAAGAAGGGATGGCGCCAGTGAAGACAACGGATAAGTGGATTATGTAATACTGGCCGTCCGAGCCAAGACCATCGTAAATACTTACGGTGGTCTTGTCCGAGCGCTGGTCTGGGCAGCCACGCGTGAAGTAAGTCCCGCCGGGTTGTTTTCACTGTGTAGGTCACTCAATTATTCGCGTAACCACCGAAGCCGTACAGAGTACGTCCTTGGCGTTTCAGTGCGTAGACCACATCCATGGCAGTGACAGTCTTCCTCTTGGCATGCTCGGTGTATGTGACGGCATCCCTGATGACATTTTCAAGGAAAACCTTGAGCACACCTCTTGTTTCTTCATAGATGAGACCAGAGATACGTTTCACACCACCTCTGCGTGCAAGACGACGGATAGCAGGCTTAGTGATACCCTGGATGTAATCACGCAATACTGTACGGTGACGTTTGGCCCCTCCTTTGCCAAGTCCCTTACCACCTTTACCACGGCCAGACATTCTGCTAAGTGTTTGTAAAATAAACGGGATTATATCAACAGGAACGAATGATAGAAAATAGATTCTTATAACGAATGCAGTCAGCCCTTATTTATACTACCGACCAAGCGTGGCTCACCCAACGTGGCGGACGACTCGAGGCTTGAACCAATCGTTGTAATTTTAAGTTAGACTGCGAACCAATCCGGTTGCAAGAGAGGGAGGCGCACGAACCTTACTGTTTAAAAGTTGGCGCCTTTTTCCACTCTGTCTCTTATTTTTCAGGTTAAAAAATGTATTGAGGAGAGATTGATTCTTTATGTTAGTTAACTGTGTCACTATCGTTTTTAACACACAACGTCCACATAATGCGTTAGTCTATTATTAAACAGTGATATTTAATTTAAGAACTTAAAAACTCAACATCAGAGTACATGACTGATCTGTGTAGTCAGCTGACAAGTATTGAAACTAATTATAAAAATGCTATAATTTGGATAATGGGGGCCTTCAACCTCCCTTATATAAATTGGAATAGCTACTCTATAGAAAGACATCAAAACATAAAAGAAATAAATGAAATGTTTATCAATACCATCCAAAATCTAAACTTTGATCAAATTAATAAAAAACCAACAAGAAACCATAATATACTATATTTATTCTTAACAAACAGACCAGGACTAGTAATAGATTATGAAATAATCCCTGGACTTTCAGATCATGATATTGTCAGAGTAAATTACAAAATAAAACCCAAATAAGCAAGAAACCTAAAAGAATAATTTATCTCTGGAATAAATGTAACACAACAGAACTACATCAACCAGCATCAAAATTCCAAACCAATTTTATTACTAAATACAATTTAAATATTCCAGTTGAAGATATTTGGCAATTCATAAAAACCAACTTAAAAGCAATAATGGCTGATTCTGTGCCAACAAAACAAACATCAAATAAAATTAACAAATGTTGGTTTAACACTAAACTAAAGAAACTAAACAAAAAGAAAATCTATTCAAAAAGTTTAAGGCAACTAATTCAATTAGACTACATAAAAAAATACCTAAAAATTAAACATTTAACTCAGAAACTAAGCAGACAGCTGCAGAATGAATATGTAAACAATGTAATTTCTAAAGATAATAATAAAAACTTTTGGTCCTACATTAAATCAAGAAAAATGGACACTACAGGCATAGCTCCACTAAAAGGTCAAAACAATGAAACTTATAATGATAATGAAACTAAAGCTAATATCCTAAACACACACTTTGCATCATCTTTTTCAAATCCATGTGACAAAGAAATCCTCATAAATTTAAACAAACTAGAAGAGATAGGAAATATAAATGTAGATGAAAAAGGCATTAAACAACTCCTAACCAACTTAAAAATAAATAAAGCTTCTGGTCCAGATGAAATACCAGCAAGACTGCTTAAAGTACTAACTAATGAAATATCTCCAATCTTTAAAATACTTATTCAGGCCTCTCTAAACCAGGGCAAAGTGCCCAAAGATTGGAAATTAGCTAATTTAACTCCCCTTTTCAAAAAAGGAGATAAATCTGACCCTGGAAATTAGAGACCTGTTTCCCTAACAAGCATAACATGTAAAATACTTGAACATATAATATATAGTAGTATAGTAAATCATCTAGACAAACTTAATGCACTGTGCCCACACCAACATGGCTTTAGGAAAAATAGATCATGTGAGACTCAATTAATAGGCTTAATAGACGACTTGTCTAAAGGATTAGATAATATCAACCAAATTGATGCTATATTACTAGACTTTTCCAAAGCATTTGATAAAGTTCATCATTCTAATCTACTAAAAAAACTTAAATATTTTGGTATTACAAAAATGGGAATCAAACTGGAGTATGTCTTTTCACCCAGAAAAATACCAACTAATAAGGGTATCAAAGAAAAAGAAACAAATATTAGCAAACTACTTCATTCATGGTAAAGAACTAACTCAAACTAACAATGCTAAGTATCTAGGAGTGATAATAAATGACAAGTTATCTTGGAACCCTCATATTGATGAAATAATAAAAAAATCAAACAAAACATTAGGATTCATAAAAAGGAACTTTTACAAATGTAATAAGAATATAAAACTAAAATGCTATCTCACATTAGTTAGACCTATACTAGAATATGCAGCACCTGTATGGGACCCATCAAGTAAAGAAAACATTAAAAAATTAGAACAAATCCAAAAAAGAGCTGCAAGGTTCATAACCAGTGAATATTCCCAATTAACAAGAGTAACACCATTAGTCAAATCACTAAACCTAGAAACACTAGAGGACAGAAGGGCAAAGAGTAAAGTAGTAATAATACACAAGACATTAAACTCTAATTTAGAAATACAACCCAATAACAACCTGTTGCAAAGCTCAGATAAACATAAAGACAAAAACACTTTCCTTGTCCCTTATGCGAGAACAAATGCATATAAGTGCTCTTTCTACCCGAGTGGCATTCGGGCACGGAATGGGTTGCCTGGACAAGCCAGGAAAACCAGTAACTTAACATCATTTAAAACATTAATAAAAATGCAAGACTAGACTCGGACCACGGATGAGCGTTGGACGCAATAATCTTCTTTATAGAAGGAGCGTCTGTAATGTATAAGATAAGATAAGAATCTAAAATGTTTTACATTATTATAGAAGTGGGAGGGTGTTTACATTAAAATGTTTTTTTTTTCAAATCTGTAATAGTAAAGGACAAAATTGAACACTGTTGAAGGCAATATTTTCCCATTACAAACAAAAAATCTCTGTACAAAACACATTATAGTCATACGTTTCTCCGTCATTTTTGTCGGGCATAACCACTAGTCTAATAATAATAATAGACACTAGCACCCTTTCCCTAACTCAATTTTTATAATTATGCACTCTGGTTTCTCTATCTAAGACTAAAACATAAGTCATAGATATTTTTTTAAAAAGCATAGGCCTACTGTTACGAAACCATGACTGAAAGAGAGGGAGGTCGTATCTCTTACATTACTAAAAATATTGGTGGCAACACTAATTGAACGTAAACTTAGAGCTAATTTGTGAAGATTTGTATGGTGGTCCTAAAAAGGACCGTTAGAGGAGTGGTCGTCAGAGGTGAGTCGATGTAGACTTAAGCACGCTCACCACGGATACGCCTGGCAAGCTGGATGTCCTTGGGCATGATAGTAACACGTTTAGCGTGAATGGCGCACAAGTTGGTGTGCTCAAAGAGACCGACGAGATAAGCCTCGCTAGCTTCTTGAAGAACCATGACTGCTGAGCTCTGGAAACGCAGCAGGTCAGTCTTGAAATCTTGGGCGATCTCACTGACCAAATGCTGGAATGGCAGCTTACGGACGAGGAGTTCAGTGCTCTTCTGGTAACGACGAATTTCTCTCAGGGCGACGGTACCGGGCATGTAACGATGGGGCTTTTTAACACCTCCGGTAGCTGGGGCTGCTTTCCTGGCAGAATCCGTGGTCCGAGTCTAGTCTTGCATTTTTATTAATGTTTTAATTGATGTAATTGTTACTGGTTTTCCTGGTTTGGTCAGGCACAATAAACTAGGAGAGTATCTTAATTGGATTTGATAAGGAACTATCTAAATTAGAAGGCTAGAAGTTCTAGTAATAGTCTAATAGCTTTACTTTATAATTTGGAATTAAATCATATTTTATGAAGAGTATAAAAGACCAACCAAAACCTAATTTGGAAATATAAATGCTTATAATGCTGACTAGGCATTGTCACTTCATTGTGTGGTTCACACAAGCTGCTGTATGAAACTGGTGATTTCTGCTTCATTTGCCAAATGCCATGAGATATTTAAACTAAAGTTTGCAGTGGTAACTTCATTTTTATTCTTTTTTTTTGCTAGTGCTTCGGAAAAACAAAATTGAGTTCAATAATCTTTAAATTTAAAAGGATGCAATTTTTATTAATATAAAATATAACATGAAATTAACTACTAATTTCTCATATTTTATTCATCTTAACCACAAAATAAAGCTTCTATATTCCCCTATATTTCATTTTTTCATCAAAAGATTAAAGAAAGTGAAATAATACTAATAATTCAAAAGAATAAAACGAATGAATCTGAAGCAATTAATCATTTCCGGAAGTTATTTATATATCTTCTTTTCCTTCTGTCTAACCTACAATAATTGCTAAAAATTTGTGTTTGTAAGTGTAAGCGTTTTTGTTATATTAAGATTTAATTAAGATAGGATACAAATGTAAACGAAGACATCATTGCCGTTTTCGTGACTCTTAATTATATAAATATTCTGTCCCAGAGCGTACAACGTAAACAATACTGCATTATGATACATAATATCATCATTATCAATTAGCCTGTATAATACTGTATCATCGTATGTATAGACCTAGATCTAGTAGTCACACAGTAGTGTATAGTATAGTATAGATCATTTATGTGACAGTTATCGGATCGAGTTATGTCACTAGTCTGAAGTGATAGTTCAGAAGTCTTTTTGGTAATACTTATTACTTTGGTTCAGCTGCCTCACAAAAAGTAGGGTTCTAAAAAATTCCAACTGAAAATTTTTTCGCGTGGATCTATTGATAAGTGTCTTAGGGAGAGCGGCAGACTATTGAAAATGGAAAAAAAATATTTTTTCATCGAAAAAAAAAATTCATTTCCATTGTGTTTACCAAAGGCTTGTGACGTCACACAGCCATAAAACACGATGTCTGGCGATTTCCTAAGACACAATTATCAATAGCTCCGCTACTCAAATTTTCAGTAGGAATTTCTTAGAACGGCTATACTTTGGTATAACTGGTTCTATTTTTTTTTTTAAAGTCATCTTTTTATCCTGAATACGAATCCGTTGGTTTTATTGTGAGATTCCTTTTCTGTGATTTTATATTTAATGTTGAATATTTGTGAATTTTGCATGTTTTATGAAATAATTTTACTTCCCTTGAGCACTTTGTGTTTTATTGTGTTACGTCCCTTTGGTTTGTTTATTTTTTTCACATTACATGCACTGCACGCTTATCGGACCAGATTTTTAGCCATTATCGGTTAGTTTCTAAGCTTTCTAAGTATTTGTTAATCATCATTATCGGTTAGTTTCTAAGCTTTCTAAGTATTTGTTAATCATTATTATCGGTTAGTTTCTAAGGTTAGGGAGAGCTTTGTAGTTTTTTTATTTGGCTATACAGAGCCAACCTGGCCTATCTTGGGACAGCATGTGTTAGCTATAGGAGACAGCATGGCGAGGAGATGTCGTGATCTAGGGAATACGATTTGTTTCTTTTTTTTTTCTTTTGTGCTATTTCTTATTAAATATGGTAAGATTAATTTTATTTTTTTTATTGCTTCTAAGGAATTCTGATTGAAAATTTTGGTACGTGGAGCTATTGATAGTGTCTTAATTAAGAAGATCGGCAGACAATAATGTATTGTGTTTGATGAGCCTGTGACGTCACAAGGCTTTTGTAAAGACAATACATTTTTAATAGTCTGCCGCTCTTCTTAAGACACTTATCAATTGCCCCACGCGAAAAAATTTTCAGTTGGAATTTTTTTGAAGCCTACTTTTCTAGAACCAGCTACACTAAAGTATTACCTAGAACCGATACCGAAATGGGAAAAGGGGCGAAATAGCACGAAATGTATAAAAAAAATTATTATTCTTACCGTATTTCATATGAAATAACACAAAAAGACACAAAATCCTATTGTTCCCTCTTCCTAGTCAAGACCACTTGTCTCTTGTTGCGCATGCGTGACATGTGCTTTTCTAGATTACTACTTCCTGTGCCAAGATATCGCCAGGTTGGCCGATACTACTCATTAACAAATACTTAGAAAGCTTAGAAACTAACCGATAGTAATCATTAACAAATACTTAGAAAGCTTAGAAACTAACCGATAGTAATCATTAACAAATACTTAGAAAGCTTAGAAACTAACAGATAGTAATCATTAACAAATACTTAGAAAGCTTAGAAACTAACAGATAGTAATCTTTAACAAATACTTAGAAAGCTTAGAAACTAACCGATAGTGGGGAAAAATCTGGTCCGAGAAGCGTGTGGTACATGGATTGTGTGCGTTTGATATTATAGTATAGGGATAAAAGAAAAAATAAATAAAAATAAACAAATCAAAGGGACGTAACAAAATTTAACACAAAAAGCTCAAGGAAAGTAACAATTTTTAATAAAACCAGCAAAATTACCAAATTTTCAACATTAAATAAAAATCACACAAATGGAACCGCTCAATAAAACCTAGATTGTTGTATTCAGGACAAAAAGATCTTTAAATTGATAAATGGCACTTAGAAAAACTCAGTGAGGCAGTTAAACCAAAGTATAGCCGTCTTTTTTAACAGTCCACTATCAACAATCAACGTCAATGACAGCAGTATTACAAAATATTATTATTATTTAATATTTAGAATGATGGCTGTATTTTTTCAGTTGAGACAGACTGTAGTGTTGATTAGACATAACTTTTACTTAGACTTACGGCCTACTTTATCTTATCATAAATCATAATTATGACATATTAAAAAAATAATATCTACTTCTTAAAACTTTTTTTTTTGTTAAAGTTAAAGTCTAAAGACACTAAACTTCCAAAGTATAAGACATTTAGGTGATTAGTATTAGTATATTAGTCTTGTTACTGTTACTAAACTGTTCTTTTTTCTCTACAAGCCAGGCTTAACCCACATTATTAAAACCTACAAACTACAATGTAGGCCTATCACAATTTCCAACAAACTACTTTGGTTTTAGGTCTAGGCAGACCTTTCATAACTCTTTTCATCTGCACAATGTTTGCGTGAACATTATACTATAGATTAGATAAAAAGCATGATTAATGCCCTCCATATATATAAACAATTATTGCCTTTTCTACCTTTAGATTGCGGTTTGTAGATTAGTCTTGCCATCATGTCAGACAGTGAAGAGAGTAATTTCTCTGGTAACGAGAGTGATGGCAGGGATGATAAGCAGGGATCCGACGAAGAAACGAGCAACAAGAATGAAGACAGTGACAAAGAAGGCAGCGACAAAGCTGCTGACAGTGACGATGAGCAGGATAATTCCAAAGAGAAAAATGATGAGGCAGAGGAGAGCGAAGGGGAGGAAAAGGATGGAGACGAGGAAGAACCAGAAGGAGAGGACCTAGTAGAGGATGAAGATGTGAGATTATAGTTTTATTAATTATATATGTTTGATTATTTGTAGTTTAATTGTTTGGTAGTAAATAATCACTTTTGTACCCAGAGGCCTCAAGGCTGGCCAAGTATGTAAAGCCACAGATACGCTCCTATAAACAGTACACCAGTGGGCTAACACAACGGGCCCCCGTGTTGCGATTCCGAGAATCATTGCACTTGTAGAGGCAAGGAAGCAATGTGCACAACAGCCTGACTTAACCCAACCCAGGTGCCTTGATGTCTAAGCCTATAGCCTGGAATTGTGAGCCACCACGTTTATGATCCAGGAGAATTTTGCATACAGGGAGAAGAAGTGTAGTGTATGTACTGTTGAGACCATACCCTTTTGTTATGCGTGCTGCAGGACATGATCTTGGTGTAATAGGGTGGACTTATTTGAATGTTATGTGGGTGGCTTGTCTTGGACAGGATTTTGGTGTATTAGGGTGGGCTTATGTGAATGTTATGTGGGTGGCTTGTCTAGGACATGATCTTGGTGTATTAGGGTGGGCTTATGTGAATGTTATGTGGGTGGCTTGTCTTGGACAGGATTTTGGTGTATTAGGGTAGGCTCATGTGAATGTTATGTGGGTGGCTTGTCTAGAACATGATCTTGGTGTATTAGGGTGGGCTTATGTGAATGTTCTGTGAGTGGATTGTCTTGGACATGATCTTTTGCTGTATTAGGGTGGGCTTATGTGAATGTTCTGTGGGTGTATTGTCTAGAACATGATCTTGGTGTGTCCCCCTGATCCACCCCTTTACATTGTTCACTCTGGACGTAAGAGCTGGATGGCTTGTCCAGGATTTTGGTGTATTAGGGTGGGCTTATGTGAATGTTATGTGGGTGGCTTGTCTTGGACATGATTTTGGTGTATTCGGGTGGGCTCATGTGAATGTTATGTGGGTGGCTTGTCTAGGACATGATCTTGGTGTATTAGGGTGGGCTTATGTGAATGTTATGTGGGTGGCTTGTCTAGGACATGATCTTGGTGTATTAGGGTGGGCTTATGTGAATGTCATGTGGGTGGCTTGTCTTGGACATGATTTTGGTGTATTCGGGTGGGCTCATGTGAATGTTATGTGGGTGGCTTGTCTAGGACATGATCTTGGTGTATTAGGGTGGGCTTATGTGAATGTTATGTGGGTGGCTTGTCTTGGACATGATTTTGGTGTATTCGGGTGGGCTCATGTGAATGTTATGTGGGTGGCTTGTCTAGGACATGATCTTGGTGTATTAGGGTGGGCTTATGTGAATGTTATGTGGGTGGCTTGTCTAGGACATGATCTTGGTGTATTAGGGTGGGCTTATGTGAATGTCATGTGGGTGGCTTGTCTTGGACATGATTTTGGTGTATTCGGGTGGGCTCATGTGAATGTTATGTGGGTGGCTTGTCTAGGACATGATCTTGGTGTATTAGGGTGGGCTTATGTGAATGTTATGTGGGTGGCTTGTCTTGGACAGGATTTTGGTGTATTAGGGTAGGCTCATGTGAATGTCATGTGGGTGGCTTGTCTAGGACATGATCTTGGTGTATTAGGGTGGGCTTATGTGAATGTCATGTGGGTGGCTTGTCTTGGACATGATTTTGGTGTATTCGGGTGGGCTCATATGAATGTTATGTGGGTGGCTTGTCTAGGACATGATCTTGGTGTATTAGGGTGGGCTTATGTGAATGTTATGTGGGTGGCTTGTCTTGGACAGGATTTTGGTGTATTAGGGTAGGCTCATGTGAATGTTATGTGGGTGGCTTGTCTAGAACATGATCTTGGTGTATTAGGGTGGGCTTATGTGAATGTTCTGTGAGTGGATTGTCTTGGACATGATCTTTTGCTGTATTAGGGTGGGCTTATGTGAATGTTCTGTGGGTGTATTGTCTAGAACATGATCTTGGTGTGTCCCCCTGATCCACCCCTTTACATTGTTCACTCTGGACGTAAGAGCTGGATGGCTTGTCCGCTTTTTTTTTATGAGACATAGATCGGTAGTAAATAATTGCCTATATGGTAACAAATTGCAGATAAATTTTTGGGGTAGACCTTACAGAATGAAGATAAAAATGTGTTATAAATTGTTTTGGTCCGTAGGAATATGATGAAGAAGAAGATGAAGAGGAGGAAACAAGAGTGAGAAAGAAGAAAAGAAAGGGTGCTCTAGGTTTTATCATTGATGAGGCCGGTGAGTTAATTTGTTTTTACAGTACTTTAGCCTATGTAGGTGTTTTTCATTTTGTTGTTGTAGTACTAAGGTGACAGTACTAGGGTGGGCTTATGTAGGTATTATATATTTATTGTTACTTTATTTGTTTCATAGCGTTGTTCTGGTATTACAGAGGGCTTAGGTGGGTGTTGTGATTAAATTATATGTAAATTATATGTAAATTATTCTCTGCTTCAAGATGTTGATGATGAGGACGATGAAGATGACGGGGAGTGGGAAGATGGAGCCGAGGAAATCATAGATCGCAAATCAACCTACGATGCCTCCGAGCGTGAAATTGAAAGCCACCAGAGATTAAGACATATTTGGGAGTGAGTTGACAAGAACTTTAAACATTTGAAATTTATTAATACTATTTGTAAATAATAAATAAACTTTATTAATGCAGTTTAGGAATGTTTCAGTTGTTTTTCTTAAATTAGATCATTTTACATTAATTCTCTGTGTAATTTTATTCCGAAAGCTAGTAGGAAATAACTTTATAGTATTATACTTAATAAGTTAAATATAATTTTTAGATGTTTGTTATATCATATTTAAAGATACACATAATATTCATGCCTAAATTCAAAATAAAATATTCAGGAGTCAACGAGAAGATGAGATTGAACAATACTACAGACAAAAGTTTGGCAACGTGACAACTGCTGAGCGCTACGGAGAAGGAGAGGAAATGTCCGATGAAATTACTCAGCAGGGGAGATTGCCTGGTGTCAAGTAAGTTTTGAGGCCCCCCTCCCTCCCGACTTGATTGTAGCTCTTTATATTCGATGCAGCTTCATAATTATCTCACTACAAAATTGTGTGTTATATACATGCTCACAACTAAAATCTCACAAGTAAAGGATTTCTTCTTGTATTTCTTGATCACCAGAGATCCAAATTTGTGGGTGGTGAAATGCAGAATGGGGGAAGAGAAGACAACTGTTATTCACATTTTAAGAAAGATGATTGCCTACCAGTTTACAGAGGAGGTACTTAACACAATTTAGGCATTTGTATTGTTTTTATTAAAGTTCCAAAATTAAATGTCCTTTAAACATTTATAGAAAATTGCAATGTAGATTAATTTTGTTTCATTTTATCAAAACGGTTAGTTAAATATTTGTTTTCTTTGATTTAAATGACTTGTGGTGCATACTGGTTATCAGTTTAATATATTTTTATCATTATATTTCTAATTTAAAGAACACTTGCTTTTCATTTTTTTTAAATTATTGTTTTTTCCACCAAGCCTCTACAAATCAAGTCTGTGGTGGCTAAAGAAGGTCTGAAGGGTTATATCTACATAGAGGCTTTTAAACAGACCCACGTCAAACAAGCAATTGAAGGCATTGGCAACCTGAGAATGGGATATTATAAGCAACAGGTAGAGACTTCCTTCATAGCCATGTATTGACATAAATTGTTCAAGATTTTTGTACGCAGATAGATAGCGTTAAAATGCTTTTGTAAACAAATAAAAATGGTATCATCTAGTATTAAATCATACGCCATCTGCTATTTGCCTGTATTGTTTCTCTACCAAACTGTTCATCTTGCTCTTAATAGATGGTCCCCATTCGTGAGATGACTGATGTGCTGAAAGTTGTGAAAGAAACTGCTAGCCTAAAACCTAAAGCTTGGGTCAGGTTAAAGAGAGGAATCTTTAAAGATGACTTGGCTCAGGTAGATCTTTTTCCTAAAAACATTTCTTAATTAATCTAGCTTTTTTTTAGTTCTAAATGATTTTATTATCATGACAAGCGACGATCAATAAGATAAAAGTAATTGCTAAACTGCTAGGTAACTGTTTCTAGTGGTAAAAATCTAACTTTATGTCCAGAGATTTAGAGTTCAAAATTACTTTCATACTTTTTTTTATAAATTATAGATTATTAAATGGATTTTAAATGATTAAGCTGTGCATAAATACAGTGAATTGTGTGTACTACCAACTTTTTTTTTCTAATTCCCTTTGTTACTGTGACAGGTGGACATAGTGTACCCATCTCAAAATGAAGTTGAACTGAAACTGATACCTAGAATTGACTATACAAGAGCCAGAGGGATAATGAGAAACTCTGCAAACCAGGATTCTAAGAAGAGAAAAAGGAGGCCAGCCCAAAAACTGTTTGATGTTGATGCCATTAGGTCAGATTTCAATCATTAAAAAAAATATTTATTTTTTTCATACTAAAACTACTTTATTGAACCCAAGTAAACTGACATTTTCTTCAGTTTTTTTGTGTCTTTATATTTATTTTATTTTCTTGACATGATGTAATGTATTTATTTATATAATGTAATGTTTTCTTCCTCTGCCTACAACAGGAGTATTGGTGGAGATGTTACATCTGATGGTGATTTCCTTATGTTTGAAGGCAACAGATACAACAGGAAAGGATTTCTCTTCAAAGTTTTTGCCATGTCTGCCATTGTATGTTGCCATTTCACTGTTTGCCTTTATTTTTCCTTTATATATATATTTTTTTCAGTAATAAAGATTTTATTTAGAAAAAAAAATTTTGTGTGTGATAGGTAGTGTTTTTTTTTTCTTTCTATTTGTTAGTTTGAAGTTGTTTAAAAAAAAAAAAGAACATCACTGAGTTCTGAATGTATGATTTCAGATTGCAGAAGGTGTCAAGCCAACATTGGCTGAATTAGAAAAGTTTGAGGATCAACCTGAAGGAATGCAAGTGGAGTGTATCCTTTAAAACCAACTTACTGTAGACAAGAAGCTGCTTGTATTTAGAGGAGTATTTATATACATATATAAGTTTGGTTCTAGTTAAAAACTAATTTTGCCTTAACTCATTGTGAGTGGTTCCAGAGAAGCAGGAGAGTGAAATTGCTCACACCATGGCCCCTGGGGATGTGGTGGTTGTGGCTGAAGGTGAGCTGCAGCACCTGCAGGGCAAGGTCATCAAAGTGGACGGCAACAAGATCACGATTCTGCCCAAACACGAGGATCTGAAGGTCAGTTAGTGGATTTTTTTGTGTGTTGATGTAGCCACAATGCAAGAACTACATGAAATACTTTTATATAACAACTTATACTGTTAGAATCTGTACATAAGAACTAGATGAAATACTTTTATATAACAACTTATACTGTTAGAATCTGTACATAAGAACTAGTGCATATTTTCCTACTCTTTCAGGATCCGCTGGAATTTCCTTACAACGAGCTGAGAAAATATTTCAAGATGGGGGACCACGTGAAAGTGATAGCCGGGCGCTATGAAGGAGACACTGGGTTAATTGTCAGGGTGGAGGACAACGTTATAGTCCTCTTCTCAGATCTGACTATGCACGAGGTACGTATTTTCAGCTTTCTGATCCATTCTGTGGTTGTAATCATTAATGTGTATCCTGATGTGTTTCATGAAGCTGGTGGTGCAAGTTCTTTGTGGGGAGAACTTTAACGCTTCCCGTATGTACCTACTTATCTGCGATGTATACCTTCAGTCCCAGACATTATTTTACTAATTATTCCCTATGTCCCAGACATTATTTTAGAATAACTGAGACATTGATGGGGTTCTGAATTTGTAAAACATTTTTGTTGGTAAAAATTGATGATGACACGAAGAGAGTAAATTGCAAGATACATAATAACTTACCTTATTAGAATAATCTAATTCATAAAGTAATTGTATTCATTCATAATATTAATCCATAAGAAAAAGTCTCATTATACGTTCCACCATAATAACGGAAGGTAATTCGGTAGCGTTCATTAGGACCGCACTTTCAATTTCACAAAAAAAAAACTCAGTAATTGTTCAATTTTCATAATTTAACTCTTTAAAGCCTTTATTTTTTTCACGTTTTGCCTGAATTATTTTCCCTTGGATTTTTTTTTGACTGGGTAGTATTAGAAAATATTTATTTCTCTAATATTTCAAAACAATTACTGTATGTATGTGGTATCATTGTGTAGGGAATCAAAATACCCTTTTAGTGATATACATATTTTGTTATTTTATATTTTGATATTTCTGTAGTTTTTGTTAAAAATCTGACCTTTTTTTAAAGACACCAAAAACGACCAACAAATAAACAGAATAAAAACATTTTTATTTATAAAATTCAACAAACGCCCTTTTGTAATTATATTAAAAAAAAAGAAAATTTATTAACCTTTAAAATGATACTAAATATGTATGGTTTCTTTTTGTTAATTATTAATATTTCCTTTTAAAATGGACAAAGGGTATATTAGAATTTTACATTTGGGCTATCAGTTTATCAATCAGCTGACTGTGACATAGTTGATGATTGAGAAATGAGTAGGCTGGCTTCATCATTTTCCCTGTTAGCTTCACTACAGTCATTTTCAGTTTAAGAACGACTAGTTAAAATAAAATAGTTGTCACTAACGTCTAATTCATTGTCTAAAAAAATAATTTTAAAGTGCCGTGTGTAGGCCTACGCCGCTCCGTCGAAGGGTTAGTTCTCAGCCTACGATGCCCTATGCATTTTCATTGTGTTTACGCTAAAAATGGCTTAAACTAAATAAAATTAGAGTTACTTCGCTTGGTTTTTCATCCGGAAATGTGTATTAATGAAAAAAATCTGTATAAATTGTGTGTGTTCGGCGCTTTTAGGGTCTAAGCATACGTACACACAAGGAACGATTCACTCGTCGTTTAGGCATTTTCGCACAATCCAATCGACGATTGAATCGTCGTATGGGTTTTTAAGAGTTAAAAAGCTAAATAAAATTCAGCTTTTCAGCTATTGAATAAATATTCTGCCCGAGACTATGGTGAAAGGTCAAATCCTTCATTTTGATCTTTAAATAGACACCCTTCCTCGAGGGAAATATACGCGACTGGGTTCCAGGAGATTTCTATTTTGGAGGAAAATATACACGTCTGGGTCTGAGGTAAAGAAATAGTTTGATGAAAATATATGCAACTGGGACTATAAGGGTTAAGTAAGAAATAAAAAATAATTGTGTATGTTTGTTTTATTGCTCTGCAGTTAAAAGTTTTGCCTAAAGACATCCAGTTGTGTGCAGACATGGCCACTGGTGTTGATTCCCTGGGACAGTATCAGTTTGGTGATCTGGTTATGCTAGAGTAAGTCTCACGGAGAAGACTGGTTGGTTTCGGTTGTTAGTCACTTCATTCAGCTTCTTATAGAGAATCAATGATTTTTAGCCTATCAATCTTTGTTGTAAGTTATCACAATGGTCCTTGTAACAAACTACTTTCTGTTCCTTTTTACAAGGGTCTTAAGCTAAATGCTTTCTCTCATGAATAGTTGTCAGATTGTGTTTGTTTAAATATATAGGATGAAAGAGTTAACCCTATTGATCAGAAACCCCTATAACAAACTGTTACAACATTTGATAATAGTGAACTTGTGAAAACATTACCATCAACAGTTTATTATGCTATAATCTTCTGTAAAGAAGGAGCGAGTGCCTGTAACATATAAAAAAAAAGAAGAAAATTAATCTAGCTATAGAATTGAAATTCATATTATGTTACCTTATATATTATATATATATCATATTATATATTATATCATATTTATATTAAAAAAATTCTAGAAACTTGAGTAACTGCTGAAACATCTGACTATTCTCTATAATTCATTAAAGTAGCTCCTTACTGATGCCCCTTTTTCATGCCTCTCTTCCTTATCAGTGCCCAAACTGTTGGAGTTATTGTTCGTTTGGAGAAAGAAAATTTCCAAGTGCTCAGCATGCACAACAAGGTAAATAAAATTAATGTTGCATAATTGTGAAGCACTAATAGTGATGATAATTTGAAAGTAGCCATACCATCCATCCCACACTTGACTTCCCTCTCTTCTCTAGCTTCATTGAACTCAGCATGATGGTTAACCATCATAATAAGTTTGGAAAATGCTGAATTCATCATTATATTTACATATTTAATGAATATAAAAACAATACATTGTACACTGATACAATGGCATGTAAAATTGTTGGCTGTCTAGATTGTACATGTGTTGTGTTTTAATTAGAATCTGTAGATTGATAGTGACTGACTATTGGCTCTGAAGAAAAGGTTATGTGTCATGTTCACTAATGTTTTCTTGTACTAGAAATATACATGTTGCAGTCTCTTCTGGCCACATCTCTGATTGAACTCAGCTGCAAATGGGTTCTGGTCCACCATAAGGTTTAAGATGGAAGGATTTTGTTGGCCAATCCATCTCTTAGAGCTATGTGATGCAGATCAACTTATACTATGATACCATTGGTTGAAATGGGTGTTTAAACACTTCCTTTTTTAAACATCTATATATTTAGTTTTGTCCATTGTTATAATCATTGTATTGAAAAATAAAAACTAGTTGTTTTTTGTATGAAATATTTTAGGTGCAGAATGTGAAGCCACAGTCAATCACAAGAAAGAAAGATACAAGAAATGCAGTTTCTTTAGATTCAGAGAATAACAATGTACAAGTTCGAGACATTGTGAATGTCATCGAAGGACCACATTCAGTCAGTACTTGAATATAGTGTTCTTAGAGACTTTTTCTATAATAGTTAGCATTGATTTTTTTATCTTGTTTTAAAAATGTAGTTTGAGTGAGGGCTTGATCTTGCTGCATATTTTTTGTATCTGCGCAGGGAAGATCGGGTGAGATAAAACATCTGTACAGAAACTTTGCCTTTTTAAACTCTCGGCTCATGACAGAGAACGGTGGGTACTTTGTCTGCAGGACAAGACACTTGACCCTCGCTGGAGGTGGAAAGGTATGGCTCTAAGATTTGAAACTAAACTCTGCAGTGCAAAGAGATACATAACAACTTGTCAGGCTCCAACTTGCCATGTTGGAAATTTTGTACAAAAATTTTTTTGTATCAAACCCCTATGATGTTTAAATGTATTTTGCAGTATTGTCCAATAGATTTTCTACAATTTCATTGTGAAAATACTGCTATGTCAACATGTTTTTTTTTTTTTTTTTTTTTTGGGACTTGGCCAGTTTGTGCTTGACAAAGTTAATAATTTTTTTATCTTTTTACGTAGAGGAAACAGTCCTAGGATTTCTTTGAAATCTTGAACGTTTCCATTCAGATTGGGTTGTAAAAATTAAGTTTCAGAGTTAATTTTTGGGACTTGCTTGTATTAAAGGTATAGGGCTATATAAATCCTGTATTTTTCATTAAAGCTTAAGCTTTCTACAATTTGAAATTTTGTGTTTCTACTAAGGATTAACCTAATGACTGGAGAGTACAGGCATACAATTCACTGACCTGGTGTTATTGTGCCCATAAAAACCTCATAATGCTTCCTCCAGTATAAACATAAGGGTGTTGACCAACATGTTATTAATCTTGCCTTGTATTATATTGTTAATAAACATTTTCTCTCTGATCAGTCCAACACTAGCCAGGGCTTCAGTGGCTTCGCCCCGATGTCCCCAAGAATCTCAAGTCCTGCCCACCCGAGCGGTGGCGGTGCTGGCGAGAGAGGCAGAGGAAGAGGTGGCGGGGCAGGTGCAGGGAGAGGCGGGCTATCCAAGAGAGACAGGGAGATTATTGGACAAACTGTTCGCATTGTCCAAGGACCATTCAAAGGTACAGAGAAACAATTTTTTTTTATCTATGGAGAAGTCACTTTTTTAAATGGACTTATTATATGGTTATGTATACAGCAATAAAATTCATTATTCAAATCATTATTATGTACTCTTTTAGATTTCTAATTTAACTTTTTTCCTTGTAGGCTACATCGGTATTGTTAAAGATGCTACAGAATCTACAGCCCGTATTGAATTGCATTCCAGTTGTAAGACTATTTCTGTGGACAGGACTCGTCTTTCTACTCTCACGTGAGTTTTGCATGTTTACCAAATATTCAATTTGTCTAACAAGACTTTTATCTCTTGTGTAGTATTTTGCTTATTTAATTTTGATGTTAGACTGTTACTTGCAAGCATTATTTCATTAGTGTTGATTTAAGCTATAACCTTTTCATGCGTACACAGCGGTGCCAAGCCCTCAGCAGGTCAGACCTCCACCTACGGTGGCCGCACTCCAAGCTATGGTGGCCAGACGCCAATGTACGGATCCCGCACGCCCATGTACGGGGCACAAACGCCCCTACACGACGGATCTCGCACTCCTCATTATGGTGGAGCTACGCCCTCTCACGAGTCTGGAGGAAGGACACCCAGCGGAGGTGGTGGGAGTGCCTGGGATCCATCAAATGCCAACACACCATCCAGGTAATGTTAAAAAAAAAGTGCTCACAATATATTTTTAATCTGTTGGATTACTTAAAGATGTTGTTAGTTAAAATTAATATAGGCCAACTTCTTAGTCTAGTAAATGACAAGACGGTTTAACACTAATACTTTAACTTTTAACATTTGTTTTATGTTTTGATACATTTAACCCCTATCCACTCTCAAATGTTATCCTGTGAAATCTTTAGCTTGAATGGTGGTTGAGAAAATAAATATTTTGGGATACAAGTTGAAATGTGTGAACTGAATTAAGAAACGGTTGATTCCTTTATTTATTTCTAATTGTTTAAAACCATTTTCCCTGTGGATCTCTCTCGTGTAGGAACAATGATTTCGACTTCAATTACGATGACTCGCCCTCCCCAGCCGACTTTGGGGCCACGCCGAACCCGGCCACCCCCGGCTACCACGCTGACTCTCCCGGCCCAATGGGGCCCTATACTCCGCAGACACCCGGAAGTGCATACTCACCTTACCCTGCTCCATCGCCTGGAGGATTTGAAGGTAGGAGAGAATTCATCTCTTTTCTTTCACTGTAATGTTGTTCAGTTACTGTAAGTGAATGGGTTTTCAACATTAGACACTAAATAACAACAATATTCTTTTACATGCAATGAATTTACTAGAAAATTGTTTTATATTTGTTTGCGTGTACACTGTGTTAGCTATAAAATAAACTGGTATTTATGTAAACCATTTTTTGTTATTGTACTCGGGAGAAGAATGGTTGCGGAGACTTCAACATTTTTAATGTACTAGGTACATAAATTTACTTCCAGTTGTAGTTTTTTCTAAAAGGACAGCTTCACTGTAGACACTCAGATGGTATTTGATCAAGTGCTCAGATGGTATTTGATCAAGTGCTCAGATGGTATTTGATCAAGTGCTCAGATGGTATTTGATCAAGTGCTCAGATGGTATTTGATCAAGTGCTCAGATGGTATTTGATCAAGTGCTCAGATGGTATTTGATCAAGTGCTCAGATGGTATTTGATCAAGTGCTCAGATGGTATTTGATCAAGTGCTCAGATGGTATTTTATCAAGTGCTCAGATGGTATTTTATCAAGTGCTCAGAAGGTATTTTATCAAGTGCTCAGATGGTATTTTATCAAGTGCTCAGATGGTATTTTATCAAGTGCTCAGATGGTATTTTATCAAGTGCTCAGATGGTATTTTATCAAGTGCTCAGATGGTATTTTCAGTTTATCCAGTTAGACTAATGAGTACAAAGCTTAATTTCAAAAGGATTTTTCACTGGACTTCTGGAAAATGTATTTTTTTAGATAAAGGGAAGGGGTATGGATCATGTACGAGCTGATGTTGTGAAACTGTTTGTGAAGGTGATCATTTGTCTTGTGTGAATAAATAAATTTGTGGCACATTGTCCATCTGCAGCTCAGAGTCCTGGCTATGTCGGGACGCCAAGTCAGTCTAGTCCCAGCCCCGCAAGCTTTGCTGGCAGCCCCTCACCTATGGGCTATAGCCCCATGACGCCTGGAGCGCCGTTCACACCTCAGACACCTGGTGGTGGTCAGTTTCTCTTCTGTGTTGTTTTTTTTCTATTTGTTGGGATTTTTCTTGTTGTTTTTTTTACTTTTGATCAAATGGATAAAGTCATTTTTAATCTTTAAATAATTAGATGAATAAATATATTTTTTTTACTAGTTTTTAAAACATATGTTTGACAAAAATTTAAAAAAAATTCTTTTTATTTTATTTATAGATCTATTGCTCTTTTGCATTTCTGTACTTAATCATTTATTTCAGAACTTAGATTATTTATAATTCTTAAAGAAAAATGTAATTGTCCCCGGGTTTGCTTTTGTATAAACTATTCTATGATAAGTAGAACTATGTTTTTTTTGAGGATACAATTTCTAAAACTGTCTGTTGCAGCCATGGAGATGAGCTTGACTGATTGGTACACTACAGACATTGTGGTGAAGATCAAGGCTTCACATGAGGACTCCAAGCTTATTTTTCAAACTGGGGTCATCAAGAACATATCTGTGAGTAGAACAATGGGAGCGCTTGTCCTGTTGGAAGCTTGTGTGGTCACTTTGCGTGGTGGTTTCTGTGGTCGATTGTATGATGGCCTGTGTGGTCGCTTGGATGGTGGCTTAAGTGTTCACTTGTGTCATGGTCTGTGTGGTCACTTTTGTGGTCAATTTCTGCAATGGTTCTTGAGGTAACTTGAATGGTGGCTTCTGATATTGTATTGATTTTGAAAATTTATCCCATCCCCCCCCCCCTTTTGAAATTATTGGAGTAGTAAAATGAAAGTAATCCTAACAGAACAAATTGATCCCTCGGGCTGGTCAAGCAGCATTCACCAGTTTCACATCATACTTGGGGATTGTGTGGCCAGCACAATGCCCAGTCACCTTTGTTTTACCATAACTAAAGTTACACCAAAGCTGGGTAGACTCATGGATACCCCCCAGACCCAGGAAAAAATATCTTGGTCTTTGAACCCAGGACTTTCCATATTTCGTCACAGTCATTTCACAATCGCCTAAGTCATTTTTGGAGGGTTTTGAGTTAAGAGTCAAAATGTATAGTTTACACAATCTTCTATTACTTTGCAAATCGCCTAGAGTAAATCACCCTTTGCGAACACCATAAGCTAAAAATAGCACCCTACTTAGTTTTTGTGACCTAGTTTCTAAACCGTTAGACATAGGATAAAAACTAAAGTACCAAAAGATAGTACAACCATGTTTGCTGCTTCATAGCGAACACTTTTTTTTCATTAAACTTCACAACGAACAATTTAATTTCAAAGCAAACACTAAGCCAAAGTCATCAAATATTTATTATTTTGTTAATGTAACAAACACTGGAGATACCTATGCTATTGTATTGCCACATGTATTTGTCTAGACTTTTACAGATCGTTTAAATTTTTTAAAATAAATTGTTTTCTAAACCAACGTGTTTTATGGTGTAAAATCTAGATCTATTTATGAATGAGCCAAGAAAACCTCTACACCGACAGTAAAAAGAAATACAAGCTAGTGTTCCTATAGTCTACATGCGCCTTTTGATAAATGCATGATATCTGTACTGTATTTTCAAACAAACAACATTGAAATTGAAGCCATTTCTAGTTCCATTAGTTGTAGTATCATATATATAATATATGTAGTAGCTGCTATCAGAGCTTACTTCAATTACGTTTCTTGACCCTTCTCTTTTTAGTGTTTTTTTTCTGCTCTTTTTCTCTCCCGAGTCTTGCTCTTAGTACAGCTCATCTAATAATCTAGTGATAATCCCTTTAAGGTGCATTTTCAACAGTTTTTAGATACCCAGTCCGACAGAAAAAAAAATTTTCACTGTGAGGATCAATCCTACGTTTTACATACGTACTTCATTGCGAACACCCCTTTAAAACGAACATTACTATAAATAAGTATTGTAGATCATAACAGCATTGTTCCTTAACTATATCCTAGTGATGATCCGATAGCAAACACATTTAAATGTAAAAAGGAAAGGAAAAGTTCATCCGGTGGGAGGTATTCAGCATAGCTGCCACTATGGCACCAAATGTCGGCACCTTTTGATCACAAAAAAGCTCTTCCCATAATTGAAACCACCTAAGGATATTGAGGAAGTACTACTTTCTTTATATTGACGCTCGTTTTCGTAGTAGACTAGAAAATAGAGAAACTGCAAAAGTTTTTTCGAGAGGTGTTCGCAGCTTGCTAGTGTTCGCTCTTACTCTTAGGTGATTTACTCTATATCTTAAACCAATCAGAAAAAAGTTTTTTTTACAAAAGGTATCAAAGTTAAATAACAGAGTGAATACAGATGTCATTCAGTTTTTTTTAGTTTTCTCAAAACATGAAAAAATGACTTAGGCGATTGTGAAATGACCCTGACGAATATGCCAGCCAAACGCTCTGCCGCTCGACCTTCAATTATTGACTGTTAAAAATGTTGAATCACTGATTAAATATTGATTATTATGACTGTTATAAATTATGTTATAAATTCAATATTACAGGGTGGAATGTGCACAGTGTATCTGACAGATGATGAAAAAACTGTAAATATAACTTGTGATCACCTGGAGCCAGTTTTACCCGAGAAAGGAGATAAGGTAAATAGTTTTCCATTCTCTTATATTTTTTTTTACCTTTCTTTCTCTTTTAATTGATGTAATTCCTTTCCTTTTATTTCATGTTCAAAAGTTATGTAAATTAAAGCCACATTCACATTGTGTGAATGTCACTGATTCCAGTGTTAATGAAACCATTGCCGTTTTAAAATCTACTGTGTAAACTGTACAAGGATTCCTCCCCCGGGCTGGTAAATCTCCAGGATTTAGGGTGTGTCACATTACAAGTTGTGAAATTTGATGGCGTAATTTTTTACATAAGTTATGATGGCATTTACTTTAAGATGGGTAAAAGGAGACAACTTATTTTTATAGGCCAAAAATGATTTGTTATGTTTTTACTTTTGGGTAAGACAAAAACAGAATGGAGAAAAAAAAAACACATTTTTGCTGAGTTAAAAAAAATTTGTATTTTTTTAACTATTGTAATTTAATTAGATGAAAGAGTAAAACATTATTTAACATCACAATTTTTTTACAAGGTCACTAACAATTTTTTAAAGTATTATATTCAGATCACTACCAATAAAAAAACAAAGGACTCATTAAGCTCATTTTGTAAATTATAAATTTCTGTCTCTTTTTTGTGGGGTTCACAATTTAATATTCAAGGCCAGCTGAAATTGATTATTACATCAGGGTTTGTACAGAAGGGAGTGTTTGGGAAAACTGACAATAGTTTGGGAAAGTTTGTAAATTTTGCTATAACAATATTGGTCAAAACAGTGTAAACAGTTGTTTATGAACATAAAAATAATGAATAACTTTGTGATAATGGAGTCCTTTACTCCTATCTTGTTTTTTTTGTAATCGTTTATATGAGTACTGAAAAACATCCATTAATCCTAATTTCCACTTGCAACTAAGCAGTTAACATTGAGAAATTTTACAAACACTGATATAGTCTATATTGATTTTTGAAATTTTTAGTACAATTTTTTAATACCCTTGTACAGTAATCTAAATGGCAATATTGTTGTGAAAATCATTTTGGGCGCTTGGGGATGGGTGGATGGGGGTAAAAGAGAATCTGTTGGTCACTCGGACTCTGCAATGCCCTTCTTTGCTATTGATTTCAGGCCAAGATAATTGCTGGTGAGGACAGAGAAGCCACTGGTTCCCTCATGAGTGTAGACGGGGATGAAGGTGTGTTTAAATTTGATTCCAAAGATGAAAAGTCCAAGATTCAGATGTTACCGATCAACTATCTTTGTAAAATGGCAGACATATAGATTCATTAGACACATTGCTTTTAGTTTTCCTGTTGTAATGAAATGTTACCTAAAAGCATCAGATGTTGCTGTATTTTCTTTAATACATGAAGGCATGTCTAGAACATGTCTTAGAAATCTTTCAGCATATGTTTTCTGTATGTTTATTTAGATTTATATACATTTGCATTGTCAAGAGATTGGTAAAAAAAAATATTTCTCAATATAAATATTGACAAAAAATGTAATTAACTTTGATATAAAATGTTATGGTCTTTGATATAAATTGAATGTGTTATGTTGTTCTTTTTTTTTCCTCAATGTTTTTGCTTTCATTTTTTTTTTAAAGACAAAAAAAAAACAATTAAAAATATTTTAAATCATGATTTTCTATGTGTGTCTTGTTTTACTTAATAAATATATTATTATTTTTTGTTACATGATTAGTATTTTATGCCTGTGAAAATGAGGGAGAAATGAATAACTACAATAATAATGTGTTTTGTTAAAAGATCCATATGGAATCAAAATGGAAAAAAAAAACAAAGAAAAATAAGAAACAATATACAAAAACCTTCGCAGCAAGGGAAAATCCGGAAGGACCAAACAACATATAATTTGAAAGCATTTTTAAAGATAAATTAAATGGAGCACCAGTTTAAAACCTTAACATAATAAGTATTATGTCTATTTAAAAAATAAATTAACAAACTAAGCAATGTTGTTGATATAATACACATTTCTTTGGGAGGACATTTCCAATTTATGTATTCACCCTTTGTTCCAATATGTTAAAGGCCTAGGAGTCTATAGAGGACAAATATATAAACAAACATATAAACAAAAAACTCACAATATATATTTTATATATCATATGATTAGCAAAATCTTTGTCATGTTTAAATTTTTTTATTGCTGTCTCAGCATTTGACAAATATGGTGAGCAAAAAGGAACAGTTTTTACTTGTTGTTAGTGAGATACCAGAAGACATTACATAGTCTCAGTACACAAAATATCAAAGTGAAAAACTGCATTATATCACATCATAGCATATATACAGACACAAAAATAATTTACTGTTGAACTTTTAAACAACTATAGGGATTGGTTTCTTTAAATTTTAATGTACACTCCATAAACATCCAACAGATCTAGATTCTAATATCTGCAGTAATACCACCGTGGCTCAACCATGTTAACACGTCACACACCAGATAAAGTAATGGTAGGGATTCCCTCAGTTTCTTTCATAAGATAAAAGATGTCAGTTTCTGTTAACAAAAGATGAATGTAAAAAAACTGCCCAACGTTGAAGTTTTTTTATATATATATATAACCAGTATATACAATGACCCACAATACACACACATGTTTTCCAAATAGCAGCTACTAGAAGTGAATAAAACCCTGTTGAACAATTATGTTCTAATAGAACCCAAGTAGCTGTGAAACAATATTCTATCCTCTAACAGTCAGTGGAAATGTTATTGTTAACAACGCATTCTCTTCTGTATAAAGTGTGTTAATGGAAAAAAAAAGTATAAATTGCTTAGAACATTTTTAAGGGCTTTTTATGTATTATTATTATTATATTTTAAAAAGTCTAGTATTAGTATTTACAGCAACAAAAAATGTGTAAATATAAAGCCAATAAAAAAAAAGTTATACACAGAATATTTAGTGTTTACAATGGAACAACAAAAATATAGTTTCATAAAATGTTTTGTTCATTTGCACATGAAAAATACATAATACTAAAAACTTTTAACATTATATATAATTTAACAATTCCACAAATTATCCAAGAAAATTAATATTACACGAAATTTCTCTTTATTGGATTCTGTCCTAGTTTCTCCTTTCTTAGACTTACTCTTGGTGGATTAAGTCAGAGTTGCAATGGCAGATGCAGGTCACACACACACATATATATATATCAGTGATGTGATTCACCCACGTTGATTGTCTGCCTCTCTTTCAAGTAGCGAAACAAGTCTCTGGGGATCTCCAACAGCTCAACATTCTCAGCCCTCACCAGGCTCCGAACCTTTTGCAGGCAAATTTCCAACAAGGGCAGCACTGAAATGGAGGCATAAAAAAAGGGCCATTTAGTAGAATGATGTGATGTTAACAAAAGCCTTGACTCCCTACAGCCCATTATCAGTTTGCAAGGAGCTCTCTGCGGAATAATGACTGATCTAAAAAAATAGATACTTATACTATACGCTTATTATGAAAGAGCTAAAAATAAATACTCCACTTACAACAATGTATGCTCTGAAACTACAGTACTAGTTTAACTAAGAAATTTCCATGAATAAGCAAGCCTATCAGACTATTAAGATCCATTTCAGCCATCAAATATTTGTATACATCTCATTTTTATTTGATTTTCTTTTAAAAGTATTGTTGTATTTTTATTAACCATTTATTTAGGAAAAATAAAAGGATTTTTTAATGAACATTTTAATATGTAATTTCTTTTAACAAATTAAAATAATGTGAAGATCATTCCATATAAATTCAACAGCCTATTTTAATTAAATTTACATATTTAAAACAACATATATTATTTCCTTCATTTAATATATATTTATATATTCAGATGTGACAGTTTTTAGTTGTTTTTTTTTAATTTATAGATTCCTAAGGCATGTGAGTGATCTGGACAAAAGTTACCAATATTAACTCTAAACCTCCCACAAATGGACATTTTTTATTAACATATATTATGTAAGTTGCTGAATGCTGTCCTGTATGATAATATATGCACACATATTGAACTGAATCATAAGTACAAGTACTAACAATAAATGACAATTTGCTTTCACTCAATCCAATAAACAAGCGTATTGGTTTGCCAGACTTTGTGCATTGCTGTGCAGTCTGACTATAGAATATTAGAATGGTGCATGTAATCTCGTGGCCACACTAATTGTAAAAGAAAATATACTTCTGCCCATAGTCATCTAGTGTATATGAGCCCAAGTCAAAAGGTCGTACCTCAAAACTGATATTTAAAAAATCTCTATTAAAGGGTCAAAATGCAATGAAATAGTTAAAACTTGGACTTAGTTCACACCAAACATGGACGAGATAGCATGAGATAGCATTTTGACCTAGGTTGATTAAAATATGCCTCAAAACGCATTTTTGATGAGAATGTTACGTTTTTATTGCCGGTGACTCAGTGACTAATTACATGAAATTTTTCTAGACTTTATTTCAATAACCTAGGAGCTTTATATGTATCTCAAACTCATTTGGTGAATACAAGAAGCCCTTAAATAAATATTTGCCACAATGTTTGCTCAAATTGATGCAGGGATAATTTTTTTACAAGGGTTTAAAAAAAATAGTGTTGCTTAGGACAGTTGTTGTCATTTCAAGTGAGTGGAGTTTATGCTCCTAAACCCCCTCTTTTGCAACTCCTATGCTTGTAATACTCTTGAATATAATAAATATAGGCTATGGAGATATGTGTGTTAAATTCTTGAAGAAATCCATCAAGAATTAGTTTTTTTTTTCTGAAGTCAATTTTTTTTGTCATTTGTCCTAAGTGACACCAAGATGTCTATAGCAGCCATTTCTTTTGTTTTGTGTTTTTCGTCACTGTGTCTTTTCTAGTGTATAACTTATCTTTCCACTATTCAAATCATGTGTAGGAAGGTTCTGACAATACTTAAGTGCATTTTTACACCTCTCTGTGAATATGAAATTTTTTCCCTTGAAAGAGCACCTTTTGACTTGGGCTCATATATATATATATTGTTATATATGGTGGTCCTCTAGGGATGTCTTTTATGGGTTCTTTAAAGCTGTGGTAATCTAAGGTAGCTATAGAATTCCAACAATGATCTTGATAATCAACAAAAAACAATCTTTAATAACATACAACCATGTACACAGACTTTAACAGGTACAATCAATCTAAACACAGCTGATTCAATCTAAACACAGCTGATTTAATTTAAACACAGCTGATTCAATTTAAACAGCTGATTCAATCTAAACACAGCTGATTCAATCTAAACACAGCTGATTCAATCTAAACACAGCTGATTCAATCTAAACACAGCTGATTCAATCTAAACACAGCTGATTCAATCTAAACACAGCTGATTCAATCTAAACACAGCTGATTCAACCTAAACACAGCTGATTCAACCTAAACACAGCTGATTCAATCTAAACACAGCTGATTCAATCTAAACACAGCGTATTCAATCTAAACACAGCTGATTCAATCTAAACACAGCTTATTCAATCTAAACACAGCTTATTCAATCTAAACACAGCTGATTCAATCTAAACACAGCTTATTCAAACCAAGGCTGTCAACACCCTGTTGTTTTCTACTATCCCACAAAACCAGTCAGACCGATGGGGGGAGGGGGGGGGGCAAGCTCCAAGCCAACAAACATAATGACAAAGTTCCCCAGCTCTGGGGGGACATAACAAGCTTCAGGGGACAGGTTAACAGGCAGGATACAACTTTTAAATAACAACATATTGTGACAATCAAAGTAAAACATACTAGGCCTGTCAATGTATACCACTGTTCTTTGCTGCTCGCCATGGTATGGCTGGGGGTAAAAAACGTCACTACTGTTCAATTTGACACGGTCTTGTGTGTCAGAATTCCAGGCTATCCATGGGTGAGTTACATACGTGTCCATGGCTTTTCGTCCACCTGGTGGAAGCCTCTTGATGTAGCGGATGAACTGGCCGTGATAGTTCACCCATACCACATCAATAAAAATGTTTGTTCTGAAACAGAAGGACAAAAACTAATAATGAATAACTGATGGGTTATAATGTTTTGCTTTCAAGGTCAAATTTATTACATAATGAATTATACAAAAATATTTTTAAGTTCAATAGCAGGTAAAGAAGGAAACAAAGAGTAGTTATCCATTATTATTATACATGTAGTACAAATTCAATGCAGTTATCAGTAAAGCAAGGAGTACCCGAGACAAATCATCTTTTATAGCCAAACTGAGTCCTAAGCCAGCAGATTGCACACTACAGAACTGCCATTTCCTGGAGTACAACATTAGCTTATTTATTGCACTACAGAGGTAGAAATGGCAAAAGAGCACTGCAAATCCAGTGAAGTATCGATTATATCTGGTGACTTCAATGCCAAGGTTGGGCAGGAGGCAGTTGAAGGTGTAATAGCTAACAGCAGCATTTAGAGTGGATAGTAGCGTCACTAAATTTCAGAAGATTAAGAGAGGAGTATTCTGTCACCAGACTTGTTTAACTTGTATAGTGAGCTGATTATGCGCTCAGTAAGTGAACTTCCCGGCCTTAAAATAGGCAGACACATCATAAACAATCTGAGGTATGCTGATCATACTGTCTTGGTGGCGGAAAGTGAGAATAACTTGCAAAGATTGTTAGACCTGGTAGTAAGTGAAAGTGAAAAAAAGGACTTGGATCTAATTATAAGAAAAACGGAAACTATGGTTAAAATAAAGAAGGCTATTAACCCAGTATGCCAAGTAAAAATAAACAACAATGTATTAAAGCAAGTAGATAGATTCAAATCCTTGGGGGACACTGATTACATCAGATGGGCGCTGTGAGACTGAAATAAAGGCTAGAATTGCACAAGCTAAAGGTGCCTTCATGAAAATGAAAAATATATTAAGAAACAAATCATTAGGGATAGAGACAAGGAAGAAGGTACTAAAGTGCTACATTGAACCAATTTTACTATATGGACATTGAACAAAAAAATGACTGCATATTTGGAAAGTGCAGAGATGTGGATTTATAGAAGAATGCAACGAGTGGCATGGACAGATAAAATATCTAATGTGGAGGTGCTAAAAAGGTTAAACACTAACAGAGAAATAATTGTAAAGATCATGAAAAGAAAAACGAAATTAGAAAAGAAAACAAGAAAACATCATAATAACTGGAAAGAAACGCAGAGGAAGACAGAGAAAGAAGATGATCTAACGGAATGGCATGGCATGGCAGGAACAACAGAAATGCTGGAGCTAGGCAGAATAAAAGATACGTGGAAAAAGACATGATCGCCTGCGCCATCCGGCATGGCACCTTATGATGATGATTGCACTACATAAAAAAGAGATGTCAAAGCAGAAATTAGAGCTGGAGAAGTCGTCCACCCCTTACCCGGAGCTAATGGGCTTATTATAACAACAGTATGGAAACCGTTCAGACTTTGCTGTCTACTATTGGAGTACCTGTAATTTTTCATAATCATTGGCACGATTTAACTGACTGAAAATGGTGTTTTAAGACCATTGACCAGATTTTGGCGCATAACGTACAATTAGATGAGATAAAGTAAGTAGACACATCTATGTAAGTATAGGTAGATTAATATAAAAAAAATGAGGCTTGAAGTATTGGGGAATTACTGATTATTATATCAAAGCATAAAAAACTTACGCTTCTTTAAGATTTTCTTTTTTCAATGACATTTTCGGTAATTCTAAAAATATTGGCCCACAAGACTGGAACAATTTTTTAACAACTAATTTTCACTGAACGTATTTTTTTAATAGAGTGTAACACTATACTGAGAGTCTCAAAAGCTTAGGAATATGGCAGATATACCCAGATATGATTATTGGGCAGGTGAAGCAGAGTATAACTGTTTCATTTGTGTACACACAAGATTGGGTAGCTGGCACAATGCCCAGCGGCATAAACCTTTCAAAAAAATGATGCTGTATAATGTATAAGAACCAAGTAGACAGGTTGCCCTCAGAATCTTTGAAAAAAAATACTGCCTTTTAGTTTAAGAATGGCCACATAATCAATGCTTTAAGTTCTTTTTTTTCTGTAAATGCAGGTCAGATGGGTAGATAAAATTGAATATAATAAATATTTCAAATCCATCTGTCAGAAATGCTGAGCCCTGAGCAAAGAAAATAAAATGCATTATGTGGAAAAGATGATGTCATGACTTGTAGAGAGTTTTAAAAGATTTTTGTTTAATTTAAAACAAATTTATCTATTATTATGGATTTTTTTGTGCTTTGGACAAAGAAAGATATGGGCATGGTGGCTGAGCGTCAGTGCTTTTGGCAGACATACTAAAGGTCCTGGGTTGAATCCTGGTGAAGGCTGGGATTCGTTCCCGGGTCAAGAGGGTGTCCCTGAGTCTTAAGTCTGCACTGCTCTGATGGCTATCTGATTTTAGTTGGGGTAAAGTAAAGGTGACTGGGCATTGTAAAAGTATCCCATCCGACCAAATTGATCCATAGGGCCGGTGAAGCAGCGTTCACCAGTTTCTGTGGCCACTGCATACTAGGGGATTGTGTGAACCCTGGCTGTAAGTGCGGCTGTGCTTCAAGAAACATAAAAAAAAAATATGTTAACAAAGACAAAAGCTATATAAGTTGTTACCTGTTAACAAATACAACATAAGAATGCAAATCATGATGAGTAGATTTCAGTGGCTGAGCCTGTAATGACGGCATATGTTTACAGGACGCTAAACATCACACTTGCCTAATAAACCAGCCTGTAGTAAAAAAAATGTAATGAAATGAATATGGGTTTGATTTAGAATATACAACATTGTTACGAGTGGAGAAAGGAAATAATTAACAAGAAATGTTACAGATGATGCTGTTTTGCTAGCATTGTGTTTTTATGTAACAAGGAGTGAATCTATAGGTGACCTAGTGGTAATAATTTGAATTGCAATTTTGAATGTTTCATGTTCAAATCCTGGTAATCAGAATGACCCCCCCCCCCCCCCAAACCAAATGATGTGGTGAACAAAGAGTCTACATACATCATTAAAAAAAAATGTTAAGTATCCGTCAGGTCAGACCAAATTGATCCATAGGTCTGGTGAAGCAGCGTTCACCAGTTTCTGTAACCATGGCATACTAGGTTATTGTGTGCCCAGCACTCTGCACAGCCGCCTTTACTTTACCCCAACTAAAGTCACGTACCCATCAGAGCTGGGTAGACTCAGGGACACCCTACAGACCTGGTGGAAAACCCTAGCGTGCACCAGGATTCGAACCCGGGACTTTCGGTATGCCAGCCAAACGTGCTGCCACACGGCCACCGTGCCCCCATACAGTACAGGCATCATAGTATCCTAGCTAATTTGCATCCATTGACCAAATTTTTTGGTTTAAAAACCAGTCAGATGGATATTGTGTTTGGCTAACTAATAACTAACTATAATAGTAATAGTTGATAAATCATGGCTAAATCATTTAGGTCTACTTATTTCTTCAAAGCATTTTTTTTTAATGAATTAAAAGTTCTTGTCCTCGATGACAATTTTAAATTGTCCATTAGGCCTAGTTTTATAATTAGAAAATATAGTATTTTTAAATTTATAAACACTGCTAACTGATAACACACTGTCATTAATAATTACTAATAGTATAGCCTAATAACTTATATTATAACCCAGCAGGCACTCCATGTCGCATTGATGTGGAAACTTGTTTTTTATGCTTTCCACGTTTTTTTTCCCCTGTCGATACAATGTGTTGTACATGCTGGGAGGTCTTATAGGTTATAAGTAATACGCTTAAATTAATAATGGCGATGGTGACTGGTTACTTGTATAGCTAATATTAAACATAGGCCTACTATTATTATTAACAGGGCACAAGTCACAATGAAATAAATGGTCTTTCTTTAGGCCTATTTAGATTTTAAATTTAGAATTTGCCTTTTAGCCAAAATTTATGAATTGCTGTCTACAAATTAGGCCTATATACTATATACTACTATATAGGCTATATAGCCTGATATAAATTATAAATATTATACTAATTATAGTTATAGTATATAACTTATAGTTATAGTAAATGAATTTTTATTCCATGACGACTATGAATATTTACGTTTTCAATTTAGAATTTAGTGAAAGTTATCTCAAGTCTTCTCTAGCTTCTAAATTTATGAAGTTAGAAGTCTAAGTCAGACTAACTGAGGGTCACTAAGACCTCAGACTAAGTCTATGTCACACAAGTGATAAGTGTGATAAACTTAAACAGTGATAGTCGATAGTTAGTGGGTTAGTGATATGATATGATAGAAAAATAGACATGATAGGATAGCGTGAATCACATTCACATGAATAGTGAATAGTCAAATGAATTCATCAATGCGAAAGGAACAGATTAACTACTAATTAATAATTAGCCTTGAGGGCAGTTTAGGGCCTAAGAATAAGACTAAGAGTCTAAGACTAATACTATAACTATAAATAAGTATACGTATAATATAGACAATAGAATAGACATACTTTAATTCTACTTTACTATGTTTTGCTCTACGTCAACAATAACAAAAATTCCGGTCTTGGTTTTTAATTAAATTCAAAAACAAACTTCGTTCGATACTAAAACAAAGTAGTCGATACCGTCCACCAGAATCCCAAATCAAAATAGTGACTAGTGATGGGTATGGGCTATGGGGGTGGGGAAGGAGGGTATTGTTTTGACTAAAAGACGAGTATATGAACATGTCTATCTATTCTGCGTCTCAAATAGCCTACCTTCTGGTCATAGACAGTGCTCACCAACGCATGGCTTCTAAATGTAAACACAAAGTTGTAAGATAGGATTTTTATAATGTAGGCCCCAATTTATCTATTAATAAGGCCTATAAAATATTCTGTTCAGAAGAGAAAATAAATCCCCCTAGCTTCATCCATTGGCCTTGGCTAACGTTTCGCGTTGCGCTATAGAAGTCTGTAGTAAATGAAGCTTCGTAAGACACTAGATTATAATGACAATTTAATGTCTGCGTATATATATGGTATAAAATGCATGCGTCGCGTGCTAATCTTGTAAGATATGGACTTGCAGTTTGGAACTGTATATAGATCTAGGTACAGCAAAATCGTTTGACAAAATGTTTGGTTTAAATTTAATGATATGGCTATATATGCTATTGAACGCAGATCTTTAATATAAAATGGGAATAAGTTTATATACTTCATTACAAATGAAGAAGTTGAGAGAAGAGCTGACCAAAAGCTCATCCTACCGGATCTTAAAAAAATAATAATTAAATGGAATTGGAAGAAGAGGACCAGGAAACATAGCTCACAGAAACGTAGCTAATGGGGGTGTGTGTGTGAGGGGTGGGGGCAGGTGGTATAGGCATAACTATCTATGTTTAGGTTTCGGGAAAAAAGTGAGCTTTCTAGAAGAGGTTATAAGGGTGGATTGGTTTAGATCTACATGCTTTTTAAAAAAATAATTTTAAACCAGATATGCCCTATTTTTTTGTTGATTATCTATAGCTTATTTAACAAAAAAAAATAATTCAAATACACACTCATAGAAAACGAAACATATTATTCAATTAAACACACAGAGAATTGAAATAAAAATAAATAGTGCCCTTCACCTTTAACTGACACTTAATTACGCAGTCCAGTTTGGGTCAGAGCACGTGAATGACATTAGCCATGTGACACAGATAGTGGCGAAAAAAAAACTGACAAGAGGTAACTTGAGCCCTTGAGAATCAAATTAGCAGATTAATTGGACTTTGTACGAAGTTATTTTGAAAGCATGCCCGTGGAGATAAATAGGCTATTTGCGACAATAGATGTGTGACATATAAGAGTTGTGACATATGCTATAAGATTTTTGACATGTAAGTGTGCGATATATAGATTTTTTTGACATATAAGTGTGTGATATATAAGATTTTTGACATATAAGTGTGTGGTATATAAGATTTTTGACATATAAGTGTGTGGTATATAAGATTTTTGACATATAAGTGTGTGGTATATAAGATTTTTGACATATAAGTGTGTGATATATAAGATTTTTGACATATAAGTGTGTGGTATATAAGATTTTTGACATATAAGTGTGTGGTATATAAGATTTTTGACATATAAGTGTGTGGTATATAAGATTTTTGACATATAAGTGTGTGGTATATAAGATTTTTGACATATAAGTGTGTGATATATAAGATTTTTGACATATAAGTGTGTGGTATATAAGATTTTTGACATATAAGTGTGTGGTATATAAGATTTTTGACATATAAGTGTGTGGTATATAAGATTTTTGACATATAAGTGTGTGGTATATAAGATTTTTGACATATAAGTGTGTGATATCTAAGATTTATTTACGTCTAAGATGTAGGACATATAAGACGTGTGACATGTAAGCCTAAGATTTTTTACATATAAGTGTTGTCAGGGCCGGTCCTAGGTCACTGCAACCTATGCGGCCGCAGTGGGGCCCGCACTTTCATAGGCCCGCGCTTTATTCTGAGACTAAACGTTGGAATCAAGTTTTTCAAAGACTAGTTGCTAGTTGCGATTGTAGAATTTCTCGCGGAGCGCAATTTACCTTTAATAATAATGACATTTGTATAGCGCTGCCAACAAGCATAATGCAAGCTCAGAGCGCATTTAACATACAACTCAGAACACGGATACAATCTATAGGCTAAGAGATAAAAAACTAAATAATGATTCAAAACTTTACAAACATGGAACAAATCAAACAACCAAAACAAAATAACCGACCTAACATAAAAGTAAGACAGTAGGGCTCAAAGCATGTTAATTAAGATAAATATTAAAATAATGAGTTTTTAAGTTCTTTTTGAAGGAATCAATGGAGCTTGTTTGCCTGAGTTGAATGGGAAGTAGATTCCACACCTTCGGACCGGATACTGAGAAGGCTCTAAGGCCAACGGTCGTCGGAGAGAAACGGTGCTCTTCCAGAAGCGATGAGTTGGCAGAACGAAGTGTTCTTTGAGGGACATATGGTGTGATGAGTTCTTTGAGATAGGACGGAAACTCGTTATTAAAAATGCACTGATGGCAAAGTAGCGCCACTTTATACTCAATTCTGGCTTTCACGGGGAGCCAATGGAGCGAGCGAAGAAGGGCGGTTCCCGAGTCTCGCCTTGATTTGCGCATGACCAAGCGCGCAGTACTGGTCTGTATTCTCTGTAGCCTGGCGATTTTGTCTTCGGGCAGGCCGACTAGCAGGGAGTTACAATAGTCGATACGGGAAAGTATCAGAGCGACTGCCAGTGTCTTTGCAGAGTCAGTGGACAAATAGGGACGTATTTGGCCCCTGTCTACGCAACTGTAGATATAGACATCTGCACATATGAGATATATGTTGGTCGAAAGACAGCGTGGGATCCAGTAAAACACCAAGATTCTTTACTTTATTAACAAAAGGCACCTGGCAGTTTATCACGGTGATGGACTCTGAACCGGTGAATTTGACCAAATTTCTCTTGGTTCCAATTCGGATTATCTCTCTTTTTTCCTCATTCATTTTAAGCCCATTTCTCCCCGACCACGAATAGACGTTGGCGATTGCACTACTGACCTTTTCAGCGAGTCTAGGGGCATCAAGAGGGACCGCATGATCGTACAGTTGCGTGTCATCGGCGTAGAAGTGATACGAAATTTCGAACGGTTTGATGACCTGGCCGAGTGGATACACGTACATTGCAAACATCACTGGTCCTAGAACAGATCCTTGGGGCACTCCATATTTCAGCGTTGAAGGTGCCGAGAGGAACTCATCTATAGCAACACTTTGAGTGCGCTCAGACAGGTATGACCTAAACCAACGAAGAACACAGCCTGAGCAGCCAAATGTGGTTGCAAGTCTGTCAATCAGGATCTCATGGTCAAGAGTGTCAAAAGCGGCAGACAGGTCAAGCATTGCCAGAATAGACACATGACCCGAGTCCGATGTGCATAGTAGGTCGTTGACAACCCTGACCAATGCCGTCTTCGTGCTATGACTCTTTCGATAGGCGGACTGAAACTGCTCCAAGAGGCAATGCTGCTCCAAGTGAGGCAATAACTGTTTTAGCACAATGCGCTCCAAGACTTTCGAAAGGAATGGAAGGTTGGATACAGGCCGATAGTTTTTTAAGCACTCAGGATCGAGGCTAGGCTTCTTTAAGAGGGGCTTAACCTGTGCATTTTTCATTGATTGAGGCACAATACCTGAAGCTAATGAAGCATTCATCATCGTACTGATGGACTTTCAGAGGGTCCATTGAAAGATTTGGAGAGCCAAGTAATGGGAATTTCCTGGGTCTAGTAGAATTACTTGCAAAGTTTGATCCAGTAATGGGGGAACATCTTCGGCGTGTTACCAATGCATAAATTCATAATCATTACGTGGGGAAGAAGATTCAAAACGAGCTCATTACTGTAGTAGCTGATGCTGTTGTGAATGCCAACATTCGAGACATGAAGAATGCAAAGTATTTTTCAGTAATATTGGATTGTACTCCAGACATAAGTCACAAAGAGCAGATGCCACTAACTATGCGGTGTGTATCAGAGTGGGTTAATGTGGAAGAGCCTGTGGTTGTACATGAACGTTTTATCAAGTTTCTTCCTGTGGAAATTGTGGACACTGCAATTCAGTCCTTGCAGCCGAGATTGGAACAGCTGAAAACAAACCACAATCTATTTGGGTTTCTTGTCAGCTTCAAGAACTTTCAGCGTGATGGCATACGAAAGTTTACAGAGAGCCTCGAGCAAGCATTGACGTCATCAACAGACCAGTCGACAGATATATGTGGGCGAGAATTAGCTGATGAAATGGAATCTTTAAGGCATATTCTACCAAATACCGCCAAAACCCCGGTCGAAGTTTTGACTTATCTGTCCACTAATGAAAGATACACCGATACACTGCTTACACAAACTACTTTGTTGCACTCAGAATATTTTTAACAATAGGGCCTACCCGTAACTATGGCATCTTCTCGCGCCTCAAACTAATCAATAATTACTTGAGGGAAAAAAAATTCACGAAGATAGATTGAACAACCAGTTAATTTGATCGTGATTTTGTAGTTAGTAAAGAATTAATAAAATGAAAAGACGAATTTATTTTCTATTACAAATTCTTAATTTTCACTTATTATCCTTATCCCTACCTAAAATGGGCCCCGAGCAATCTGTTTCGCATAGGGCCCGCAATTGCTAGGACCGGCCCTGAGTGTTGTGATATATAAGATTTTCGACACATAAAAGTTGTGATATATAAGATTTGTGACATATAAATGATGTGATACATAAGATTTGTGACATATAAGATGTGTGACACGTAATATTTTTGACGGATACGACGTGTGACAGATAACATTATTGAGATATAGGATTTAGGACTTATAAAATTTGTATTCTTTTTTTTTTGCTACCCTTTCCACCCTTATAGATATATTAGTGTCTACCAGACTCGTTACGTAAGTGCCCCAACGGTACCTAATTACCGCCAATAAGTTCTTTGACAAAATAGTCCCCACGTGACTAATTGAAGAAAAGGCCGAGATGCTCTACATACCGCCACCACAGAATAAACACAGAATATGTATGAGTGGCAGGCCTGAAACCACAATGCAATTCACTATAGCTATAGACGTCTTGGTCTTGTTGTTTGAACCCCTTCATTGACGAATATTAAGTAGGCCTACAACGAATAGAAGAAGATCCAGATAGGCCTAATATATAGAATCCTACAGTCAAACCTTGTCGGAACAATTGCCGAAATTCGAAACCGACGAAAACTGATGAGTCAATTATTTTCATATGAATCAATTTAAATCCCATCACAAATATAGTTCTTAGGCATACTATACTAAATAACCTACAAAAAGCAATAATCCATGTTATAAAGTAGTCTAGATTAAAAATGAAATATAAAAACTCTCTTCTTGGTGCATGGGAAAAGGCAGTGGGGTGGTGGCTTAGAGTTTGGACAATTCACCCCCTCCTATAAGGTAGGGTCGCCAGACATCCGGCAAAAGGAGGACATGTCCTCCTTTGTAGATTATTGTCCTCCGTTCGGTAGGCAAAGCTAAAAACCTTTAAAATGTCCGGCTTTTCTAGTTGGCCCTATTTTATGTTTTGTAGGCGTAGGCTACAGTATTAAACATAGTAATTAACCTCTTAAGCATATATAATTCATAAAAAATTGATCATTTGTACAAGAAAATAATGATCCTTTTCTTAAAGACTCTTGTATGAGCTGTAAATTTTTTTTTTAAAAGTTGCCCAAAAGCAATAGCTGTCTTTCAACCTACAGTGAATGTCCTAGGCCTATGTGTTATTTAACAAAACTATTTCTTGTTCAGTTTACCAATTGGGCCTACACACTTATTCGCAGCTCTTGTAAGAAAATTATACTGATTACGGATTTATTGCGAAACTATTCAATTAAAACACAATGCCCTTCTGTGTCCTCCTTTTTGTCTCTCAATGTCCTCCTTTTAACACTCATGTGTCTGGCAACCCTACCATAAGGTCCGTATTATAGTTACGATATCATCAACGTATAGGCCTAATATAGATATAGGTGGTCATTGCTATTCTTGGTCTCTTAGTAGGCGTAAAAAGGCTTTGACGGCCATAACTTTTAGCCATTGCACTACCATTACAGGAATACCAGGCCCAAGCATTAGGCATAATATATGTAGGCCTACCGCCTCCCAGGGCGAACAATGGCGTAGCTAGGGATTTGGGGGTCCAGAGGGGCTTGGCCTCTTTAGGGGCCCCTGCACATTTTTTTTCAGACACTTCTTTGGGAGCCCCTGCAAATTTTTTTTTCGGACACTCCTTTGAGGGGAGGACTTTCTAATTTGGACCCCCCTCCCCCTCCCCTAGCTACGCCACTGAGGGCGAATCCCATAGCCGTAATAAATTTGAGTAGATCTAATCAGTGGCGTAGGCCTATGGAAAAGAGACTTACATGGAAACCACTGTGAAATTCACCATAGCTAGTCTATAGGCCTTGTGGTTTGAAACTTCCAATTTCCATCCACAATATTGGGAACGATTTCAAAGAAGAAGTTATAAATACTGATTTTCCTGGTTTGTTTAGGCAACCCGTTCCATGCCCGGATGCCACTCATTGTAATAGATTGCCATTGTGTTATATTTCTAAGATAGAAGTTGCACTTTGCCCTTTTGTCCTCTAGTGTTCTAATAATTAAGTAGGCCTAATCATGGCAACAAACAACGCAATTCCAATAATTACAATCGTTAGGACTTTGCCTGTAAAACAACAAATCTAGAGTAACCTTATTATTTTTGAAAGGGGGATAATGCTAAAGGTATTCGAACCACTGAATAGTGATATTTTTTATTCTGTAGAGTCGAGCATATATTACACTGATAGCCTACATGGAGTGCTCAAGCAATTAAAATGGAGAAGAAAAAATGGGAGAAAATGTGGACTTTTAAATTAAGATAGGTGCACTGTATGGCACTGAGTTATTATATATATACATGGAAGTACCAAAAAAAAATTTAAAAAATTTCGTAATTGCATCAATGAAATTTGATCAAAATGAACTCTTTTATAGTGTACATACATTAATTATATAGGCCTATATAAATAAGATTATATTCTCTCTTATACGAGTAAATTTTGTTAATTTTAATGAGTACCGGATTAATTAATTTAATGGCGAAGTCAAAAGATGTAATGGTTGATGATTTTTCTGGATAATGCTTTGAATACCATATATATATATATATATATATATATATATATATATATATATATATATATATATATATATATATATGCCATACAGTGCACTTATCTATATTTAAAAGTCCGCATTTTCTCCTACAATTTACTTCTTTTGACCACTCCATATAATTTATAGCTCAGTGATATATTATAGTCGTAATCGATTTAATATTTAACTTGGTATTGCTTCGCACGAAGTTCATTTGGCCCACGGCACGCATAATCTTGTCATGTGATAACGAGTTTTCTTTTTTTAACTCTAAGGCGTTAGGGCAAATAAAGTTCAGATTGTTTTCTTTCTCTTACAGATAAAGTCAATATCGGCTGTCGTTTTTAAAAGAGCTTTTAATACCGTTTATTTTTATCACTTTCACATAGGCCTACATTAATTCATTATCTGTTTGAGTTGTGAACGCTTACCGGCATCATGAAAGAGATAGCGTTTCTGGTTGTGTTATTGTTTGTCAACAGTCTTGTTTGCGAGACATCTGCTAAAAAGCTGCAAAGGTAACTATGACTATGCTATGACTAAACTCCTCATGACATGATCTACTGAATGGCCAGAATGTTAGCATTCTGCCTTTCTATTATTATTATTTCTATGACAATGGCATTGATAATGGTGAAGATCCGCGACCGTAATTTAATCGTAATAAATTGCTCAAACTCAAGCCCCAAAATACTAAAGACTAGGACTAGGCCTATTAAATACTATTATAATTACCTATTATAATCTAGATCTATATATTCTATATGATATTATAATTTTATATAGGCCTAGGTCTAGTCTATAATCTATAATTATAATAAATACAGTTTTGCGTTATCAAAAGATGATAACGGATGGAGGATGCGCCACGTTTGGCATGCATGCCGCAGGTTGCCGACCCCTGGTCTATAGTATAGTATCTATACTATAGACTATAGAGTGAGAATAATAATAAGCATACCCTACTTGTAGTACTTATAGACTTAAATACTTAATTCACTCTTTAGACTATAGTATAGTATAGACTTTATAGAGATCCGAGATCTAGTATTCAAATATGCAACATTATAGTTGACAGATCCACAGACAGTTCACCCCAGACAAGATGCATATTACTTTGGCCTTTGGTAAAATTTTAAGAGATAATAAATCTGGGACTTGTAATGAAAAATTACAGTTTTCTTTAGCCTATATTAAAAAAATATATGTTGAATCTACAAAGAGTATAACCAGTGACCAGAAGGTGTTGTTTTTTTTACACCTCATATATTATGCAGTTATGTTTTAATTGTTGCATTTTATATTTCAGAATAAAACTCCACAAAGTTCAAACTGCCAGACTGACACTGAAAGAACACCAAAATAATGTGGAGTACTTGTTACAGAAGTACAAGGCAACAAACCCAGTCAAGGGACCTGGCTATGAGCCGTTGAACAACTATTTGGATGTAAGTTGTGCAGCATTGTAGAGACATTTTATTTGCAGCTTTTATAGTAAATTCATTTAAACTAATTGTCTTTTAATGGATGGATTATTTTGTTTTCAACAAATGTTTGTTTCAATCAAATCTGTTTGAATTTTTTTTCCCCAATCGCTAGATATTTCCAGGCTTTTAAAATTATAGTCACTGATCACAAGCGTCATGAAATAAAAGGGAGATGTTTCCTTGATGAATTGGACAAACTTAGAGGGCCTGATGGCCATTTGACTGGCGTTCTGGGTTCGAATCCTGGTGAAGGCTAGGGTTTGTTCTCAAGACTGGAGAGTGTCCCTGAGTCTATGCAGCTAAAATGGGTACCTGACATTAGTTGGGCTAAAGAAAAGGCAGCTGGGCATTGTGCTGGCCACACATCCCCTAGTATGCCATGGCCACAGAAACTGGTAAATGCTGCTTCACCGACCCTATGATCAGTTTGGTCCAAAGGGTTCTTTACAATTGGAAAAACAAATATGCTTTTTTTTCAAACACAGTTTTGTTAAATGAAGTTTAATTAAAAACTTTTTGCCTAGCCTTTCACTTTCTTCATTGTGACCCTGTCATTAGATATTAATAGAGACTTTATATTTTTCTCGCTCAAAGGAAATTAATTCCCAATCTTGTAAATATTTTTATATAAATGTATATAGGCTGTTGTCACTGACTATTTAAATTCCTTCTATGAACGTTGTGTAGAATAAAGCATCCCTGTCAGAGCAATTTGATCTATAGTATAGGGCCTGTGATGCAGCATTCACAATTTTCTTTGGCCACAACATGCAAGAGGGTTTGTTAGGGCAGCACGATGCTCAGCTGCCTTTACTTATACCCAACTACTATCAGGTACCTATCCGATGGGTAGACTCAGGCACACCTTCCGGAACCGGGAATCAATGTCAGCCTTTACCCAGACCTTTGGATAGCCAGCAAAACACACGGCCACTATGGCCCATTCAATGTATGTAGTTCTTATTTAAGTTGTAGTTTGACATGGTCTGCTTTAAACTCCACAGGCTCAGTATTACGGAGTTATTGGACTGGGTACACCACCGCAGTCATTTAAAGTAGTATTTGACACTGGATCTTCCAATTTATGGGTACCATCAAAAAAGTGCAAGTGGACTGACATAGCTTGCTGTAAGTTATTTAAGTGTGCTGGGTAAAGCTTTTATAGATTTAAATTGTTTTATAATTACATAAAATTAAATATGCCTTGTTTACTCAATCAATAAAGGAAAAATCAGTTTTGAAAAAAACCCTCAAATAGTACATTTGAATAAACTACAAACATTTTCCCTACAGTATTTAATCACTGACCATTGTGTTCATGTGTTATTTTTTCTATATTAAAATGCAAATATGTATTAAATATTCAGGCTTAGGGCTTTTCCAATTTTGTCAGAAATCCTTAATATTTAAATAAAAAGAAAATATTTCTATAAAAAAATCTCTCAAATTTTCCATTAGGTTAATTTTTATTAAACATTTGAGATTAAAGATCAATGTTAAAAAAAAACAGCAAATGAAATTTTGAGAACTAAATATAAATAAAATGAAAAAAAGTTTTATTGATAATATTGAGTTCTTTCTTAATAAGGGTAATTTTTTAAAGATTAAATTGATAGACTTGCAATTTAAAAAGGCCAAAGGTCTATCTTAATATTTTATTTGTACATAACAATATCATATTATGTTTACATTCCACTGGCACATATATCTCTGACGAATTTGACATCTATCTATTTGGACAGTGTTGCATATGTCAACATGAGATTGATTTATTTCTGACATAATTTACATTTGTCTAATTGGACAGTGTTGCATATGTCAACATGAGATTGATTTATTTCTGACATAATTTACATTTGTCTAATTGGACAGTGTTGCATAACAAATATGACAGCAGCAAGTCTAATACCTACCAGCCCAATGGAACCAGCTTTGCTATTGAGTATGGTACTGGCAGTCTCACTGGCTTTCTTAGCACAGATGTTTTGACGGTAAGTTCATTTCTGTTTTATGAGGAAGAGTTTGGTTTCCAATTAAAATTGTTCATTTAGTACAGTACTTTTTCATTTAGTGCAGTACTTTTTCATTTAGTACAGTACTTTTTCATTTAGTACAGTACTTTTTCATTTAGTACAGTACTTTTTCATTTAGTACAGTACTTTTTCATTTAGTACAGTACTTTTTCATTTAGTACAGTACTTTTTCATTTAGTACAGTACTTTTTCATTTAGTACAGTACTTTTTCATTTAGTACAGTACTTTTTTGTTTTGGTAAGTCATTTCTGAGACCAATCAACTCAAGTAAACATTAAAAAACTACAACAGATTCAGAAAAGAGCCGCCAGACTCATTAGAAGTAAATATTCATTCACAACCGGCAACACCAATAACTAAACCCAGAAACACTAGAGGAAAAAAGGATAAAGAACAAAATAATAATAGATAAAGCATTCAATTTGAACTTAAAAATACAACACAACAATCTATTACAATAGCCATCTAGACTTTGGGGGGAAAAACTTGTATTTCTTTTATGCAAAAGTTCTCATTCTTCCTGGGCAGTATTTGAGCGTGGAATGGGTTTCCTAAACAAATCAGAAAAAAACAACATTTTTCTTAGACCCTTATCAAAGTACAAGACTAGACTCAGACCATGGATAAGGACAAGGTGCAAGGTCCTTCTGTATAAGAAGGAAAAGCCTCTGTAATAAAAGATAGCTATAACCTTGATTTCTTTAAAAATTGTTAACATACACGTTTACTTATTGATCACACAGTGTCATACGTTTACTTATTGATCATACAGTGTCATGTTGTTGTTATGTTTTAGATTTCTGACATCAAGGTTCAGAATCAAACATTTGCCGAAGCCGTTACCCAGCCCGGGATAACATTTGTGGCTGCAAAATTTGATGGCATTCTGGGTCTTGGCTACGACACCATCTCAGTGGACAGAGTCGTCCCCCCGTTTTATCGCATGGTCCAGCAGAAGCTAGTTGATGATGCAGTGTTTTCATTTTTCTTAAACAGGTAACACAAATTATAGTTATGGAAACATTTTATCTTAGATAAAAAAAAGGAAGTTAAAAATGAAAGCTAATTCTATTACTACTGGTAGTGTTGCGTGTTTGTATAATTATTGAAATTCTACTGCTATTACTACTAATAGTAATAGTACTGTATGTATGCTTGTTTTATAGGAATGCTACTGAAAAAGAAGGTGGAGAAATTGTATTTGGTGGCAGTGACCCAGCTTTTTATGAGGGAAACTTTACTTATGTACCTGTCACACAGAAAGGCTATTGGGAGTTCAAGATGGACGGGTAAGTAAAAATTTTGTCCCAATGATCAGTAAAAAAAAAAAAAAAATACTTGCGTGATTATTTAATTCTGGGAACCATATCATAAGAAACTAATTCAATTAATTTGATTTTGCATTAAGTTTGTTGAAGCAGTGGTAACTAACCAGTTGTACAGGCATTGGTTCAATGTATGAATAAACAAGAACATTGACAATAACAGAAAATATTCATAAAAAAGAGTTAATGTAAAATAAAAGCATGTGAGGGAGGATAGATAGTCTAGAAATGAAAGGGTTATTTAAAAACTAAAACAAATCTTATTAAAGAGTATAAGACTTAATAAGCGACAAAAGTCTGGAAGCCACTATCGTGGAGCAACTTAAAAGCTTTACTTCTAACTTTACCAATATTTATGCACATATTATGGATTATACATTATAATGAGTTGTTGTTTTTATTTTTTTTAAAGTATAAGTGTAGCATCTACAAGTTACTGTAATGGTGGCTGCAAGGCTATTGCTGACACTGGAACCTCCTTGCTGGGTGGTCCAACTTCTGAGATTGAAAAGTTGAATGCTCAAATTGGTGCCACAAAATTTATTGCTGGAGAGGTATGTGGACCGGAATCTTTTGTTTCCTTTACAAGGATTTTAAATTCTTTTTAGTCTTTAGCTCTAAATGACAAAATAAGCATTGCTCACTGTGTCACAGGCCTTGGTCATAGAAAAGTAATTCTTCATTAGTAGTACCGAGTTTTGATCTAAAGCCATGACGTCAATAAAGTACATTGTACTAAATTGTACGCCAGTCTCCTCAGGATTACTTTTATTGAGTCGTTAACTTCATAGACTGAAGAGTTGCTAATAAATCACTTAACAGTACTTCGTATACACAATGAATTAATAGCTTTGATGGAACTTGAACAAAGAACTTTTTTTTTGCAATATATACACTCGAGTCAAACGTAAACAGGAATACACTGTCATACACTGTCATATGGCTAACGTTAGACTTTTAGACTGACTATTAATTATGACCTTGACACTCAACCCAACAATTTTATATTTTATCTTTAAAGTCTAGTTACATACTACAATATTATTTATATGATATTGACGTCTGACTCTTATACTTACAGGTAGATTTATTTTTGAAAAAAATATTTATCATTGATATTTGAATTACATTACATGAAAAACAATAATTTTTTACTTTAATATTTTTATGATATTATTTTATTAAATTGTGTAGAGTTAAGTTTATTTTAAATGCAGTTTTTGTCCACATTCAACGATCCAATGTGAATTGTGAACAACTTGCTACTATTTCAGTATCTGGTGAATTGTTCCAATATCAATAATATGCCAAATGTGACCATCACTCTTGGTGGAAAAGATTTTGTTCTTACACCTATGGAATATGTCTTGACTGTGAGTTGAATTTTTTTGTTTGTTTTGCTTTTTAAATGTGATAGTTGAAACCTTCTGTGTGTTCTATTAAGGTTGATGGTTGAGTAAGATATTGGAAAGATCACCATCTGGTGATATGGTATTTTTGAAGGATGTTTTATGCCATCTTGAGTTAAATCAATGGGCACAAGGAAAAACTGGACAAAAAAACATAGAAATGATCATGCTCAGCAAGTAATACCACACAAAGTTCCTCCCCATAGAACAATGATTAATATTCCAGTTCAGAACAGGACATAGAGCACTTAACTTACATCTAATCAGAAGAAACCCACCATGTCCACCAAATTTTAGACATTTCCCCCAAGTGGCAGCACATTCGGCTGACATACCAAAGGTTCTGGATTCGACTCCAATCTGAAGGGTGTTCTTGAGTCTATCCAGCTCTGATGGGTTACCTGGTAGCATTAGTTGGGGAAAAGTAAAACTGGCTGGGCATTGTGCCTCACAGTTCCCTAGTATGATTTAGCCATGTAAACTTGTGATTGCTGCTTTACCGGCCCTATGGATAAATTTAATTTGACTGGATTACTATAATTTTAACATAAACCCAAAATTTAAAATAAAAAATAGACAAAATATTGGGTCAAAGATTGTCAACTTTGTATGCAAATGAATTAGGGACACATGAGTTCTTGAGTTCTTGTATCTCTCTGTTCTAGTTGTTAACACTACACTACAAGAGATTTACACCGCATGTTCTGGGGCTGATTTTAACATTGAGAAAATAAATTTTTTATTGGTTTCCATTTAACATCAATCAAACAATAGAATTCATATTACAGTACAAAGTGTGTTGTACAATGCTTGAAACTCCTGTTAACATCAAGACTACATCACATGATTACATAACTTGTGTAGAGAAGAGATGCTCCTTGAAAGAACTTTCCATTAAGGACTAGATGTAGTATTCTTTCACAGTTGTTGATGCATTTATGTTGTACATAAAAAATAAAAGTACAATTGAAGTAATTTGTTTATTCCTACTTCCTTCACCTTTTTGTCTTATTGTTGCCAGGTAACTGTCATGGGACAATCTGAATGCATCAGTGGCTTCATTGGCCTAGATGTGCCTCCACCATTGGGACCTCTGTGGATTCTGGGAGACATTTTCATTGGACCATACTACACTGAGTTCGACATGACCAACAGCCGTGTGGGCTTTGCTCCCACCAAGGATCCAACTTCAACCAGAAATAGTTTACACTTTGAACGTATTTTGGCAAACAAGAAGGGAAAAAACACCTTTAAGATGGAAGTGAATGAGGGTTTTTGAGACATTGCAAATATTTTTTATTAAATTTTCTTCATTGTAAATTGTAGCTATTTTGTGTGTTTTGCATTCAAACTTTAACTTAATTAAATTAGTCTTTCAATTATTTTTTTTTATCATTGTTCATGTTGTGTCATGTTCTCATTCTGTTCATGTGTATACATTTCTAGTGCCACTTGTTATATTATATATTTGTGCTTTTTTTCTCTCTTGTTTACATGAATACAAATGTACCTCTTGAGTTGAATTTAATTGATAAGATCACATTGGGAATATGCTGGGCAGAACATCCTAAAATCTCACAGAAGGAACAATAGTTATGATGACCTTTGAACCTGTAGTCATTAATTAGCTATGGAGTAATAAGGCCCGGCATACGGGAAGTCTGAGAGATGTATTATTAAGAAACTGCGGCAGCTGAAATAAATTTTTTTGGGATGTCATAATTATTAGATTTAAAGTTTATACTGTATCTGTTTCATAGTGTTGTTTGCACAAGTTGTTTTTTTATTTAGTGTGTTGTGTTAGCTAAACAAAGCTCCACATTGAGTTAATGGCAATTTTAGTTTATGATCAATCAAAATGAGTGATGTGTCAAACTTAACAAGCGTACTGTTTTAGTTGCTTTATACAGCCATGTATGCCCATATGTATCTGGCCTAAAGCTAAGTATTGAATTAACATGTCTGGTAAAGGTTTTACTTATTGACTATTATTCAGATACCATTCCCACAAGACTTAAAGAAAAAAAAATCTCTATATTATATTTGTTTACATTTATTCAACTATTAAAGATCAACAAAATGGAAAAAAAAAATTCAGATGTCTTTAATTTGTTGTATTTTTTGTAATGCCCAAATATAAAACACAAATAACTTCACTAATTCCAATTTAAATCAACTAACTAATAATAAACCCTTTAGAGTTTTGTCTTATTAGGTCCCACAATCCCCTTGAGTACCATGGTTACAGAAGCTGACCAACTGCAGATTCACATTAGCCTTATGCACCTACATGGTTGGAAAAGGATACTTTACTTTCTAAAGTTGTATGGACTTTCATTAGCTTAAGTATTAACTTGAATTTGACCCCAGAAAATTGTCTGAAAAAAATATAATTATTTGTCCAGTATCAATAGCAATTATATTGACGTTCAATTTTTTTTTCATAAACTACAGAAAATTTAATCTGAAATAGTGTATAATTGTATATTGCCTTGAATGAAGGCTATGTAATATTTGATGCAGCCCCACGGAAAGTTACTAAGTTACCGGTACTAAAGTAGGTCAAATAAGATTTTTAGCTTAAGGTGTTTAGTAAGTAGAAGTTTATTTATCTATATATACATAGGTTAACATAGAAGTTTATTTATCTATATACATAGCTTAACAAATTTCTAAAATCTGTTACAATGTCTGTTAAAGTTCTAAATGTTTTAAATATTTAGTTGTATTTTAAACAATTTTATTTTTAAAAGAAAATTTTGCTTGATTTTTTTACAAAAGCTGCAGAAAACATTTTTATGTAATTTCTTAAAATAATTTTAGTTTGAAAACCTATAAGTTAAGACTCAATATTACAAATCAATAATAATCTAAAGAATGACCTAGGACCCCTTTTTCACTTTATTTTGCATTTATTGTATATATATTCAGATAAATTAAATAATAAAAAACAAATGAAACAGTAAAAAAAATACACACAAATTTATTCATTAAAACAAAAATTGTTTTCAACAATGACAACAAATAATGGTGGCATTCATACATCTGACTTGTTACTAAATGTGAATGGCTATGTACAAATGAAACCTGTGACACTATTGTTATTTTCTTATCATTGGTCGCATGGGACCCATCGGCATCATACCCATCGGGGGCCCTCCCATTGGTGGGCCCATAGGTCGCATTCCTGGAAAAAAAGAGCAAATTTGATTTATATTAATTACAATTTGTGTTTATGATGCCAAAATGTGGGTGCTTTTTTAAAAATGCAGTTCAAATATGAAATAGGCATTTTTAACAATAAAGAAATGTGTTGTATAGAGCATTTGCAATAGGCGTGGCTTAGGTTTCTAGATGACGTAACTAAGTAAATAGCGGCCATGATGGTGATGATAAAATTGTTATTTAACAAGTCTATTTTTCACGCAAAATATTTAACTGTGATACTAGTCCTTAATAGCCCGTCCACGAAGAAAACAAGATTTGAGCTTTTTTTTTAGTTTTTCAATAGCTCTTGTGAAACATTGCACAGCCTGCCTTATGCTTTACTTTTAGATAGTAAGTTAAGATAGGCAAACTTTCGACAATCAACATCTTCAATTAAATATTCTGCACTTACTGAACCTATTCCTTTGATTTCTAATGGTTTGAATTTTAGGCTTAAATGTTAATTTTCACAGCATGATAGTGTTTTATATATTTTTTATGTTATATTGTTGAAATGATGTTATTTAAAAACAAAACCTTCTTAAGCCTATAGTAATAGACATTTGTCGCCACTAGACAGAGTAAACAAACAGCACATGCTTTTTGTCAGGTCATTGCAAATGCTTTATAGGACATTTAAAAAAGTACCAGAAATTTGGCCAACTATATAAACAGTTAATCAGCATTTGGAGTTTGGACATTCTTGCTACAGAGATTTTGCTAGTTTAAACAAGACATTTAAAGTCCCTGTTTTTGTTTTTTTTCAGCTGCTGAAAAATGTCTACAACATATCTCAGAAAAAAAGTTAAGTATTTGATCTATAGGAATAGCGAAGCAGCACTCTGTAGTTTTAGTGGCCACTGAATACTAGGAGATTCAGATGGCCAGCACAAGTGACAAGCCATTTTTACTTTTCCCTTAATAATATCAGGTATCAGAGAGCTGGGTACCCTTCACTAGAATTTAAACCCAGAACCTTTGGTACAACAGCCTAGCATTCTGACACTATACCCCCTCGCTCCCCTAACATAACAGTACAATGACAGTGTCAATTTGATTAATTAAATAGCAATAGATCTAGCTCTACAATGTTTGATTATTTAAATAGCAATAGATCTAGCTCTACAGTGTTTGATTATTTAAATAGTAATAGATCTAGCTCTACAATGTTTGATTATTTAAATAGCAATAGATCTAGCTCTACAGTGTTTGATTATTTAAATAGCAATAGATCTAGCTCTACAATGTTTGATTATTTAAATAGTAATAGATCTAGCTCTACAATGTTTGATTAATTAAATAGTAATAGATCTAGCTCTACAATGTTTGATTATTTAAATAGCAATAGATCTAGCTCTACAATGTTTGATTATTTAAATAGCAATAGATCTAGCTCTACAATGTTTGATTATTTAAATAGCAATAGATCTAGCTCTACAATGTTTGATTATTTAAATAGCAATAGATCTAGCTCTACAATGTTTGATTAATTAAATAGCAATAGATCTAGCCCTACAATGTTTGATTATTTAAATAGCAATAGATCTAGCCCTACAATGTTTGATTAATATAAATGGAAAAAGATGAATAATAAAATGTCATGCTTTTTTTTAGAAAAACAAACTTTTGGATAAATTTGTCTCACCTGGCATCATTGGTCCCATAGGACCAGGGCCCATCATAGGCATCATAGGACCACCGGGAGGCCCTGGCATAGGCCCTCTCATGGGCCCCATCTGCCCAGGCATACCAGGTCCACCCATCATTGGCTTTGGCATATTGGCTGAAAGAAATGCACAAGGGGAGTGAGAGAACAAAACAACAACAATGATTCATAATTTATTAAGCATACATTAGAATACCTCTAACAAAAACTTCATGATACATGATTACTTAGTCATATATCTGTTCAACACAATCTTTTGCTCTCTTGGAATATAATATACTTACGAGCACCAGGTGGTGGAATCATTACGCCTCCAGGTCCCGGCATGCCTGGACCAGTAAATGGGTTGGCGCTAATTTTACCAGCTTGGTACGCTGCCGCTGTAGGAGAAACAATATAAGTAAATGATTACCGGTACATATATACAAGAAAAAGTAAAAAAGCCAAAATCCCCATTACAAGTTAGCCAATAGCAGTATACAAAATATATCAAATCATGATAACCTACTTGTGTCATCAACAAGCTTCTGTACTTGCTCTTCCAACCATTTCTGATAATATAATCTTACATTTTCTTTGTGTTTACGGCCATTGCAGTGTGTTTTTCGAACTGATGGCTAAAAAAGGGAAAAAAACAACAACATAAGATTATTACAAACATAAGAATATAAAATTAAGAGAATGTTTTGTATCTAAATTCAGAGATTTTTCTAGTTCTGACAAAACTGTTTTTCTAAAAAAAATATTTATAATTGTGACTGGCGTATGGAAAAAAACTTTGCTTTAATGAAAGGTGTGTATTTGAGGATCATAAAGTAGGTCTTGAGAATTTGAGAAAAAGGTGGACTTGATGAATCTGTGAACCATTAAAAACTGAGCTCCATCTCATTACCAAATTCTAATTTGTTTTAACTTATAACTTATACGTTTTACAGAAGTTCCTTCTAGATAGAAGATTATTACGTCCACTAGGCCCAAAACTCCCTGCAGGGCGACAGGGATCCACCGGTGGCAGGGATAGAACCCGCGACCTGTCCGTTGGTTTTTGGTTGACAGTCCGGTGAACTAACCACTGGACCAGCCGGCTTCACTAAGTTTACACTAAGTGAGCTTAGTTTTTTCAATCCATTATTTCCCCCGACCCCTCCCCCCCTCATCGATTGATTTGTTTGTTTTTTTAGAAAGTAAAGTGAGTAAAATGTTTGATTACTATAATTTAAGTGAAGCTCATATAGTTTTAAAAGATATTATGCTAACTTAATTTATCATTGACAATGTGTTCAATGTTTAAATACCAGTAGTCTAGTATACTTACAGAATCATGTGTTAAATATGTATCGCAGTAATCACAGTAATATCTGAAAAATGAAAATAAAGCATATGGTATTGTGATTTTACAAAGATCTTATAAAATTATTTTTTAACAGTGTTGCAATGATTTTAACACACACATCTGTGTGACTGGTGTGACTCTTACTCTTATTGACTAATTGAATGGTTATCATTTCATTTGCAGCAATTTGCTGATGCAGAACGAGACAAAAGGCCATCTATTTCTGATACCGCTACTCCTATACCCATGGTCATAATCGTTGGCGAAGTGTGGAATCCACCACTAGGCTAACATCAAGAGTACATCGGTGGGATAACGCATGGGGGACAGTCCCTGCTGTGCGTCTGAGATCTCATTATACCGCTGAGAGGCTCCAAGCCGCAGTGTGGAGGAAGCAATGTGTGCAGCACTGAGCAATCCCGCCTCAACCCTGCCCTGGTGTATGGAATTTGTGCTACTGGGTGACAGTGCAGGTGTACAACTGAGCCACCAGGATAATGATCTGAGGGGGAGGGGGGATTCTGCAGTGGAGAAAAGTAACGTAGTCCAGTAGTGCTTGTGGCTGTGGAGACCTACGTGGCACGCCCTATATGACGTGGGGTGGCTGGCGCTTGGACAGTGTGCCCAGCCTTGGTCCACCCCTGCACATTATTACGCCCTGTCTTTTTAGACAACGAATTAGCCTAACAATTATATTTTTTATATTATATAGGCTAGTAATATAGTGTAGTATGTACTATGACTATGACACTGTAACTGTATGATACTGTATCAATTGTATGTGTATGATAATGATAGTAATGATACTGCTACTGTAGAAGTAGCCTGGACCAGGCCTCCATCAGACATCATTCATGAGAGCCGGTACCGGCATTAATTTTAATTTAATTTAACTTCATTAAAAGTTCAATTGAGACAATTTCAATTGTCCATCAGGCCATAAAAACGCCATAAAACCATTACATAAATCCATAAAAATTCATATAAATTTAATAAATCATTAGCAAAGTACACCAGTCTGTTAGAAAAACTTACTTGGGCATTGTTATTGCAAACCAAAATATTAATTTAAAGAATATATTGTTAGACCGTAAACAGTCTTAGCGATTCAAGATTTAGGTCCTACTGTACAAACTAATATGTTGTCTTCTTTCAACACAAGTCACGGAAGCTACATATGCTGGTATTACGCTGTTCATACTAGCTGTCTGCGGAGCCTACTACACGCTGGAAATCTTTAGCATTTATAATAATCGTTTAATCTGAATTTAGTTGATTCAGTGTGATCAATTTTTAACAAATTTAACACTGTGCTAAAATTTTGATTAGCAGTTTATTAAAAACGATCGCAGGAAACAAAGATATATATTAATTTTTTTTTTCTACTTCATTTAAAACGATAGCCATGCGAATAGTATACGTTATCTTCTGGAATGGACCCGGAAGCTCAGGTGCCTCCCCAGTCCTGGACGTAAACAGAGACAAAACGTAAATAATAGTAAATAATACATTACTTTTGTGATATTCTAGATTATAATTTATTTTCACCTTACATTTTCTACCACGCTTTATTCATTGAATCGGATCAGATACCTAATGAACGTAATTATGTCTAATAAGACGACTGTTCCTTATTTTTATTTTATTTGGTGGAAGAGGCTAGATACCCCAAAAATTTGGGGTAACTAGCTGGCGGCCTAAATGCCCCAAAAATTTGGGGTATCTAGCTGGCGGTCTAGATGCCCCCAAAAAATGGGGTCTCTAGCTAGTGGCCTAGATAGACCAATAATTTGTTCTATCTAGCTGGTTGCCTAAAGTAAAGGGACCAAATATTTTTTTTGTTGGCCAGTAATATACACTATGCCATACCATTTAAAACATGCCTGTGTGGCAATATATTTTTTCTCCTATCAACGTGTACTTGTTATTTGACCACCCAACTACAAGTACAAACGAGAGACGTAGAGCGTATTGATATTAACATATTTATAAAGAATGAGATTGTTATGTCCACCCACATTCATAGTAGGCTAAATGAATGGCTTATCGTAATTGAAATTGTAGCGCAAGTCAAGATGTTTACTAATGACTTTATTAAACTACTTTATAAATTGTTTGGTAATGACATTTAACACGTTTTCTCAAGAAATAGGCTCGACATTAGGCCTAACAGTCGATTTTTTTATTTCTTTGATACTTTGAATGAAATTATTTCCACCCACATGAATAAATGAAGGGTATTCTCGTATTGAACTAAAAAAATATCTCATTGTACTGTATTTGAATTTAAAAAAAAAAAAAAAGATGGAGATAGCTGGATTCGAACCTGCGAGACTCCGGTTGCCAGAACACGCTACTGACCATTAGGCCACGATACCTTGGTATTATTATATAATAAATAGTAATTAAGCAACTTGAACAAGAATTATGCGCATGGTCAGTCACGTGACTTGGGTCGCCGGACGTATATCTCCCGCGCTATACGTCCGGTCGCCGGACGCGCAGACACTCCGTTATTATAATTATCCAGTATTTAAATTTTGTTTTGAATGGTTACACTAACAATTATACAATGTATTAAAATAGGTACATGCTCATATGTACTGTCACTATCCTTAAGGTGCAAAAAGTGTCCCTTTAAACAAGAGGCAAACCAAATATTAAGTGCTATCATTTGTTCTGCATTTACTTTTTTCCACAGTCACAAGGCCACCGTCATAAGATTAAGTTAGATAAAATTCCATAATTTAGATCATTAGGCCCATCATATCTTGTCATGTATAATGTCATGCGCAGTAGGCTAAAAAACTTTTGGGGTCTCTAGGCATACGCCTAGATACCCCAAATTTTTGGGGTAGGAAGACACTTCGTTATTTGGTAGGCCCCTCTGCTCCTACTCCTCAGAACCTGAGTCAAGTGAGTCAGGTCTCCTGCTCACCTGCTGACCGCTGTTCTATTTAGTAACTATTTAAAGTTCTATATTTCTATAAAATGTTTTTCTTAACGGTTAAAAAACAATTACACACTTAAAATCAAGTAGTTTCCTGAAGACTAAAAAAAAATGAATACCATAAAAATTATTTTAAAAACAATCAAAATTCCAGACAATTGGATTGGTCTGATTCACTGATTGGTAATTGATCATTTGATTTGATGGGTCGATTCAATAATTGGCTCAATTAGAGTCAATTGGCCTTACTAAATTTAAATTACTTTATTACTATCCCAGCCAGTTCTTTTTTTATATTATATTAAAAACATATTATAGTAATAAAGAATTATAGTTTATGCAAAACAGTATTTATTATTACACCTATTGACTATTGTCCTACCTATGCCTATAGTTTAGTAGTTAGTATAGACTATATAAATATACTATATGACACTATACTGTGATTATAGGATATGATTTATAGCCACTATATGCTATAGACTATAGGCATTATAATATATAATATAGCAATATAGCGGGCCTAGGCCCTAGACCTAGACGCCCTAGGCTATGAATACTATGCCTATATGTGACGTCTTAACTTATTATTTTATACTTTCGATTTGGTTTATCATAGTTTTATGAACTTGCAAGTATGTTTATTAAGCTATATTGTGAGTTGGCTAATAATGATTAATGCTAGCATCTGCCAGATAACAAAAAATTTAACAAGGCCAAGGGCTCTATTTGCCTTTCTTGCCAACTGTTATTTTCATAAATTAAACTTAGAAATTTCTTGTTGATTTATAGTTTATAGTTTTTACAGTGGTACCTCGGGTTACAAACTTAATTTGTTCCTGAACTGGGCTTGTAACCTTGAAATCAGTGAAATAAACTCAATCCGTTCCAAGATTTAAAAAATCTTTTTTTTAATTAACATCCAGACGTTTACCTAAAAAAACTTATTAAATGCAGAGAAAGAAAACAACCAAAATAAAATACAAGTTGCTTTTCGTTGATCCAGATTAAAAGTACATTTTCAACTTTCTCTAAAATTTGAGGTCTTTGCTTCCTCAGATTAGTTATATAAATGCATTTAGTCACATCAACTGATCTGAGTAACTCTTATTTCTTTATGATGGTGTATCCATGCTTTACTGATTAGCAATGTCACACACATGAACATCATTTACATACTACATAATTATTTATTTTTTTACTTCCACTATTATAAATTTGTGCTTCCTAGCAGCACCACTACCATTGGTCTAATTCATAATCAATGGGGTTAACAAGGACAATAATGAAAGAGAAAAAGAGTGCCACTGCTAAGAAATCTGTTACTGCTGTATACTGTATAGTAAGGCCAATGAAATTGAGGCTGCGTACGCCTGCAAAAATAGGATAGGCCTACTAGGCTAGCTCTATGTACTTTAAGGTCTTTGTTTGTACTGCAAGCGATAGTTTGTCTCCAAAGTTAAACCTTCCTATCTGTCTCTCTTTGTTGTAACCTGAGGCACTGTTTGTAACCTGAGACAAAATCTTTTCTAAATTGTGGTTCGTAACCTGAAACGTTTGTAACCTGAGGCATTCGTAAACCGAGGTACCACTGTATCTTAAAATAACAAAAAAAAAAAACAACAGCTGTTATAATATAATTGAACAAAACAGGTTTACCCATTAATAATTAAACATTTTTCATTTAGAATTGAGTATATCTTAACAAATGAGACACACTGGACTAGCGGCAGTGTGTTGGGCAAGTGCACTGAATGTCCTGGGCTCAAATCCTGGTGAAGGCTAGTTTGTTTTTTCGGCTGGAAGGTCTCCCTGAGTTTACCCAGCTCTGTTGGGTACATGACAATAGTAAAGTAAATGCGCCTGGGCATTTTGCTAACCAGACGATTCCCTAGTATGACATGGCCACAGAAACTTGTGAATGCTACTTCACAGACCCTATAGATCAAATTGGTTTGACAGGGATACATTACTAACTTTAATACCTCTAAAAAACTTTAAATAACTTGACTTGCTAATATTTAATGTTCACGACCTAAAGAAAATTATACAGGATTATACCAAGATATTATACCAAGGGGTTAAATATATCAAGATTTTAAAAATGTATGTATGAAAAACCAACAGTAACTCATGTACATTAAAATTATAGCCAGACTTAGAAGATATTTTTCTCACATTTGTTATGATATCTAAGCTTCAAAATTCTTTGTAAAATATACTTTTATTTAATTTATTTTCAGCTCTTTTTGAAGACCGTATTAACATGTGAAATTGATAGTTGGGCATTGGTGGAAAAGTACTTGTAAAATGGAGATGACCGCTGTGTCAGGAAAGTCATTGACTTCTCAGCGAGTCGGTGTTGGCAAGAACCAGCAAACGACCCAGATGCACTACACGCCTCACAATATGGCCACGGTGGCCGCTGATGCAGCCGCTTCGGTCCACGCCAGTGGCCATGCTGGGCCCATGAATGATGCCAAAGCAAAGACTGTTTTGAAAGAAGCAGTTGATGCTGTAGTGAACAGTTTTGCCAAACACACACATGGCCATGGTAGAGGTTGGTTTAAATCTTCAATATATAGAGTTCTAGTCCCTTAAACTATTGAGTTCTTGCTCCTTTGAGCAAGGCCCGTACATTGATCCGGAGGTGGGAGACAGAAAAGTGGAACGAGAGCTGGGATAGCTCTGACAAAGGCCGAGAAGTCTGGCGGCATTTGCCCCGCCCTAACTGCACCGACCCATGGTGGTGCCTAAATAGGTCGGAACAGAGTATCATATCTCAATTCCGCACTGGCCACTGTCCCATTGGGGCATACTACGCCAGGTTCCGGCCTAATTACGACTCGCTGTGTCACCACTGTGGGGAGGAAGAGGAGACAGTGGAGCATATCCTGCGGGAGTGCCCCCGTCTCGTCGATTGAGGAGATGGGACGGGTGACCCACTATCCACTGATCTCTACGGTGATAGAGCCGTGCTCAAACGCACGGCTGAGTTCTTGTTCAGAGCTACAAGGGAATAATACTCCCAGCTCTCGCTTCCAATAGGAGTTCTAGTTAGTTAGTTAGTTAGTCCCTTAAACTAGAAGACAAATATTTGATATAAATCTTTGAATTTGTCCACATCATTTCTCCATGCTATTTTTATGTAACATATTTTTTAGTTTGAGGATTAAATGTCTTATCAATTTTTTTGCTATGTCAAAGGTCTTGTAATATCCAATGAATGTATAACATTGTTTTGGGAAACTAATGAGTTAGAGGTGTTGTGATGGCCATGCAATTCTCTTGTATTACTTATAAGCTGTCACAGTAAAAACTGCTGAACCCAGGCTGATTTTATTTTTAAAAAAAAACTTGTTGCTTATCAATATCCTTCCCCCCTTTTTTAACTTAGGTCTTCCAAATACCCATTTATGTAGTTGGTGTACCAAGAGCGCACTGAGCATGCTCATTTAATAGCATGGATAGAAGCGCTATAGAAATGCCCATTCTTATTCTTATTAATTTTCACAGTTGAAACATGCATATAATAATAATATATAATGGTGTTTGTGTGTTGTCTTGTACAGTAAGATTTTATTTTACCTTCATCTTTATTGTTGTTTTATTCTTTTTTTTTTTTTTTCCATTTCTATAGTCAATGTAGTAGAGGCTTTGCAAGAGTTCTGGCAAATGAAACTGGAAAGAGGAGCAGACTTGACCAATGGTGCGCTAGTTGTTTATGAGTCTCAGTCTGCCACTTCTCCCCCATTTGTTTGCTATGTCAGCTTGCCCGGAGGAAGCTGCTTTGGAAGTTTCCAGGTAATGATGTTTCTCACGAAACCCATAATTGTTATTTGAAATTTTATTTTAACTCATTTGCTACTATTGCGACTGAATGCGGCATACCCGCCTCCGTACTTATGCGCCCAAAAGCGGCCCACGTGTGTGACTAACTTATCGTCTTTTTTTATTTTTTCTCCATGCGTTCTGTTGGGTGTTTTTACTGCTAGCACGGCTTTTAAAAACTAGGAATATGGTCTGTTTCGTTAAAAAAAAAAGGGATGTTTTTATTCAGTTTTGTTTTTTTGCAATGCGCTTTCAAAGTAAGGGCAGTTTGCAATGGCCTTTCGTCTTGAAATATTTTTTTATAGCCTTCGCCTTTGTTTTTTTAGTTTATTAATCAATAGCTCTATACCTCCAAATATTACATTTATCAACAGTTCTGATAATAAGGCTGCTGCAGATATATACTTCAATGAATTTCCATTACAACTCGATTTATTGGCTTTGTGATACTTTATCGGACTTCGACGCAAGGGCTAGTGAAAATATTTAGCCAAATCCTAGGGTCTCAACACTCAGTGTCTGATTCTACAGATAATTTGACATTTTTTATGTATAAAAGTATACATTTCCAGAAAGCTAAGGAATTTATCTAGTTTATGATGTAAGTGAATAACATATCGGACTACCATGCGGGCTACCCAGGTTCGATTCTCCAGTTAGTCTATACCTTTTTTCTATTTGAATTAATATTACTGTAAAACTAAAAATCTACGAGCAACACCAGGCAATTTAGATTTTTGTTAAATAAAAAGACGAATATTTTTTACACAATTACAATATTTATTTTAAATTAGGCCTACTTTCTAAAAAGTTAACAGTAAAAAATTTTTTTTCAATTATTAGATTTAGATCTATAGTTTTTTGATTATTATGATTTATAAATTTTTTATCTGTAGCTCAAAAACAGGCCTGTTTTATTTTCCACCGGGCAACGTCAGGCAAATTAGCTTGTATCCAAATATTCTATGAAAAGAAACATTCTCATTCTGCCCATATCCAGGCTGGGAAAGCTGAAATGGTGTTGTTTAAACTGTACCAAGACAATAACCAGGATCTATAAAGAAATAAAAAAGTGTATATGATATCTTGCATTTTTTTTTTACTTTGATTTTTAAAACAAGAAGTTTCTGAAAACAGCTCATTTTGTATTTTTTAAAACAGGTCTGCAACACTAAAGCTGAAGCCAGGCGAAGTGCAGCTAAAATTGCTCTGATGAATTCTGTTTTCAATGAACATCCATCCAGAAAAATAACAGATGAATTCATTGAGAAGGCTATTGGAGATGCTGTAACGTCATTTCAGGTGAGGTGTCAACATTTCATCACCTCTATAATTTTTATGTACATATAAACATTTGTAGGGCAGTGGTATTTCAAACATTTGAATAAAATAATGAATTTAGATCACTTTTAAATGATTACGTTAAGTTTCTCGTCGGACCAAATTGATCCATGGGGCTGGTGAAGCGGCGTTCACTGGTTTCTGTGGTCATGGCATACCAGGGTATTGTGTGGCCAGCACAATGTCCAGCCCCCTTTACTTTCCCCAACTAACGGCAGGTACCCATCAGAGCTGGGTAGACTCACAGACACCCACCATACCTGAGAACAAATCTTAGTCTTCATCAGGATTCGAACCCAGCACCTTTGGTATGCCAGTCGAGCGAGCTACCACTCGGTTACCGCACCCTGTTTTTTTTAATGATTATTTTGGTAATAATACTATTTCAACACATTTAGTTCATGGGAAGAGAAGCAAATTACTGACACAGAATAAAAAATTGCTTAAAAAATACCACTTAACTACTTTATTTAAGTCTGTGTTTCTTGTAGGGTACAACATCTGATGCTGAAAACCCAAGCACAGGAATCGGGGCTTTCAAGTTCATGCTGGAGGCCAATCGGGGACGATCCATGCTAGAGTTCCAGGAGCTTATGACAGTCTTCCAGCTTCTTCACTGGAACGGAAGCCTAAAGGCCATGAGGGAGAGGAACTGCTCGCGCCAGGAGGTTCTCGCCCACTACTCTCACAGGGCCCTGGACGACGACATGAGATCCCAGATGGCGCTGGACTGGATAGCAAGAGAACAAGAGTCCCCGGACATCATCTCCACAGAGCTGGAGGTGGCAGAAAAAGATCTTGAGAATGCCAGGCTCGCCGGCCGTGAGCTTCGCTTCTACAAGGAGAAAAGAGATATCCTGGTGTTGGCCCTGAGTCAGATAAATCCAAATGGTGAAACTATAGCATAAGTTTGTTTAATAAGGATTTTTGAACAAATTGTTTTCATGTTGGTTGTGGCCAGTTTTATTTGTATGTGAGCAACTGTTTAATTTATGCAAAAGTTCATTTTTTTTTTTTTTGTAAGTTATTATTCAAATTGTTTGAATTAAATGGCACATAGCTATTATTGATGAGTATTTTTGAAACATTACAATTTTTATAACATAAGAATCTCTCTTGTACAATAGTTTAGAAGTACTGAAAAAAAAATATTTTTATTTATAAATATTCTGATAAAAAAACCTTGACTAATTTGATGTACACTTTAAGAATATTTTATGAAAATATATTTTTCATATTTTAGGCAACAGAAAGTGTCTTACTTTTTGTTTAAAATAAAATTTAAGGTTATCATCCAAACTATTTGAATGATTGGTTTTATGATAAAAACTTTAAATTACTATTTCATGATTTAGCATTTTTATTAAAAGAGGTTTATTTATAACTATTTTAATTTTAAAATGTTTGTAAAGAAAGTAATATGTTGATATATTGTTTAAATACTTGTTTTGATGTACTTTAAAAAAAACAAAACTGAAATAGTTTAAAGTTATATTTAATTTGGCAGCAATATGTGCCATCTACTTCTATATTTTATTAATCAATTTCATCTTTATTTGCCACACCATATACCAACCAGGCCTTTCAAAGCAATGAACAATACTCCGCCCAAAGTGTTTTTTTTTAAAGCAAATTAAATATCTGAAATGCGTAAAGTTCATAAACATTCAAAAAAATGTTAACAAATATTTTCTTTCCTTCTTACATATAATTATGTATTATTCACTGTTTGTCATTGAGATTGTTTCAAATATTTTCAAAAATGTATTATTGTATATTTATGAAGTGATATGTCATTCTGAGACATGCCCATGGGTGGGACAATGAAATATACATTTTTACATTGTTTATAAAATTAGTTCATTGAAACATTTTTTTGTTGTTGACACCTCATTGTATTCTATTAAATGAACTTTAATGTCATGTTATATATTCAAAGTGAATATGAACAAAGTGCTATAGATGAAAAATCCACAGGCAAAAGCTGCTTTTCTGACAAATAATTTTAACGACACCGAATTATGCCTTTTTCACTAATCAGCCCTCTTTTTTTCAGCATCCTATAAAATAAAAGCAAATGAGTTCACAATATTTGAATGTTTGATAATATATATATATGGATTTTTAATCTGTATTTTTATCATGTATTTTTGACAATGTTCTTTTAATAGTAGCACTATTAGAAATGAAGAATGTTCTATTGTGATTTGTTCATATCATTTGTAAAAATCAATGGGGAATTGCACATTGCCCTCAAGTATTTTTTTACAGCAGCACATATTAAAAAGATATTGATATTTAAATTAATATCTTTTATAGTCTACATTTTTTAATGTACAGTGGTACCTCGGGTTACAAACTTAATTTGTTCCTGAACGCTATACTAATACTATACATAACTGGAAATGTTCGAAAACTGAAACATTGAACTCAATGAAATAAAGACAATCCATTTCAAAATGAAAGAATCATTATATTTTATTAACATCCTGTCCTTTGCCTAACAAAACAAAAAGAATATGAATACTTCATGTCTTACATGAAAAAGAAAGACAACAAGCAAATAAATAAAATGTAAGATAAAAAAAGATTTAGTTTTAGTCTATCTTCTTTCTACCAAGAAAACTATCGGCTAATTGGACATTTGTAACTTTCTTTCTAGCCACATCAATTTATATAAGTAACTCTGTTCTTTATAATAAAGGCAATACTCATTAGTACACGCGAAGGCCATTTTCATGTTTCATAATTATTTTTGTCTAAACCTCTAGAGTGCTATACGTTTGTGCTTCCTAGCAGCCCCACTACCATACTCCGAACTCATAATGGATGGTGTTAACAAAAAAAAAATAATGAAAGAGATAAACTGAACACAGTGCCACTGCTAACAAATCTGTTACTGCTGTGTAGTAAGGCCAATGAAATGGAGGTTGTGCAAGTGTGTGAAACTAAGCTACTAGGCTAGCACTAAGCAATGTTAACACAGCGCAGTCTTCATTTGTACTGCAAAGCAATCAGCTGCCTCCAACATTAAACCTTTCTAACCCGAGGAACTGTTCATTACTCATTACAATTTTCAAAATTGTAACCCGAGTTACCACTGTACCGTATTTTATTGTTGGTTTTCATATATGTGTGTGTTGTTTTTATAAAAGAGAAGGTTCAATGAAATGGTTTCTTATTGTAATACAAAAATCTATGGCTTTGTCAAAAAGATAATTTGGGTGTTTAGAGATTATACCAAGCAGAAAAGATTGCTTTTGACAATGCTAAATAATGAGCTATTGACTCTTAAACGGATTGCCATGTCTTGTCACATCAATTAAGTTGACTGTTTTGTAACAGAAAAAAAATATAAGCTTTGCCTTTAGCGCTAATGAGCACCGGTTTTAAATAGATCTGTCTCTATTATACACCATGAATTACCCTACTTTTACATGTGAATTTCCTATTTATATTATTTGGTTGCACTCAGTTGTGCTAGTTTATACCAAAACATTGTGCCACCATATTGATGTTAGTTGCTTGTATAAGAGTTGAACACTGTCCCCCAAGCACAGTGCCAGCTTGTTTTTAAACCACAATCATCACAAACTCACAAATCCATGCACACCAGAGATATATATCTATAACAAATTCAATAACTCTTTTTTTTTTGTTGTTGCTACTTTATAAATTTGTTAACCTGATTGTTCTGAAGCCTATAAAGACAAATTGAAAATTTACCCAAACAAATGCAAGTTTTTTTTTTTTTGTTTCATGATTTAAACATTTTCTATCACTATCAATTATTTACAATGAACAAAGATTTTTAATGTGACATTTTTTTAGCACTTTAAAAAAGGATTGTGTGTGACAATGTAAATAGTTTTGCCTTAAATTGTATTCCTTTTTTAAAATTACATTATGCACTTCAGCGTTGTGACAAAATGATTTTTATATATTCTCTACCATAACAAAATATAATAAAATAATAAGAAAATTGTTTCTTAACTTTTGGAGTTGGTTTTCTTTTAACTGTAGCAAATTACAAAATATTTAGTTAGGTTTGTAGGCCCATTTGTTGCTGATCATCTAAGCAGAGAGATTCAACTGATTTTCTGCACCAGAGCCAATAATATTGTAGACCAAATTTCCCAAAGGTAACAAGTAAAAAGGTGCAGCTGCACTGTCTCAATAACACTGTGGGTTACTTGTTTTGTAACAACCAAAAAAAATTTAATCTGTCTCACAATATTTCCTCAATGAGCTAAAATAAAACTAATAATTATGTATATATTTTTTTAAAGTTTCAATAAAATTGATTGATGCCATGTTAGTGGGTATTATTAGTCTTAATTTACATTCAATTTAATTTAAAATTAATATGAACTGTCAAATCCAAACTGACATTCTTGGTGCAATCTGTTATTGTGTCCGTCTTTGACAAGCTCATAGGGTCGTCCACATACCTAGAGGTAAGGCTGTAAAGATGAGAATGTGTCTAGCCTACTTAACTATGGGAAGAAATGATCCATGGAAGAAATCAAGATTGGCTAATGGAGGACAGAGAGTTTAATTAAAGAATGGTGTCCTTGTTTAGTTTTTAGATTTTGTAAATGATTGAACTATTAACTATTACAAAACTAAAAGCTAAAAGAGATATTTGCATGCAGAGCCTTTACAAGTCTATGTGGCGCCCCAGGGCAAAGCTCACTTGCATACTTTAACTGCTTTGTTTAGTGCTATATTTAGACTATATTTGCCGACCCCTAGAAGTGTCGCCTCCGGGCATATGCCCTCCTCTGCCCCCTCCCCTGTGAGGGCACTGTTTGCATGTTAAAATATTGCAAAAGTTTACTAGTGTTGAATTGCTAATAGTTTACATTTACAGATAGTTGATGTTGAAACAGTCAGTGCCACCTTGGTAAAATACAAATATATAAACTAAAATCATTTATTAATTTTGTAAACCGTACTGGTACTTCAAGTGAACATCTGCAAGTCTACATACAAAGTAGTTCTGGTTTGTGGCAAACCCTAATGTTTGATAAGCTTGATAAAATCGACTCTTTCTTTCTAGTTACTAAATATGAGTGTGTGCCTATTTTATTGCAAAGGAAAACAGCAAGCCATTGTGTTAGAGCTTGAACCTTTATTTAAAAAAAAAAACAAAAAACACGAACACTAAAAAATAGTAACAATATATTATAGCCTATAAATACACCACCACGAGAGACGGGGGAAAGAGGGGATGTGGAGAACTTAGAAAAGAGAATTATCTCCCTCTCCAATAGAAGCGGAAGTGCCACGTGTGTCGCTGTCATCAACACAAACATTCAACAAAAATGGCGACTACTTTACAAGAAAAGCAGATTAATGCATTAAAACGTATGCTAAATTTTAACCAACCAATTACAAAAGCATCTAATGCAGAACCTCAGTGGAAAGTGCTCATTTACGACAGGTTTGGACAGGATATTATTTCGCCCTTGCTCACAATTAAAGAACTTAGAGATATGGGCGTAACGTTACATCTGAGTCTCCATTCTGATCGAGATCCGATACCCGATGTTCCTGCCATATATTTTGTCATGCCCACCGACGATAATATTCAGCGCCTTTGTAGAGATTTTCAAAACCAGCTATACGAATCTTACTACCTCAATTTCATTTCTGCTATTTCTAGACAAAAATTAGAAGATATTGCTCAGGCTGCATTACAGGCCAATGCTGTGCAGCAAGTATCCAAAGTTTTTGATCAGTATTTGAATTTTATATCTCTTGAGAATGAACTTTTTACATTAAGGCACCAAGACAGAGACTCCATTTCTTATTATGCCATAAACAAAGGGGATGTAAAAGATACAGAAATGGATGTAATAATGGATAGTATTGTTGACAGTCTTTTTTCAGTGTTCGTTACTATGGGAGTTGTTCCTATTATTCGTTGCCCAAGAGGCAATGCTGCTGAAATGGTTGCTGAAAAACTTGACAAAAAGCTTAGAGAAAATTTAAGAGACACCAGGAACAGCTTATTCACGTCGGATGGTGTACCTGGCCAATTCAGTTTTCAGAGACCACTCTTAGTAATTATGGATCGCAATTTAGATATGGCGACAATGCTTCATCATACATGGACCTATCAGGCACTAGCGCACGATGTGCTAGACCTGAAGCTAAATCGTATAGAGATTGAAGAAATCATTGACGATGGCTCACATGCGGGCTCCGCCACCAGAAAGCCGAGAACCAAAAAAAAGGTTTATGACTTATCGTCCAAAGACAAAATGTGGATGGCTGAGAAGGGTCACCCATTTCCAGAAGTTGCTGAGGCTGTGCAAGAGGAACTGAATGCTTACAGACAAGAAGAAGGAGAAGTAAAAAAGTTAAAGGCAGCTCTTGGCCTGGAAGGCGAAGATGATACTGCCATTAGTATGTTATCAGACAATACAGCTAGACTTACATCAGCTGTGACCTCCCTTCCAGAACTGCTTGAGAAGAAGCGCCTGATTGACATGCACATGAACATTGCCACTGCTCTTCTGGAGCAGATAAAAGCACGTAAGCTTGACACTTACTTTGAAACGGAGGAGAAAATGATGAGTAGAGCTTCTCTAAACAAATCGCTAATGGATATTATTTCTGATCCTGAGGCGGGGAAACCTGAGGATAAAGTTCGTCTTTTCATCATAGCACTCATCTGTGGACCCCCAATGTCTGAAGCAGAAATTGACCAATACTGCGTTGCTCTTCAGGCTGCCAATTGTGATATTTCGGCTGTTCAGTATGTTAGGAGGTGGAAATCATATTCCAAATTGCAAGCGCCATCTAGCCAATATACAGGTGGTGGTATCAGCTCAACTAGTATGTTTTCTGGCCTTCTCTCCAAAGGATCTCAATTTGTCATGGAAGGTGTTAAAAACCTTGTTGTCAAAAGTCACAATCTTCCCACAACACGGATAGTAGATGCCCTCATGGATTTAAAATCTTTACCCGACAGTGAAGACTATCGCTACTTTGACCCAAAACTTTTGAGGGCTGATGCATCATCTGTGCCGAGAAACAAATCTCCATTCCAGGATGCTTATGTATTCATTGTTGGTGGAGGGAACTACATAGAGTTTCAAAACCTAATGGATTATGTTAAATCTAAGTCCACACCCTCCATGCCCAAGAAAATTGTGTACGGCTGTAGTGACTTGGTAAATGCTTCACAATTTTTAAAACAGTTGGCTCACCTTGGTCAGGAAATTTAATGACTTTAAATAATTTGTTTCTTACTGCACTGATTTTGGATATTATGTTCAACAATCTATTAAATAGCTAACAATCTTATAATTAGTAAGCCTTGTCTGTCAAACTTATGTGATATTTACAATTATAACTATATGTTTAAATTAGAAAGATTTTCATGAGAAAGTTTCACCTTAGTGGAGTTTATAGGGGGCAGGACGCATTGGCAAATTGTAAGTCCTTGTGTCCTCCCAACTTACTTGGGTACCTGACATTACTTATGGAAAGTAACCTCATCCTTTCACACCTACTGTTTATATCATCTGATATTACACATGACATTACTCTTTAAAAAAAAAGAAATTCCATTTTCTTGTCAATACAGAGATGGATTGAATTGGTTGCTGCTTTATCTTTAAATTTTTATTAAGATACATTAAGAAGAGAACAAAATACCACTGAGTGGGCTAACTTTATTTATGATTTTATGTATAATATTAAGTACCAATACTACATCTTCGTATTGAAGGAGCGTGTCCACTTAGGGTTCATGTGTAAATAGTTATTGTTCTATTTAAAATTATCAAGTGCTGGCTGAATAAGAGAGACTGTATGTCTGAATCAATACAAAGTGTTTGGCTGTATAACTGTATGTCTGAATCAATACAAATTGATTGGCTGTATAACTGTATGTCTGAATTACCGTAATATAAAAATATTTCATTTGGTTGGCTATTGTTATAAAAAAAAGATGAATATATAAGGATACATGACTTTGATTTAATATTTTAAATCTATGATTTATCAGTTTTGGCGTACCTGGTACATACAGTTAGTGTGATTGACTAAATGATATTTTCATTTAACCAATTTTGTAATGTTATGTATATGAATTGTTTAATTTGTGATAATGGTCTTTTTTTTCTATAAATTCATTTTTTTGGGTGTTTCTTTTATTTCTGAAAAAGAATTTATTCCAACACATTTTCTTTCTTATTATTGCATGAATTTTTGTTCTCTTTGAAATAAAAGTTTCTTGTTCAAAAAACATAACCAAAATAGTGGTACATTTTTAACAGTAAATCAACAATTTTTATAATTAATTTAATTTAAGTAGAAAACATTTTCTGTCACTGCACCTAGTTGGGGCTGTTAAAATTAATTGTAAAATGTAAACAAATATTATTCTATGCAACATGGAAATTTGTCAAGAATCTTTATTTTTAGTTTCAGAATTCAGAAATAGAAAAAGACTTATGCCCCTATTATTAATTTATTGTATAGTTTATATAGTACCATTCTTTAATTTACCGCTAGTGAAAATTAGTATTTTTCTTTCCTATGGACTATGGAACTTTTTTTTGTTGTTGTGGTTTTCATGTCCAGAAATGCAGCAGATTCTGTTTTATTTAAATACTATCAATAGAATGCTTCTGTGGTAATGTTAAAAATGTATAAGAGAAAAGATTTGACCATTAAACATGATATTGACATTATAAACCAAAATATCATTTCATTAAATGTATGTCTTTTGTGTATGTGTGAAATGTTTCTTTGTCGTTTCTAAAAATAGTGAAAAAAAAAAAGATTTTTTTTTAGGATTTCAATTAGTTTAAGTATAATGGAGATTAGTTGTGTTCATTAAAAAGAACACACTATACTTTACAACTACAAGCAAAGTTAATGAACAACTCTTGTTAGGAGATATTCCCTCACTTTCCCCCGGGGTTTGACCCACCAGGTTTAGGCAATTCAAGTACCCGTAGTTGATGTAGCCAGTGAAATAAAAGTAAAAAGAACGCAAGAAATGAAATCAATAAAATAAAATAACACACTTTTAATTTCTCAATATAATTGTTTCATTTGTAGTTGTAGTTAAAAAGATTTTTTTTGTGAGTTAACCATTACAAAAATAAAATGATAATAAAAAGTTTAAAAACATTTATTTTGTTACATATTACAATGCAGATTAATTAAACACCATTATTTTTTTAAAATAGGCCCAAATAATATCAATTATTCAATTAAAACAAGGACAACATAATACTTGTTGTATCCATTAATGATGATTTTATGTTATAAAATAAAAAAAATTTGGTTGCTTAATTAACCAGGTCAGGTTGACTGAGCTACTACCATGTGAAGCCAAAATTAATATCAGAAGGTATTTTTAAAAAGAAAAAGCCAAAGTAAAATTATTTCATAAAGTCATAAAGAAAATTGTTTCAAATCGTGTTTAAACGATTTTGAATTTTGTTGAAAATGCCAATAATTTCAATAATTGGCATAAAAGAGCCCAGCATTTCAGTAATGCACTTAATTAAAATTAAAATATAATAATTAAAATGCTATACTATCTACCGCTAAAGAGAGATAACTTATGATAACCACAGGTTATTTTAGTCGTAACGATAGTGTCCCTTGCGTTTGGGATTCGGCGCCAATCGTATTTTCCTTTCTGTCTCACAGTCTAGTGTGGGAACTGTAATGAGAAAAAACAAACAACTAGATTAAATAAAAGAGTAATACATGGGTTTTATTTAAATCAGTAAGACAGATCTAATAATAATTAACAACTGGTAGCATCGGGGTTTACATTTTTGCAATTGAACATATTATTAGACCTAGGCCTATGCATTTTAATATAGCCTAATTGTTTACGAGAAAGGATGAACGAGTGGAGAGGCAATAGAAGAAAGCTTGGATCACTCATCGTGATGAAGTGGTGTGCCAAAAAGCTATACTAAACTAATACATGAAATGTAGACATAATTGAATGATACTTATCACAGCAATGCATAATAATAATAGGCCTAATTCAATTAGCTCGGCAAACAAACATAATGTAAGTTCAGGGCGCATTTAACATTGAGCAACAAACAAATAAGAACACGGATATTATCTCTAGGTTAAAAAATATATAGCTAATTAATGATTTAAAACCTTACAAACAAATAAATGTGGCATTAAAATTGTAATTTGTAACAGACCTAATATAAAAGTAGGCTAAAACAGTATGGGTCTAAGTTAGTCTAACAAATGTTGAACGAAGGTAAAAAATAAAATCAGGGCGCTTACATGCAAGGCCTTGTTTGCTTGCCGCGTACTCCAGTTCTGTAGGGGCGTAGGGTGGCTGAAGTAAACGACGGGCGCTAGGTGGCGGGGGACCGTTGAACCTGTCCTGATCATACAGACTCACCAAACCTGAGGATAAAGATGATCAAATGGAATCATACATTTGTCGCATTAAACGAAAAAAGCTACTGTCATCTTTTCAGATAGGGGCCGTCCACAAATGACGACGTGCGATTTTTGTCATTTCTTAGCACCACTCCTCTTGCCAATATCGTCACACAAAGTCAAACACTCTTCCAATATGTCACAAAGCTATGCGTTCTCTCCCCCCCCCCCCCCCCCCGACAAAATAATAATAAAATAATCCATATTTCGAATTTCATAAGTAGTACAGTAGACTAGGGGTCGGCAACCTAAGGCAACTTGGCACGCAGGGCGATTTTCAATGGCACGCAAAAGACATCTGAGAGGTCTTTTTATGTAAAAAAAATAAATTTTCCGGTTTAAATTAGGAAAACTGAGGGTTGAAGCCGATTTTTCTGAATGACATAGAAAGACAATTCAGTGAGTAGCATTTCCAAGCACCACTAGAATGGATTTGCATTGAACCTGGACATATCCTGCCTTGAAATCAATTAAAAAAAATTTAACTGATGCACATCCCCACTGTAAGGCGTAGACTTTATTAAGATAGAAAGTTGGGCTTTTTCAGAAATACATCGAAGCACTAAAACAAAAGTTTTCTAACCAAAGGCAAGACTTGTCAAATTGATGGACACCTTTTTTTCATACCACATCAAGCCTAACTGGCTTGATATTATTACAACCTTCTTAGATGTAAATCTTTCTTTACGTGGAGGAATATTGGCGATTTTAAAATGCAGCAAGTTGAATTTTATGGTCATCCAAATGAGCCAATTCGCGGGAAAAAATCTGGAAGGAAGCTGCTTAGGAAAGTCATCTGCTTTTCTCAACTGCTAGGCATTCACTCTTTTACTTTCAGATTTTGGTTCAACTTACTCTTGTGAACAGATTTTATCGAACCTGAAAGCTGTTTTAAGCATACAAAGAGGTCACTTACACTTGACCACTAATTAATTTATACAGACTAATTACATTTAATCATTTAATAGAGTTTTAATGCTCATCTTCTTTAATTAAACATAATTAGATCTATAAGTAATTCTAAAACAAATTTATTTGCATTATTAATTTGATAAATATGATAATGATAGACTTATTTAATAAATAGTAATTAATTTTTGAAATTATTAATGTTTAAAATATAAACTCTTTCCATAAATGGACAAACAATTAATAAAGGAAATGTTTATTTACAACTGTTTAACGTAAATTATTTTAATCCTCTAGTAATAAAATCTTTTAGTCATAATGTTGGATTAGATCTATATAAAGAGATAATACGGGGAAGGGGAGTAAACCCCCAAAACAAATCAGGAGCCGGAGTCCCTAAGGCAGTACGCTTTCTGCTCGTCACTTAGCATACTGGCAACTCCTGCGACACAACTGATGCCAAGCTGTATTGGCTACGCCTTTCCCTTGTCTACATCTGATGCGTGGAGAGAGGGGAACTGATGCATTGGCAACATCAGCCCCTCCTTAACACAATGCCCGGGCTTGCGCCCTGTAGATGACACTCCAGCTTTGCTATTTAGCGTCGACAAAACACGGAAAGTGACAGTTACCGGCTATAAGAGGGCAGACTTCGTCCTATGGAAGAGGCTGGAAGAGCAGCGAAGAAAATTAAAGAACGAATTCTGCCCCTGACCAGCTCCAATGGTTCGCTTTCAAGTGCCAGAGATGCGACAGAACCCAATGAGAGGTCCTCACAGGCACAGTTAATGATGCGGGGCTGGCGATGTCACAGGAGCGCAAATCTAATTGTCTTCCGAGACTAAGGAGCCAAAGAAGAAGAAGAAATAGTCAGTAATATTTTTTTATATTACAAAACGTAACTTTTTTGGCATCACTATAGAGCGTTCCCAGTAGGCGGAGCTTAAGTTTTTTTGTGTAAATTTAGTGACGTATTTGTGTAAATATAGAACCCACTTGAGGTACAAACCTAACGTGGTGAAAGTGAAGTACTTCTTTATCATGCAAAATTCACATCTGAATATTGGCTATCCTACTCAAAAATAAGGAGGTAATTAGTAGTACTGTAGATTAATTGATTAATGTGATTAGGCTAGGGCCGGCTAGACCTATAATCCTATTTACACTTTCAATTTCACTTTATAGGCCTACACTTTTAATGTTTCGTAGGCTAGGCTACGATGTCAAGCGATATTGTTGGTGAATAGGCTATCTAGTCAAGTAACTATTAGGCTCACATCGTCTATGATCTATGTCTATGATAATAATAAAATAGCCTATTTTATTTAACATACATAATACAGCTTAAATCTTAATAAGACTTAAAACACAACACATCATTTAAAAAAAGCTCGATCCTATATGAAACTTTATTAATACAGCGGCCATATTTAATTGTACACCATTACTCAAAGTAAACACAAATCACGTGCTTTTTGTCACGGGATTGCAAACGCCCTATAGAGCGTTCTCAGTGGGCGTGGCTTATGTTTTTTAATGACGTATTTGTGTAAATAGAAGCCACTATTGGTGTACAAAAATGGTGAAGTAATTCTTTATCATGCAAAATTCACATCTGAATATTGGCTATCCTACTAAAAAATAAGGAGCTAAATAGTAGTACTGTAGATTAATTGATTAATGTGATTAGGCTAGGGCCGGCTAGACCTATTTACACTTTCAATTTCACTTTATAGGCCTACACTTTCAATGTTTCGTAGGCTAGGCTAATGCAAGTAGGGACGCCAAGTGATAATGTTGGTGAATAGGCTATCTAGTCAAGTCACTAATATGCTCACATCATCTATGATCTATGTCTATGATAATAATAAAATAGCCTTATTTTATTTAACAGACATAATACAGCTTAAATCTTAACATGACTTAAAACACAAAACATCATTTTAAAAAAGCTCGAGCCTATATAAAACTTTATTAATACAGCGGCCATTGTTACTTGTACACCATTACTCAAAGTAAACAAAAATCACGTGCTTTTTGTCACGTGATTGCAAACGCCCTATTGAATCAAATGTGCAAAAGATGTTTAATTAAAGGGAAATAATTAACCCGTTTTATTTGAGCTAATATTTCTAATGTTTCTTTTTTTCTTTAATAATAGAAAGAATGGCTCACAATTTATAACTTTGAAATGATCAACTTGTAAAAAGTATTTGAAAATTATATAAGTATTATAAGACCAAAGAATTTAAATGTATATTTTTAAACATTACATTAACTACCCAGTTTGTATGATTACAAGGTATCTATTCCGCTTTATGATAATGTTGTCGTCAAGAGTAGGCTATATACAGTAAAATATAATCCAAAATTTCAAATATGTTTATTCAAGATTTTACATGTACAATCTCATATATTTTACAATGAAGAGAAGAGGATAGAAGAACAGTACATACATAGTTAAGGGGTTTGAAGACAAAATAATTTACGAGACAAAAAGTTTTCTAACTTTAAATTTAAATTCATTCATTCTTCTTTTTTTTACATACATGCTTAACATCCATACATATTCAAATTATTTTAAACATGTATTAACCGTAAACATCCATTATTAACTGTAAGATATTGAAAACAACGTAATATGGAGAAAAATAAAACAAAGTGTGTAGAAATTATGTACATTTCATTTCAATTGTTCTATCCCTTGGGATATATATCTTAATTTAAACCACCAAGCGCGATCTTAAATGTATATATAAAGAACAAAGAAAGGGTCACATATGACAAAGGAAAGTGAAACACCTATTGAAGACGGGTGACGAAAGGTGTCATTCACAGGAAATCCCACAATCGGGACTTCCACAAGTGAGAAAAAAAATATGTACAATTCTCTAATAAGAGTTGAAAAATCTCTAGTTGTCTTAAGGTTTCAAATAGCGTTTAGCCGTTCCCCAGTCGGCATGAACTATTGAACGAAAGATAGGGAAAGAAATACAAATCTGTTTGTAGTGACATAGAATTTGGAAGGCCCGACTTTCCTGACCCTCCCACCCCTCTAAGCCAGCGTCACCGGATGAAAAAAAAAAAAAAAGAACAAATTAGAGAAGATCTCCAGTTTAACTGACAACGCAATATTAAAAATTTATATTAGCAGTTGATAGATCATTATCTTGACAATTGATAACTAAATGATAACCTTTACAAAATAGTTACCATAAATGAGAAAGTTTGGTAATAAATTTTTGTATTTCGTATAAATGCTAATGAAAAGAATAATAATCACACACATTTTTTCTTTTTACATTAAAATAAAACGCTTTAACGATAAAAAAAAAAAAAATCCAAAATTTAAAGGGATATCTCAGTTAAACTGAGATCAAAATATAGTTAATATTAGCAGGTGTTAGATCCTCATCATGACTAACAAATGATAATGTTAAGACAATAATTACCTTACATTATTAATGTGAGTGTTTAGTAATAAAACATTGCATTAGATATAAATGCAAAAAAAGAGGATGATAATCACATACACGTTAATTTTGTATTAAATATAAGACTTTGCAATGATTCATTTTAGGCGGTTGGCACGCTGAATAATTTAGAAATCCTATTTGGCACACTGTTAGCAAAAGGTTGCCGACCCTTGCAGTAGACAATGTCATTACTGTGGTTAGTTAAGTGACACTTTTTATAGAGGTAAAACATTTTATGTGATTCTACACTCCTCTCGTCACATACCGTCAGACATGTTACACCCCCTCCCATCCCTAAGTGCGTGAGGTCATTTATCGACGGCGCATTAGACTCATTATTTCAAGATTTACCTTAGTTAACATTTAACATGCTTTACACCCCTACCGGCCCTACTTATGGGTTGGGTCGTTTAGTGCTACATTTATTTGATTTGTCTTTTTTAAATCATCAATTAGCTTTGTCTCCTAGCCTAGAGTAATGTCCGTGTTCTTAGTTGTATGTTTAATGAGCTCTGAGCTTACATTATGTTTGTTGGCAGCGCTATACAAATATTATTATTATTTTAAATGTGTTTAGGCCACACTTTTATACAAAACTGCAAAATAAAATATAACGAAATTTAAAAAACAAAACAATTTAAGGGGCAAACCGGGACTATGTAGGCACTTCTGTACCCATGAGCCTCAAAGTGTGAACACCACTGGATCCCCGAGTCTGACCAGTGGGCTCATGCATTGGGGTGAGCGGTTGCCGAGATGCTTCCACTCCCATCTCTATGGGTGATGGAGAGAGGCGTGGTATCCCGAGGAGCCGCAGGTCTGGAGGTTAATATCTGGAGGCTCGTTCTGTTATTCCAAATGGGGGCCTGTGGTGGAGGTACCTCACTGTCCGATTTCTGGCGCATCCGGAGGTGGGGGCTGGTGTGACGTACGGAAAGGTGTACATCCCCTCCTGTATTAACATGGCTGCTTTCAAAGGTGGTCTTGAGGGGATGTGTTCACTTTAGATGGGGACATCCCCGTGTCAGACAAAATCCACTCGGCCAACGCACCGTCTGCCTACAAAACAGGATTACGAGGCAAGCCCTGGATGGCTCGAGAGGCGAGCAAATGTACGTTCGAAAAAAAGGGAAATCCGAACGGAGCAAGCCGCCTAACACGCGACCGCCCTAGGGTAGGGCTAGCCTCGGACAGAGTCTGCCTACTCATACCTTTCCATGTCGGAGTGCATGGCCTGCTAACAGAGTCTGCCTACTCATACCTTTCCATGTCGGAGTGCGTGGCCTGCTAACAGAGTCTGCCTACTCATACCTTTCCATGTCGGAGTGCATGGCCTGCTAACAGAGTCTGCCTACTCATACCTTTCCATGTCGGAGTGCATGGCCTGCTAACAGAGTCTGCCTACTCATACCTTTCCATGTCGGAGTGCGTGGCCTGCTAACAGAGTCTGCCTACTCATACCTTTCCATGTCGGAGTGCGTGGCCTGCTAACAGAGTCTGCCTACTCATACCTTTCCATGTCGGAGTGCATGGCCTACTAACAGAGTCTGCCTACTCATACCTTTTCCATGTCGGAGTGCGTGGCCTCCTAACGCTGATCCAAACATGGTTTCATGAGTTGGAAAAGACTCAACCATGGGCGTTGACCGAAAGCAGTAGACTTTTCAGGACTCAAGAACGTGACTAGGTAGGTAAAGTAAGTAACCCAGCGGGAACACCACGTCGTATCGACGGGGAAAAAACGTGGAAATCACGAAAAATTTCGGAAACAACGTTTTTTTTCCGTCGATACGGCGTGATGTGACCACTGGGAAAATACCCGACGAACCAAATTGTTCATAGGGCCGGTGGAGCAGCGTTCACCAGTTTCTGTGGCCACGACATACAAAGGGGATGTGTGGCCTGCACAATGCCCAGCCGCCTTTACCCCAGCTAATGTCGGGTATCCATCAGAGCTGGGTAGACTCAGAGACACCATCGAGTCTCAGAAAAAAATTCTAGCCTTCACCAGAATTCGAACCTAAGATCTTCGGTACGCCAGCCGAAAGCGCTGTCACTCGTCCACCGTGCTCATTAAATTTGGGACTATGACGTAAGGCCTACGGTGGGCCTACAGTGGGCCTACAGTGGGACTACAGTGGGACTACAGTGGGACTACAGTGGGACTACAGTGGGCCTACAGTGGGACTACAGTGGGCCTACAGTGGGCCTACAGTGGGACTACAGTGGGCCTACAGTGGGCCTACAATGGGCCTATAGTGGGCCTACAGTGGGCCTACAGTGGGACTACGGTGGGTCTACAGTGGGCCTACAGTGGGCCTACGGTGGGCCTACAGTAAAAAAGGGCGCAACAATTAGGATAGTTGTCAATGGACTTTTACAAAAAAATATTTTAAAATAATGACCTGACAATAGATGTTACCCACTATTAAATCCTAAAAAAAAAAGCATACCTACTATAATTTCAAGACTCTGTCATGGGTCAACCATGTATGTATGCTAACTTACTAATAAAGGAAAACGTTTTCTATTATATCACCTCCGTGGCCCCCCCCCCCCCCCCATCAAACCAAATTGATCCATAGGGCCGGTGAAGGCAGCGTTCACCAGTTTCCGTGGCCACGGCATTCTAGGTGATTGTGTGGCCAGCACTATGCACAGCCGCCTTTACTTTACCCCAACTAAGGTCAGGTACCCATTCGTGCTGGGTAGACTCAGGGTCACCTGACAGACCCGGGACAAAATTCCTAGCCTGCACCAGGACTCGAACCAGGGCCTTCGGTACGCCTGTCGAACGCGCTGTGCCGCACCCCTCTATTCTATAGGCGCCCATTTTTCAACCCTTGTTAATCAGGCGCCATTTTCTCTATTTACGCCACTGTTAGAATGTCTGCTACGGTACATGGATGTCTGATAAATAGAGATGGAGATTTTTTACTGTAAAAGTTACATCTCAGTCAGTCAATAGATTCGCATTGGCGAAGCTTAATAAAAAAAATGTAAATATTTATGATGGCATCGGCGGGTCCACCCAAAGGAGATGGTGGCGTAGAAACTATGGCATCCGATGGTGATGTGGTTAGGTGACCTTCTCCCTTTCCACGCCGCTGACAATGCACTGATCGGATACATCGGCGTCA